>JAAWXA010000069.1:892501-929299 GCA_038090715.1 Florisuga fusca
CACCCTCAACCCCAAACTATTTCTCCCTCCTGTCCAACCTCAATCTCCCCTCTTCCAGTTTTAACCCATTCCCCTTGTCCTCTCCCTACATCACCGTGTCCAAAGCCCTCCCCCAGCTTTCTTGTAGCCCCTTCAGATATTGGGAGGTTGCTCTGAGCTCACCTGGGAGCCTCCTCTTCTCCAGGCTGAACAACCCCAATCCCTCAGCCTGGCTTCCCAGGGAGGTGCTCAGCCCTCTGAGCATTTGAGTGGCTCCTCTGGACACCTTCCAGGAGCTCTGTGTCCTCCTGCTGTTGTCCATCTGATGTTCTGATGTCTCACAAGAGCACAGCTCTGCTGACCTACATGTTGAAAAGCTGTAGCTGGGGAGCTGAAACGTGAAGCAGCAAACATCAGCTGTGAGGATGCTCAGTCCCTCCAACAGATATTTTACAGAGCATTTTACAAAATATATTTCTGTGTGTATTTCTGTGTGTATTTCTGTGTGTATTTCTGTGTGTATTTCTGTGTGTATTTCTGTGTGTATTTCTGTGTGTATTTCTGTGTGTATTTTGCAGCAGCACTGTAAACTTTGCAGGCAAGTAAACACTCAGGTGCTTGTAGACAAACAGGCAACTATTTGGATCTGTCCTGCCTTTGTTCTGCACACAGCTCAACAGAACACAGGGAAAACAGCATCTCAGATTCCTTCCTTCATCATCCCCCAGGAATCTGCACCTCCATAAAAGGACTCTCTTAAGGAAGACCAACTTGCCAAAGACTGCCTTTCTTCCCCCAACAACCAGCTTTCTATCTGATTTCACCTTTTGACCTCACCCACACACTGCTGTCTGACACAGCAGAGGCCCATGAGCACCAGATCAGATCTCCTGCCCTGCCCCATCCCTGTCAGGCACCAGCACCTCTTCTCACCTCAGCTCTTCACCTGACACGAGTGATGCAAACAAACCCCTCCAGCAGGAGAGCAGGAGCTGCACAGCAACCACCAGCACCACAAGAGCCACACGGACACCTGTGTCTCCAGAGATGTCCCCTGGCAGGTGTCACAGCTCTGCCTGCCTCCCAGGGGTCTCTCCCCCTGCATTCCCACCCTCCAAAGCCAAGAGACAGTTGGAGCCCACGGGAAAAACACAGCAGCAGCAGCTTCCTCCCACAAACAGGCAGTGTCAAAGCCTGCAGCTTCTGTTCCTAGATGACCTGGGCAAGGAACATTGACAGAGCTCCTTCCAGCCCCCACACCTGCCTCCTGGGCAGACTGCAGAGATCTGTGTTCTCAGGTCACATGCAGGGGACTTCCCATGAAAAACAAACACCAAATTTCTTCAGACTTGGCAGAGGGCAGGGCACGTTTCCCTCCACACAAACAGAGCACAGAGACTTGTTCCTGGCTTCTGTCCAGCAAAGGGACTGGATCTACACACTGAGGCACCTGTNCCCCAGTCATGGAATCATTAAGGTTGGAAAAGACCTCTGAGCTAATCAAGCCCAACACTAAACCAAACCCCCTCATGGCCACTAAAATCACATCCTCAAGCTCCATGTCCAACCTTTGAACACCTCCAGGACCAGCCAAGGACCCTGGAGCTCCCCAAACCCTGTCCTGCACAGAGCTCCATGGGGCTCCAGCAACACGAGGGGCTGGGATGAGGTGTCCCCTTCCCCAGCTCCAGCTCCTCAGCCATGGAGGAGAAGGAAACCCCCACAGACACAGCTCCAGCACAACCCTCCAGCCGTGGGGCAGGTCCTGGGGGGCTGGGACCCCCCCCAGGAAGGGCTGCAGGCTGCTCACCAGCTCTGCAGCCACAGAGGGGGGAGGAGATGATGTCTCAGCCTGAGGTGTTGTTTTTTTTCCTGGGAGCTTTCCAGAGGTGACCAGAGCAGCATCTCCTGAGCTCCTGGGCCGAGCCCTGGGAGGGCTCAGGAGGAAAGCTGGAGCTGGGGGAGGTGGTGGCCAGGCCAGGTCTGAAACCAGGGCCAGGTGGAGGGGAGATTTAAAGCCTTTTAGTTTCCACTGAGCCCTCCCCACGGGGGGACCCCTTCTGCCCTTTGGCCGCTGCAGTTGCAATTTCCAGGAGGTTCCATCTGCTGGGAGAAACCCTGGGAGCCAGAGAAACGCCTTGGGAGGCTCCTGACAGCCCTGATGGCTGAGAGAGGGGACAGAGATGAGGCTTTGTTCTGCCCTGCCACCACCAACCTCCCCCCCTGCCTTTCCCCCCCCTCTGGCAAGCAGGGAGAGGACCCCCGAGGATTGCCTGAACGCTTTATTCCCGACTCGGTTCCCTTCCCTGGCAGCTGAGGAGGCCACAGCAGCCCCAACGAGGAGAAGCAGGAGTGGAAGAAGTCCAAAAGAACCCAGGAGATGGGGATTTATTTCTCTGGGAGGAAGGCAAAGCCTCAGGGGCAGCTGTGCTGCTGGATGCTGCAGGAGCTGGAGAGCAGCTCCGGAGGTGGCAGCACGGGAGGGAAGAGGGATGAATTATTCTGCCCCAGCAAGGAGGAGGTACCAGGCCCAGGGGTGGAGGTGCCCAACACACAGCAGCTGATAAGGCACTTGAAATGACTACAAAGCCACCAGGCAACCCGCTGCCACCTCCTCCCCCTCCTCCTGGGTGCTTGGCAGGTCAGCCTGGAGGAGGGGGTGTCGGTGGAGGGCCCGTGGTGCCCTCTGGCTGGAGCTGTCCCAGGCAAGGGAGGGGTGCTGGGCACTGCTCACGGGTGGAACTTCTTGCCTGGGCTGTTGGCATAGTCCAGCAGGAGCTGGCAGGGGGTGAACTGGCAGCCATAGACAGCCTCGTACTTCCTCAGCTTCTCCACCATCTGCTTGGGTCCATAGGAGTCAACGTACCTGAAGGGACCTGCAGGGGACAAGGGGACACTGGTCAGAGGGGAGAAAGAGGCACTGAGGGGCTGGAAGGGTGAGGGGCTGGGATTTCTCCTTCAAAAAGAGACCCTGTGGGCTTTCAGCAGGACAAGGCCCTGCTTGCTCCTTGCCTGGTCAGTGAGCTGGTGACATGGGGTCACTGTGCCCTGAGACCCCCTGCAGTGCTGTGTCCAGTTCTGGAGTCCCCAACACCAGGAGGACACAGAGCTCCTGGAAGGTGTCCAGAGGAGCCACTCAAATGCTCAGAGGGCTGAGCACCTCCCTGGGAAGCCAGGCTGAGGGATTGGGGTTGTTCAGCCTGGAGAAGAGGAGGCTCCCAGGTGAGCTCAGAGCAACCTCCCAATATCTGAAGGGGCTACAAGGGGAGGGCTTTGGACACGGGGGGGTAGGGAGAGGACAAGGGGAATGGGTTAACACTGGAAGAGGGGAGATGGGGATGAGATCTGAGGGAGAATAGTTTGGGGTGCTGAGCCCCTGGTTGCCCAGGTTGCCCAAGGAAGCTGTGGCTGCCCCATCCCTGGCAGTGTCTCAGCCCAGGTTGGATGGGGCTTGGAGCACCCTGGGCTGGGGGAGGTGTCCCTGACCATGGCAGGGGGGGTACTGGGGTCCCTGCCCACCCAAATCACTCAGTGGTTTTAGGAACAGCCTGCTCAGTGCTGTGCTGCATCCCACAGCAGAGCAGGGAGCAAGAGGAGGATCTGGCTGTGCCTTGGTCCCTGTTAGGGAAATCTGCAGCAGGACTGTGTTAAAAGACAAGCAATGACTCTCTAGACCTGAGCTCTCAAACCAAAGCTCAGAACTTCACCACCAAAGCCCCCTCCCCACGTGCAGTGTGGTGCCTGTCCCTGTCCCCTTCCACCCCTGCCAGGCTGTCAGCTCAGTGCTACAGCACCTCTGAGCACTCCTCATCTGCCTGCACCCCCCTCCCAGGCACCAGCCTCCCTTCTGGAAACCCCTGGCTGATAACCAGGGGATGGAGCTCAGCCCCAGCCCTGCCCACAGCCTGGGGTTGGCAGCAGGTCCCTGGCAGAGGTGTGGCTGCAGCTCCAGACCCAGCCCAGGGCAGCCCCTTCACCTCTCACTCCTCCTGGAGGAGGGGGATTCAGCTCCACGGATGCACACAGACTGGGGGAGATGCTGGGGCCAGAAAGCAAGCCCTAAAACTCAAGTTTCCCCCTGCAGCTGTAACCTGCCTGCTGGAACCCTCAGCAGAACAGAGCAGTCCCCTCTCCCTTCTCCAGGCACCCTCTCCTGTGGGTGTGTTCCTGCACCCCTCTCCATGCAGAGCACACCCCGGGTTCCAGACACACACAGTGTGTTTATCTTCACGTTGGGTACTATCAGCTTCAGCTTTTGTATCCAAAGGTGTGTGCTATCAGCTTCTCACCTGAAGCCAGCTCTTTCCTGTAACTGCAGGGACAGCCAGCTATTGCCCCAATAAAAGTCACAAGTCAACAGTCATCTGCAGCTGCAAATGTACTGCAGGAGCCAGGAAATAAGAAAAAGGTTGTTTATCAACAGGAACTTCCTCCCTGAAGGTGCTGCCCACACAGGGCACCCTTTCCTGGCTCTGCACTGCAGCTCTGCTCCCCCCAGGGCCCTGCACACCAAGCACAGGCTGACTCCAGCCATCTCTATCCACACAGGGGGAATGTTTAGGAAACATTTTTTCCCCTGAGAGGGTTGTCAGGCACTGGGATGGCCCAGGCCAGGGGTGGAGTCCCCATCCCAGGAGGCATTTAAGGGCATTTGCAGCTGGTCCTTGGGGACAGGGTTTGGTGGTTGGTTATGGTGTTGGTCCAGGGTTGGGCTGATGAGCTTGGAGGTCTCTTCCAGCCTGACCATCCTGGGATCCTGTGACCTGAGGTCCTGCTGACACACAGAAAGGCCACACTTCTGCCCTCCCCACCTTCCCATCACCTCCCTCACAATGGGAGGCCCCTGGTCAGGCAGACACAGCTGGCATGAGGGGCAGCACCACACCAATGGTGATGATCTGCTGGCTTAGCTCCCTGAGCCAGCCCCCAGCCCAGCAGAGAGGTGGCAGAGGGGGAGACAGGAACCCCAGAGAAACACACAACCACTTGGGTTGGGTTGGAAGGGACCTTAAAGATCACCTGGTTCCAACCCCCCAGTGGTGATGACCTCATGGTGCTGCTCAGGGACCACCACGGGGCAGTTTGGCAGGACCAGGAGCTCTACAGCCAGCTGCTGGCAAAGCCCAGAGCACAACCCCCTTCCCCTGCAGCTCCATGCTGGGCTGGGACTGCTGGGGCTCCCTCCACCCCACAGCAAGCCAGAGAGAGCTCAGCAAGCAGAGAGCTGCACACACAAACATTACAAAGGAAAACAAAAACAAAAACAAAAACCCACCAAAGACAAAACAGAAGGTTTCTCAAGCTTGAGAAGTTTTCTGTCACCTATCAGGGGCAGAAGAACAGGCCACCTCAGAGCTGCCCACTTCATGCATCCTTACAACATGTCCTACAGGCTTCCAGTTCAGCAGCTGAGGAGCCAAGAGGAGCACACAAGCTCAGACAAGAATGCCAAGACATTATTTCAAACCAAAAACACAGGGGGAAACCTTCTGAAGGCAGGAGCTGGAGCTGACCAGAATATTTTAACCTTCCCACCAAACACACCACCAGGAAATATTTGCCAGAACAGAGGTTTTTGGCAAGCACTTACTCATCTTTCCCCAGTTTTGGCTGCCTCTGCCCTCCACCTAGGTGTGCAGCCCAGGGTAATGGGGAACCTGCAGTTCTGGTAGCTCTGAGTGCAGCTTTTCTAAACACAGGTTTTAGCCTGTAAGGGGGTTCTGGAAGAGATCAGTGGGTAAGCAGCAGTGCACACAGGCTGAAGAAGATCTGGTCCCTTTTACACCCTATTCAGACATTCTTCCATTCTTTTTTTTCAAAGCAAATATTAAATAAAAAAAGAGAGACATAAAAACACATACACCAAGAGAGAAGTACCAAAGTGCTTGCCTGTGGGATAGTATCTCCTGTTCTTAAAATAGTCAGCTGCATCACATCTCCTGAAAGAAGAGCAGCTATTTTGGTGCCTTTCAGGCTGTAAGTACAAGGTCCACAGAAATTCCTATTTATTAGAACAGAATCCTGTTTAGCATCTGCTCCCCAAGCAGACTTTTCAAGTCCTGGGTTAAGACACCTCTTTCTGGAGGGTTATGATAGAACCCAAGCTCCTCCCTCTCCCCCTCAGGCAGATTTGAATCCACACTGCCAGTACAGACCCCTCTGAAGCATGTGCTGTCCTCTCCCAACCCAACACTTCTGTTCAGCTCCTGCAGGTTGCACATGGAGTTTCCTCTCCTGCCTGTCCCACCACTCCACTTCCCCTTTCTCTTCCCCTGCCTCCAACGTGCCTGCCCCACACAGAAACCACCCTGAAAACACCACAGTGACAGAAACTGGCAGGCTGGGAAGCTAGGAGATAAAAAGTTGCCTTTTAGGGTTCTCAGCTCACTTCCCGAGCTGAGGCAACTCAGTGGCTCCTACTGCAACAAGTTGTGCTGCATGGCACACACAGACACACTGAGAATAATTAAAAAAAACAAAAAAACAAACCACTGTGTACCACTAGTTTGCTGATATTGTTTACACCGCCATGAATCACAGAGTTTTGCACACGAGAAGAGGGAATCTCCCCCAGCAAAGCTTCCCAAGCAAACTTGGGCCTGGTGAGGATTAAGCAACAGGACCACATGTCAAAATAAAACAAACAAAACCCAAAGCAAGTAGCTAGGCAAGTGTCCGTTGTTGGGAGGCAGCTGGGCCCAGCCCCTCACCCCTCAGCCGGGGGCCGTACCGAACCCCCCCAACCCCTCCCCCGCCGCCGCCACGGGGGTTGCCCGCCCCCCCCGGCTCTGAGCCGGGCCAGCAGCNAGTGCCCACTAGCGTGTCCTGAAGTGCCACATCGACACGGTTTCTGGAGACCTCCAGGGATGAGGACCCTGGAGACCCACCACCTCCCAGGACAGAAATCCTTCCTCAGCTCTGCTCTCACCCTCCCCTGGGGCAGCTTCAGGCCATCTCCTCTGCTCCTGCCATTGTTCACTGGAGAGAAGAGCTCAGCACCCACCTCCCTGCAACCTCCTTGCAGGGAGCTGCACAGGGCAACCAGCTCTCAGCCTCCTCCAAACTCAACATTCCCATTTCCCTCAGACCCTCCTCACTGGAGTTCTGCTCCAGCCCCCTCCCCAGCTCCATTCCCTTCTCTGGACATGCTCCAGCCTTGTCTAAACCTCCCCTGCTTCAACTTGAGGGCATTTTCTCTAGTCCAGTTATTTCATAGAATGATTTGGGTTGGGAGGGACCCCTAAAGCTCCTCCAGTCCCACCCCTGCAGTATCAGGGACACCCTCACCCAGGTCAGGGTGCTCAGAGCCTCCTCAAGCCTCACCTTGAACATCTCCAGGGATGAGGCCCCAACCACCTCCCTGGGCACCCTGTGCCATTGTCCCCCTGCCCTCATGGGACACAACTTGTTCCTAACATCCAATCTAAAGCTGCTCTTCTCTAATTTAAAACTATTTCCCCTCATCCTGTCACTCCAGGCCCTTGCACACAGTCCCTCTCCAGCATTCCTGTAGCCCCTTCAGATCCTGGAAGGTCTCCATTAGGTCTCCCCAGAACCTTCTCTTCTCCAGACTGAACAGCCCCAGCTCCTCCACAGGACCCTGGTCAGCCAGGTTGATGGGGTCTGAAGAGCTCTGCCCAGGAGAGGCTGAGGGAGCTGTGGGTGTTGATCCTGGAGCAGAGGAGGCTGAGGGGAGACCTTCTGGCTCTCTGCAACCCCCTGAGAGGAGGTTGGAGCCAGGGGGGGTCGGGCTCTGCTCCCCAGGAACAAGGGATGGGACAAGAGGAAATGGGTTCAAGTTGGCCCAGGGAAGGTGGAGATTGGATATTAAGAAACAAATATTCAGCACAAGAGCGGTGAAGCGCTGAACAGGTTGCCCAGGGAGATGGTGGAGCTGTAGGGGGTATTAAAACAACAGGTAGATGTGGCACTTCAGGAGATGATTTAGTGGTTATGGTGGTATAGGACTGATGGTTGGACTTGTTGATCTTGAAGGTCCTTTCCAACCATGATGATTCTATGATTCTATACTCTCAGTAAAGAAATTCTTCCTAACATCTTGTCTAAACCTCCCCTGGTGCAACTTCAGGCCATTTCCCCCAGTCCTGTCATCATTTACTTGGGAGAAGAGGCCAGGACCCACCTCACTGCAACCTCCTTGCAGGGAGCTGTAGAGAGTAAGAAGGTCTCCTCTCAGCCTCCTCTTCTCCAAACTGAACATTCCCATTTCCCTCAGCCTCTCCTCACAGGATCTCTGCTCCAGACCCTTCCCCAGCTCTGCTGCCTTCTCTGGACACACGGTATGGACACCGACTGCCACCACCCCCCTTCCACTCAGCACCACCAACTGCCACCAACAGCCTCTTTGTTACTCAAAAAATAGTATTTGGAGGGGAAAAAAGAGCAAGTAAGAGAGAACAAAGAGACACAGAAGATAAACCAGAGCTTATGGAAGACTAAAAAAGACATGACACTAAGGTGCCTCTGGATGGCATCTCGAGACGTTGAGGGAAGGGGTGGCATCCAGGGGAACCCGGAGAGGCTGGAGAGGTGGGACTGGACAAACCCCATGGAGCTGAGCAAGGGCACGGTCCTGGCTATGGATGGGGACAATCCCCAGAACAGCTCCAGGCTGGGTGGAGAATGGATGGAGAGCAGCCCTGAGGAGAAGGACTTTGGGGGTGTGGGGAGCGGAGAAGCTCAGCATGAGCCTCACCGTGTGCTGACAGCCCAGAAATCACCCAGGCCTGAGTCTGAAAGTATTTGAGTAGTGTAAAGAATTCATTAAAGTAACTTCATTTTGGTTATGAAAAGGGAAAAGAACAGAAGAAAGAAGGAAGGAAAGATTACATTTTAATTAACATTTAATTTTATTTTTTCTGCTTTCGATTCCTGTTTGCATTGTTTCTTTTTCTTCCCTCTTGCCTACAGCTGTTCTGGAGGCTGACTTCAGGTGCAGCTCAGGCATACCTACTGAGGAGAGACATTTCTTCTCCTGAGATCCCTCTTCATGTAGTAGTGTCATTGGGACTATAATTATTCACAGGCACTTTTGGTAAAGAACATAACCAGTGCTGCAAGGTTGCCCAGTGGAAAAGAAGAGCTAAATCCTGCCACAGAAGTATTTTGCTACGAGCAGCAGGACACTTTCTGGGGGTAACACATTTTCTAGCTCTGCCTGTCCTGGCTTGGATCTGGGCTTTGAATTGCACGAGAGCCACTGAGTTCAAGCAGAAGGCCTGAGCATCTTCACCCCAGGTGTAAGAGTGCTTTTCTGACCTCTCCATTCCAGAGGTGTATTCACAAGTACCAAGAGCAAGAATAAATCTGCCACCCAGCTGTGCTCAGGGAAGGGCAAGGGAAAAACCAGAAGACAATTCTGTTCTCAACGTGGTGTCAAATGAAACGCCAGGAGACCAAGCACTGCTTTTTAATTTGATTTAATCCATTGTCTTTCTCTGGTTCCAGGGGAGCTGTCACAAGCTGTGCCCAAGCTGTCATGGTCTAAGATGGCAGCCCAGACCTTGCAGAGAAACGTGTGACTCCAAGGAAATGAAAGTGGCTTTGTGGCCAGGTTGCAAAGCAAGTTACAGATGGGATCAGCTCAGAGGATGGCTTTTGGAAATGTGCTACAGTCCAGAGCCTTTCTTAATACATGCTTGATGGTGACGTGAGACAACTTCTGATGGAACGACTGACGGAAATAAAGAACCAGGGAACATATCCACAACTGGAGGTCTGCTGTGCTTTCAGACTCTGTGGCACATTGCACTCATTTATAAAGGGAAGGCTTCAGTCCCGGGATAGAAATCTGCCCCTGCCCAATCTCTCTGTGCACACCAACACCAACCACCCTCCCCAAATCCTGTGTGAGAAAGGAGAAAGTAAAACTCAGAGAGCAATGTGCGTTTGAAGCCCAGAAATCCAGCTGTATCCTGGGCTGCATCGAAATGAGCATGAGCAGCAGGTCAGGCAGGGGATTCTGCACCTCCACCTCTACTCCACTGTTGTACGACCTCTTTTGGAGTGCTGTGTCCAGCTCTGGGGTCCCCAACACAAAACTGACATGGAGCTGTTGCAGCCAGTCCAGAGGAGGCCCTGGAGCTGCTGGGAGGGCTGGAGCAGCTCTGCTCTGGAGCCAGGCTGAGAGAGTTGGGGGTGTTCAGCCTGGAGAAGAGAAGGCTGCAACGGGGAGACCTTAGANTATGGTAAGAAAAACAGTTTCAAAGCTCAGAATAAAACTGGAGAGGGACTTTTCTCAAGGGCATGGAGTGATAGGATAAAGAGTAGTGGGTCCAAGGTGAAAGAGAGGAGATTTAAATGAGATCTTAGGAATAAATATGTTCTCATGAGCCCCTGGCACAGGTTGCCCAGAGAAGTTGTGGCTGCCCCATCCCTGGAAGTGTCTCAGCCCAGGTTGGATGAGGCTTGGAGCACCCTGGGCTGGGGGAGGTGTCCCTGACCATGGCAGGGGATTGGAACTCATTGGTCTTCCAAGGTCCCTTGCAAATGGAACCATTCTCTGGTTCCAGGGTTCCAGCCAAGGGCTGTGATGTCACCCAGCGACGGAATGTGACCGGGTGCTGGTAACAACCCCTGCCAGGCTGGTGCCTGCATTCTGGCCGAGCCAGTGGCGAGGTTGGAGCACCTGAGCAGAGCGTGGAGCATCAGCAGTGCAGTGCTGGTGCCCCGATCCACAAGTTGCTCCTTGGAGCAAACAAGTCCAGGCCCCCTGAGAGCTGCTTTCCCTTGAGCCTGCCCGCTTCAGGCAGCCGGGGCAGGCAGGAGGCACCTTGTCAGGAGCAGAGGTGAGCTGGTAGGGGAAAGCTCAGCCTGGGGCTCTGGGAGGACTTCCTTCTGCAGGGAGCCGGGCAGCCCTGCCCAGGCCACCCCATGACCGTGGTCTCTCTTCCTTTCCTAGCGCCAGACGGGCCGCTGCAGGGCCGGCCATGGGCAGCGAGTCCCCATCCCCAGCTCCCTCCAGCCCCCCGCAGCCTGTGGGGAGCAGGGCCACCCCGGAGGAGGAGCGCTGTCCCATCTGCTTGGACAGCTGGGAGGACCCCAGCTTCCTCCTGCCCTGCCTCCACCAGTTTTGTTACGGCTGCATCCTGCGCTGGGTGGGCAGCAAACCCGAGTGCCCCCTCTGCAAGAGGAGAGTGGCGTCCATCCTGCACTCGGTGCGCGGGGATGATGATTTTCAAGAGGTGTTCCTCACCCCAGCGCCCAGGCACCCCGGGACCCACCGCCCCCCTCGCCCTGTGACACCCCAGGAGCGGGCAGTGGAGTCGTGGCCCGCGGGCCCCGTGGGGGGGCTCCAGCCGGACACCTGGGCCACCCTCTTCGAGGAGCACCCCGCTCTGCTCCAGAGATTCATGCCCTGGGTCCAGGAGCAGCTGGGGCTGCTCTTGCCGGAGGAGCCTTCCTCGGCAGCCTTGTTTGCAGACCTGATCCTGGCTCTGCTGGGGCTCTGGGGGCTGGAGGAAGAGGCCCTGCTGCGGCTGCTCCAGGACAGGCTCGGGGACCGCGCGGCCCCCTTCGTCACAGACCTCATCGAGGTGGCCGTGCAGCGCTGCAGCCAGGAGGCCCACCGCCTGCTGGGCCTGGACAGCCGGCAGGCTGACGAGGAGCAGGAGCCTCCTGAGGCCTCCCGACCCGGGGCTCCTGCCCCCCGCACAGCCCCTTCTGGCACCCCTCCTGCAGCCCAGCAAGAGGAGCACCCCACCACCTCCAGGGCTGCTCTGGGGGGCACTGCCACCAGCCCCCCCGATGCCCCCGCTCCTACCCAGGGCCAGGAGGAAGACCTGCGGGAGGATCCCGGCGCAGCAGCCCCAGGTCCCTCCAGTGCCAGCCAGGCCAGGGACCGCTCCTCCCCCAGGCGCCCACGCAGAGCCCTCAAGAGGAGGCGCAGTGCCTGCCAGGACTCCTGCCAGCCCCACAAGAGGCCACCCCGCCAGCACCACTGACACCCGCCCTGCTGCCTGCCTGCCTGCCTGCCTGGGGACACCTGACATCTGCCCCTCAGCCACCGGTACCTCACCAAGGCCCAGACACCACGGGCCATCACCACGGGGCTGCAGCTGCCTCCCTGGGAAGGACCCGAGGGGCTGCTCGGGGACATGGTGCATGAAGCCACCTGAGACTCTTTCCTTGCTCTGCTCTGCTTGCAGGACAGTTTCTGAGGTGTCTGCAGAACGGGGGAGCACCAGGTCCTGGCCCCCCCCCGGGCTGCGGATGGATGACCCCAGGCAGCAGCAGAGGAAAGCAGCTCTGCAGAGAAACCCGGTGAGATCCCAGGGGAGAAGATGGAGCCCCCTGGCTCTTCCTGATGTGTCACCTCCCCCCAGGTAGGGACGGGGAGAGGTCCCTTTCCTGCCTGCCCTCTCCCTCACTTCCCCTCTTTTCCCAGCCCAGTCACTCACGTGAACCTCTTGAATTCTCTGCTGGGGGCACGAGCTGCCGGGGCCTGAGGGGCCGGGTGGTCACTGGCCTCTCACAAACTGGGCTGAGGGAGCAACAGTCCCTGGTTCTGCACCTCAGCTTTGTCCCTCAGCAGGATGTGCTCTTTCCCAAGCTGGCACGCTGCCTCCACAGGACTCCTCTTGCCATCCCCTGATCCTCACTGGCTAAGGACACTGTCCCGTGGAGCACAGTGGCTCCCAAACGAGGGGCTCCCTGTACCACAACAGCATCCAGATGGCTTCTCAAACCAGGGCCCACCCCAGCAAAATGTCCATCTTGGCAGAGCAGAGGTTCTGAGGCCATTTTGCATTTCAGGACTCTCCAGGGGGGTGCCCGGTGACAGGAGGATGCATCCTGTGGAGGACTCTGGCTGTGACCCTGGGTAAGTGGCTCTGGTGGGGCAGGAGGCCTTGACCAGGTGACATCCAGAGCTCCTTTCCTCCGAGCTTGTTTGAACAGAGCTTCAAAAAATGTTCTAAGGAGAGAATGTTATTCAGTGGAACGTGGGTTTTGTTCCTGCTGGAGAGAAGAGACAACAGCTAGAGAGAAACACCTCCGAAACGTTTACCCTGCAGGGAATGGATTTAGGAGCACACAGGAAGCTGCTTCTCTTGCAGTCAGACAGTCACTTGAGCAGCTTGGTCCTTTCCTCTGGAGAACTCTCTGTCTCACTGCTTCTGGTCCTTCCCAGCACAGAAAGGAGCAGAGCTGGCTCCTCTCTCCCTCCTTGAACAAGCCCCTCTCACTCCAGTCAGCACTCAGCCTGTGTTCCCAGGTTCCATCTCCCACTCCCTTCCCCTTGCAGGCTGAGGAACTCCCCAGCAGGAGACCTGGGGCATCCAGGAGACAGCCAGGAGGCTCCAGCTGCCTGCCAGGCACGCAGGCACCAGGGAAGTGCTGCAGGTGGGGAGCTTCCAGAGAGCATCTGCTTGGGTCCAAGGAGCCACCTCAGGGGCCCCGGGAGACCTTCTGGAGACCCCAGACAGAGGCAGAAAGGCTGAATGCAGGATGCTGTAAACACAGAGAGGCAAAGGAGCTGGTAAGGAAGTGTTTGTTTGCTCATCATTCAGGTGCTGGGAAAAGCACTGGCCATCCAGGCAGCACAATGCTGTTGTTTCTCTTCCTTTGCTCAGGAATTTCTTGTCTCAAAACCTTCCCCGTTTGTCATTATTCCTGTGCTTGCCTGAATACTGGAAAAGACTTGAGTGTGCATTTCTATCTCCTGGACCAGTTTCTTTGCCATTTGTCCTTCTCTACAAGCTCAAGCTCTCAGTATCTCGGGATCCTCAGGAATCACCATTTCATGGAAAGGAAATGTTTCCAGTCCTTGTGACTGCCAGGGCCTTAGACACAGTGGTTGTTATCCACAAGTTCCTGTGTGCAAAGGGTGGCTTTTCTCTTTGCAGATGACACAAAAAGGGGAGGAGAAGCTGACGGAGCAGAGGGTCCCATGGCCACCCAGCAGGACCTCCAGAGGCTGGAGCAATGAGCCAAGAGGAACCTCCCCAAGTTCTGTCTGGAGAAATGCTGAGTCCTGCCCCTGGGGAAGATCAACCCCCAGCACAAGATCTGCTGGGGGCTGCAGCTGGAAAGCAGCTTGGCCAAAAAGGAGTGGGGGTGGACACCACGTTGACCGTGAACCAGGAAGGAGTTAGCATTTCTGGCCAAGAAGTCTGTCCTGGGCTGCCTTAGGAGAAGTGTCAGCAGGAGATGTGTGGAGGTGACCGTAGCCCTCTCCTCCTCAGCACTGGTGAGGCCACACATGGAGTCCTGTGCCCAGCTCTGGGCTCCCCAGGGCAGGACAGACATGGATCCTGGAGAGAGTCCAGCAGAGAGAGAGGCACCAAGGTGACCCAGCAGGATCTCTCCTCTGGGGAAAGGCTGAGTGACCCTTGACTGGAGCCTGGAGCCTGGAGCCTGGAGCCTGGAGCCTGGAGCCTGGAGCCTGGAGCCTGGAGCTGAGAAGAGAAGAGAGCTCAGAGGAGATCTCATCAGTGGACTGAAGGATTTTAACAGTTTGTTCCTGCTTGGAGCTTTGTTTCTCTTCACTCTTGGTGAGGGAAACAGAGAGGTTGTGGCAGGAAAGCTGCAGCAGGATCAGCAAAGTGGCACAAGGATCAAGACCCCAGGGCTCCTTCTGCCCCAGCTCTGGTGCATCCTCACCTCTCAGCCCGGCCAGCACCCTCACCCCCAGCTCTCTCTCCACACCCCTGAAATCCTCTCCTGCTTCCCACAGGCAGCAAAGGCACTCGCAGTGGAGGAAACAGTCAGCATTTTGTGCCTCTGGGCAGCAGACTGTGTGATGGCTGAGGAACTGTCCCTGCTCCTCCAGAGGGGCTGCTGCATCCCAAACCACTGCCTGGCCTGGAGTGAGACCCTGAGCAGCTGCTACAGACATTCCTCCCGGGTTTGGTGGCATTGGGCTCAGAACCACTGCCAGGCACAAGGTCCAGAGGCCCCTGCTCCTTCTGCTGACCACAGCAACTGGACAGAGAGCTCCAGGAGCCACCAAGGAAGCCACCTGGAGGAGAGAAGAAAGACTGAGTTCAGAGGAAATGAAAATGGAGAATGGACACTGGAAAGACAAATGGACAAGAGCAGTCTGACACCAGAGAAATTCATTTCACTGGATTGCTGGTGTTTGTAAGAGCAGAACAGAACCAGAAAGGGAGCAAGAAAGTAAGCAAGAAGCAAAGCAAGAGAGCAAGAAAGGAAGGAGGAAAGAGAGAAATAAAGCAGGAAAGCAAGAAAGGAAGCAGGAAAGCAAGCTGCATCAGCAGCAGTGTGACCAGCAGGGAGAGGGAAGGGACTGATTTTCCAAGCAGCAGATGTCTAAGTGAAGAGGAAGCCTGGGTGCATCCCCAGGGCAGAGCTCTCCTGCCCCCCTGCCAGCACCCAAGGCTCAGCTCCCTCCTGAGCCCAAGTGCTGTAGGGACCAAACCAGGTTTGCTTTTCACATGCTTCCACGGAGGCTTGAATGAAACTTCCTGAGCCTTTCCTGGGAAACCCAGGGAAGAAATTTGCTCCATAGGCTTTCCTAATAGTGGAGCCTGCCCTTCCACTCTTCCCACTCAGAGGAGATTAATGACAGGATTTATAGGAAAAAGAAAAAACAAAACAAACCAAACTGAAAACAACAGGGTTAGAAGAAACAGTGCCTCAACTTGGAACTGTTCAATAAAATCCTGTCCCCCAGTGTGTCTCAGGAGGGTCTTTATATTTCCCATCTCCTTGTGGCTTCAGTCACCAGGATAACAGATTCACCATTCACCATTCCTCTTTTCTTTAGCACCCCCTTAACCACTTGCTGGCAGGGTGAAACCCACCACTTTGGTCCCTCACAAGGATAAAGGTCCTTACAGAAGCCCCTCTAATGGCAGACACACAGCAGTGTGCACACAGTGCTCTGCTCTGAGAGTTGGGCTTCTCCTGGCACCTCTGCCAGCCTGAGCATACACCACCACCAAAGCAAGATTTTGCCTTTTTAGAGGGGGTTAGCCACAGAAACCCAATGAGAAACAGGCAAAAATCCCAGCAATCTCTTCAAAACTGAACAAGGTTCAAATGTAACACCTGGGAAGATGGAGGCTCTGCTTGGGTTTCTCTTCTTTCAAAGGCCAGAAAAATATTTTTATACACAAACAATCAAATAAGGCTCATGCTATTATCTAGTCCTGTTCTTCACCGGGTTTTTTAAGAGCACATGGAAATGTTGAACAGGTTGTGCCATGAGCATGAAGTTTTGCAAGCCCTGACAAAAGGCTGTAGAAAGAAAGAAACTTTTTTTTTGCTCCTTACCCATTTTTTGCCTTCCTTCTCTTCTCCCGCAGGAACATCCTCCATGGCAGAGAGTGCTGAATGCCCATCCAGGAGGTCCTGTCCAGGGGAAGGAGGGTTCTCCAGACCTGGCATGTCACAAGATGGAGGAAAGCCCTGGAAGGGCAGCAAGAAGGACACTGCAGTGGATGGTTCCGGAGGGGACAGGCCAGCACCTCCTGTGGGGTTTTTCCATTCAGGCAGACATGTACTGAACAAGCTGCATTCAGGAATGTTTTGAAGAACTGACCTTGCGGGAAGGAATAACACCGGTACTGGCTTTGGAGAAAGACAAGACAACAAAAGTAATGGCAATAACAACTATTTTAAAATCAGGACAGCCCTTTGTAGGCATGGACAATAGCCTTTAGCCAATTAGTTTATAAGTTAATAACAGGTTCGAACCGTGTTAACCAATAATGTAATGTCATGTTTGTAACACTGATAAGAGAAAAGTACATATTCCGCGCTACCGGGCTTAATAAACGAGATTTTCCTTCAACCACAGTGGCTGTTTATGGTGATCTCCAAGCCCTTATCTGCAACAAATGGTGCCTGAACAGGGACTTGAACCCTGGACCCTCAGATACCCAAAAAGCTGCCATTAGGCAAATAGCAACAAAAATAACTAACGCAAGCGTGTCCCGAATTACGGAAAGCTCGCCCCTTGTGGTTTTCATTGCTAATACGTCTTTGGAATCTGCTCACCTGAAGGCTGTTATTGCCCAGGAGGAACCTACCATCAAAATCATTGAATGGGTTTTTCCTGCATTTCATCCCAAGTCCACGATTTGTACCAGGATTGAAGCAGTAGCAAATCTGATTATAAAAGCACAAAATCAAGTTTTTGAAATTAGCGGAAATGACCCCTCCTGCATTTATCTGCCTATACAACTAAATTATCTCAACTGGTTAATGAGCTATTCATTATTATTCCAAATTGCCTTGCAGGACTTTAAAGGGGATCTAAAAGTGCACTATCCCAAAGACAAATTGTTGCAATTCATAAATAAACAGGATTGGGAAGAAAAGCCAATTCGCTCTGAAACCCCAGTAAAAGGAATAAGTTTTTACAGATGTGGGAAAGAAGTCCCGTAGAGCAGCTGTGACCTGGCAGGAAGAAGGAAGGTGGGACAAACAACTGTTTCCTGGTGAACAGTCAGATTCACTCCAGACTCTAGAACTGAAAGCTATCTGTGAAGCATTGATGAGGTGGAGTCGAGCTCCTGTTAATATTGTGTCAGACTCCCTCTATGCTGTAGGGGTGGTCGCAAGGCTTGAACGTGCCTTTATCAAACCACTCAAGAATCACCGATTGTATTCTACATTGTTACAGGTGCACCAAGCCGTGTCACTACGCACCTCACCCTTTTTTATTGCTCACATCCGCAGTCATCAGTTCGATCAGGGTCTCAGCATAGGTAACAATCGTGCAGATGCTTTGGTCACTTATACTGAAGTCACTCCTGATCATTTTGCACAGGCACGCCTATCTCATGAGTTTTTCCTCCAGTCAGCAAAGATGTTAGCTAAGCAATTTCATCTCACCCTGGCAGAGGCACTTGAGATTGTGAACGCTGGTCCTGCCTGTCAGCGAATAGGCACAGGGCTAGGGTCTGGTGTTAACCCCAGGGGTACCCAGGCTTTGCAGCTCTGGCAAATGGATGTTACTCACGTAGCAGACTTTGGGAGAATGAAGTATGTGCATGTTTGTATTGATACATGTTCTCAGGCGATCTGGGCAACTGCACAAACTGGTGAAACAGGACGCCATGTGATTCGACACATGCATGCAGCTATCGCAGTGTTAGGTGTTCCCCAGACACTAGAGACAGACAATGGACCTGCTTATTGTTCTAATTCATTTCCACAGTTCTGTCCCCGATGGGGCATTAAGCACACCACTGGCATTCCCCATTCCCCTACAGGACAGGCCATAGTGGGACGTGCCCATGGCACAATAAAGACACTTTTGCAAAAACAAAAAGGGGGAGAGATCCTGGATGTCCAAAATAGACTTGCAAAAGCTTTATATGTTCTTAACCATCTGCGCTTAACAGGGGAACGGGATCAACCCCCGATTGCAGTACACTGGGACTCTATAACCAAGGGTTTGGGGACCAGTTCTGAAAAAGGGAAAGTGCTGTATAAGGAGCCAGGAAGGGCAGAATGGAAAGGCCCGGGTACATTGTTATTAACGGGTCGAGGTTATGCTTCTGTCTCCACAGATTCTGGAATTCACTGGTATCCATTAAGATGTGTTAAGCCTTATATAGAACTGGCGGCCCCACATGGTTCAGAAAAACCAGCATCAAGCTCGACGATTCCTCCAGCTGCAGCAGACACAGAAAGCAAAAGTCTTGCTGATGATCAAGAGCAAAACAACATGGAGCTGGGAATGACAGCAGTGGGCCTTAGGGTATAGACCCCAGGCAGAATCTATGGGTGAATCAAACAGGCACCCAGAGGTTCTGTGTTGCAATGGCCTCTGCCATTGATCCTTTTAGAATGTGTTTGTTAGGATTGCCATACTTAGATGTGAAAGGTTTTAAGTAATTATAATGTAGGCTCGTATAACGAGGTTAATCAAGTAGTAGAGTGTGCAGTAAAGTTAATGCAAGGCTTGAGCATTAGTTTGCCACAGGATCCACGGGAGCTCAATTTATTGGAATCGCAACCAGTGGGCAACGAATCTTGAAATTGGGCACAAATAAGTTTTATCTTTGGCAGAACTGTAGCAAAGGGCCGGATGTACTCGACAGGCCTGGCTGGAACCAGGCACTCAGCTCATTCCTTGGCTGGCATGGAATGGACTGGGTCCGATATATCCCCAGCCTTGTTGAATAGTTTTACCAAGCCAAGTAAATTTTTGTAATTCAAAGACATTGGGAGCAAATAAAACTTGCAAGGTTTGCTCCCTCACATTAAAAACTGTTGCCCTCCTGTGATGACAGTGTTGACCTCTTGAATAATCTGATAGATTTGCTTTTGCAATCTTAAGTGCCAAGAAGTTTTAAGTGCCTGCAATTTATCCGCTGCAAGCGTTTTTTAGAGTAATTTTGCAAATCAGCCTGTGTGACAGAGAAAATAAGATTTTTGGTTTTGTTTTTTGTTTTCCCTCTTTGTCCTTTGCCTTCACAGGGACTCCTCAAAGATCATCAATGAAATATGGCTTGTTCAAAACAAAAAGGGGGAATTGTGGGGTTCTTCCATTCAGGCAGACATGTACTGAACAAGCTGCATTCAGGAATGTTTTGAAGAACTGACCTTGCGGGAAGGAATAACATCAGCACTGGCTTTGGAGAAAAACAAGATAACAAAACTAACGGTGTAGCTGGACGAACTTTTTGAAGAGCGCAGAGCTCTGAGAGAAGTAGATGTAGAGCAGTGGTTGATCTCGGTCAGTCCTGGTGCTCTGAACCAGACCAGNCCCCGCCAGCACCACTGACACCCGCCCTGCTGCCTGCCTGCCTGCCTGCCTGGGGACACCTGACATCTGCCCCTCAGCCACCGGTACCTCACCAAGGCCCAGACACCACGGGCCATCACCACGGGGCTGCAGCTGCCTCCCTGGGAAGGACCCGAGGGGCTGCTCGGGGACATGGTGCATGAAGCCACCTGAGACTCTTTCCTTGCTCTGCTCTGCTTGCAGGACAGTTTCTGAGGTGTCTGCAGAAAGGGGGAGCACCAGGTCCTGGCCCCCCCCCGGGCTGCGGATGGATGACCCCAGGCAGCAGCAGAGGAAAGCAGCTCTGCAGAGAAACCCGTTGAGATCCCAGGGGAGAAGATGGAGCCCCCTGGCTCTTCCTGATGTGTCACCTCCCCCCAGGTAGGGGAGAGGTCCCTTTCCTGCCTGCCCTCTCCCTCACTTCCCCTCTTTTCCCAGCCCAGTCACTCACGTGAACCTCTTGAATTCTCTGCTGGGGCACGAGCTGCCGGCGCCTGAGGGGCCGGGTGGTCACTGGCCTCTCACAAACTGGGTTGAGGGAGCAACAGTCCCTGGTTCTGCACCTCAGCTTTGTCCCTCAGCAGGATGTGGTCTTTCCCAAGCTGGCACTCTGCCTCCACAGGACTCCTCTTGCCATCCCCTGATCCTCACTGGCTAAGGACACTGTCCCGTGGAGCACAGTGGCTCCCAAACGAGGGGCTCCCTGTACCACAACAGCATCCAGATGGCTTCTCAAACCAGGGCCCACCCCAGCAAAATGTCCATCTTGGCAGAGCAGATGTTCTCAGTCCATTTTGCATTTCAGGACTCTCCAGGGGGGTGCCCGGTGACAGGAGGATGCATCCTGTGGAGGACTCTGGCTGTGACCCTGGGTAAGTGGCTCTGGTGGGGCAGGAGGCCTTGACCAGGTGACATCCAGAGCTCCTTTCCTCCGAGCTTGTTTGAACAGAGCTTCAAAAAATGTTCTAAGGAGAGAATGTTATTCAGTGGAACGTGGGTTTTGTTCCTGCTGGAGAGAAGAGACAACAGCTAGAGAGAAACACCTCCGAAACGTTTACCCTGCAGGGAATGGATTTAGGAGCACACAGGAAGCTGCTTCTCTTGCAGTCAGACAGTCACTTGAGCAGCTCGGTCCTTTCCTCTGGAGAACTCTCTGTCTCACTGCTTCTGGTCCTTCCCAGCACAGAAAGGAGCAGAGCTGGCTCCTCTCTCCCTCCTTGAACAAGCCCCTCTCACTCCAGTCAGCACTCAGCCTGTGTTCCCAGGTTCCATCTCCCACTCCCTTCCCCTTGCAGGCTGAGGAACTCCCCAGCAGGAGACCTGGGGCATCCAGGAGACAGCCAGGAGGCTCCAGCTGCCTGCCAGGCACGCAGGCACCAGGGAAGTGCTGCAGGTGGGGAGCTTCCAGAGAGCATCTGCTTGGGTCCAAGGAGCCACCTCAGGGGCCCCGGGAGACCTTCTGGAGACCCCAGACAGAGGCAGAAAGGCTGAATGCAGGATGCTGTAAACACAGAGAGGCAAAGGAGCTGGTAAGGAAGTGTTTGTTTGCTCATCATTCAGGTGCTGGGAAAAGCACTGGCCATCCAGGCAGCACAATGCTGTTGTTTCTCTTCCTTTGCTCAGGAATTTCTTGTCTCAAAACCTTCCCCGTTTGTCATTATTCCTGTGCTTGCCTGAATACTGGAAAAGACTTGAGTGTGCATTTCTATCTCCTGGACCAGTTTCTTTGCCATTTGTCCTTCTCTACAAGCTCAAGCTCTCAGTATCCGGGGATCCTCAGGAATCACCATTTCATGGAAAGGAAATGTTTCCAGTCCTTGTGACTGCCAGGGCCTTAGACACAGTGGTTGTTATCCAGAAGTTCCTGTGTGCAAAGGGTGGCTTTTCTCTTGGCAGATGACACAAAAAGGGGAGGAGAAGCTGACGGAGCAGAGGGTCCCATGGCCACCCAGCAGGACCTCCAGAGGCTGGAGCAATGAGCCAAGAGGAACCTCCCCAAGTTCTGTCTGGAGAAATGCTGAGTCCTGCCCCTGGGGAAGATCAACCCCAAGCACAAGATCTGCTGGGGGCTGCAGCTGGAAAGCAGCTTGGCCAAAAAGGAGTGGGGGTGGACACCACGTTGACCGTGAACCAGGAAGGAGTTTTTGTGGCCAAGAAGTCTGTCCTGGGCTGCCTTAGGAGAAGTGTCAGCAGGAGATGTGTGGAGGTGACCGTAGCCCTCTCCTCCTCAGCACTGGTGAGGCCACACATGGAGTCCTGTGCCCAGCTCTGGGCTCCCCAGGGCAGGACAGACATGGATCCTGGAGAGAGTCCAGCAGAGAGAGAGGCACCAAGGTGACCCAGCAGGATCTCTCCTCTGGGGAAAGGCTGAGTGACCCTTGACTGGAGCCTGGAGCCTGGAGCCTGGAGCTGAGAAGAGAAGAGAGCTCAGAGGAGATCTCATCAGTGGACTGAAGGATTTTAACAGTTTGTTCCTGCTTGGAGCTTTGTTTCTCTTCACTCTTGGTGAGGGAAACAGAGAGGTTGTGGCAGGAAAGCTGCAGCAGGATCAGCAAAGTGGCACAAGGATCAAGACCCCAGGGCTCCTTCTGCCCCAGCTCTGGTGCATCCTCACCTCTCAGCCCGGCCAGCACCCTCACCCCCAGCTCTCTCTCCACACCCCTGAAATCCTCTCCTGCTTCCCACAGGCAGCAAAGGCACTCGCAGTGGAGGAAACAGTCAGCATTTTGTGCCTCTGGGCAGCAGACTGTGTGATGGCTGAGGAACTGTCCCTGCTCCTCCAGAGGGGCTGCTGCATCCCAAACCACTGCCTGGCCTGGAGTGAGACACTGAGCAGCTGCTACAGACATTCCTCCCGGGTTTGGTGGCATTGGGCTCAGAACCACTGCCAGGCACAAGGTCCAGAGGCCCCTGCTCCTTCTGCTGACCACAGCAACTGGACAGAGAGCTCCAGGAGCCACCAAGGAAGCCACCTGGAGGAGAGAAGAAAGACTGAGTTCAGAGGAAATGAAAATGGAGAATGGACACTGGAAAGACAAATGGACAAGAGCAGTCTGACACCAGAGAAATTCATTTCACTTGATTGCTGGTGTTTGTAAGAGCAGAACAGAACCAGAAAGGGAGCAAGAAAGTAAGCAAGAAGCAAAGCAAGAGAGCAAGAAAGGAAGGAGGAAAGAGAGAAATAAAGCAGGAAAGCAAGAAAGGAAGCAGGAAAGCAAGCTGCATCAGCAGCAGTGTGACCAGCAGGGAGAGGGAAGGGACTGATTTTCCAAGCAGCAGATGTCTAAGTGAAGAGGAAGCCTGGGTGCATCCCCAGGGCAGAGCTCTCCTGCCCCCCTGCCAGCACCCAAGGCTCAGCTCCCTCCTGAGCCCAAGTGCTGTAGGGACCAAACCAGGTTTGCTTTTCAAATGCTTCCACGGAGGCTTGAATGAAACTTCCTGAGCCTTTCCTGGGAAACCCAGGGAAGACATTTGCTCCACAGGCTTTCCTAATAGTGGAGCCTGCCCTTCCACTCTTCCCACTCAGAGGAGATTAATGACAGGATTTATAGGAAAAGAAAACAAAAAAACCAAACCAAACCAAGGAGCCCCTGGTAAGGGTGCTGGAAAACAAGCAAAACAAACCCTTGAAAACAACAGGGTTAGAAGAAACAGTGCATCAACTTGGAACTGTTCAATAAAATCCTGTCCCCCAGTGTGTCTCAGGAGGGTCTTTGTATTTCCCATCTCCTTGTGGCTTCAGTCACCAGGATAACAGATTCAGCATTCACCATTCCTCTTTTCTTTAGCACCCCCTTAACCACTTGCTGGCAGGGTGAAACCCACCACTTTGGTCCCTCACAAGGATAAAGGTCCTTACAGAAGCCCCTCTAATGGCAGACACACAGCAGTGTGCACACAGTGCTCTGCTCTGAGAGTTGGGCTTCTCCTGGCACCTCTGCCAGCCTGAGCATACACCACCCCCAAAGCAAGATTTTGCCTTTTTAGAGGGGGTTAGCCACAGAAACCCAATGAGAAACAGGCAAAAATCCCAGCAATCTCTTCAAAACTGAACAAGGCTCAAATGGAACACCTGGGAAGATGGAGGCTCTGCTGGGGTTTCTCTTCTTTCAACAAAAAAATATTTTTATACACAAACAACCAAATGAAGGCTCATATTATTATCTAGTCCTGTTCTTCACCGGGTTTTTTAAGAGCACATGGAAATGTTGAACAGGTTGTGCCATGAGCATGAAGTTTTGCAAGCCCTGACAAAAGGCTGTAGAAAGAAAGAAACTTTTTTTTTGCTCCTTACCCATTTTTTGCCTTCCTTCTCTTCTCCCGCAGGAACATCCTCCATGGCAGAGAGTGCTGAATGCCCATCCAGGAGGTCCTGTCCAGGGGAAGGAGGGTTCTCCAGGCCTGGCATGTCACAAGATGGAGGAAAGCCCTGGAAGGGCAGCAGGAAGGACACTGCAGTGGATGGTTCCGGAGGGGACAGGCCAGCACCTCCTGTGGGGTTTCTCCATTCAGGCAGACATGTACTGAACAAGCTGCATTCAGGAATGTTTTGAAGAACTGACCTTGCAGGAACGAATAACACCGGTACTGGCTTTGGAGAAAAACAAGATAACAAAAGTAACGGCAATAACAACTATTTTAAAATCAGGACAGCCCTTTGTAGGCATGGACAATAGCCTTTAGCCAATTAGTTTATAAGTTAATAACAGGTTCGAACCGTGTTAACCAATAATGTAATGTCATGTTTGTAACACTGATAAGAGAAAAGTACATATTCCGCGCTACCGGGCTTAATAAACGAGATTTTCCTTCAACCACAGTGGCTGTTTATGGTGATCTCCAAGCCCTTATCTGCAACAAATGGTGCCTGAACAGGGACTTGAACCCTGGACCCTCAGATACCCAAAAAGCTGCCATTAGGCAAATAGCAACAAAAATAACTAACGCAAGCGTGTCCCGAATTACGGAAAGCTCGCCCCTTGTGGTTTTCATTGCTAATATGTCTTTGGAATCTGCTCACCTGAAGGCTGTTATTGCCCAGGAGGAACCTACCATCAAAATCATTGAATGGGTTTTTCCTGCATTTCATCCCAAGTCCACGATTTGTACCAGGATTGAAGCAGTAGCAAATCTGATTATAAAAGCACAAAATCAAGTTTTTGAAATTAGCGGAAATGACCCCTCCTGCATTTATCTGCCTATACAACTAAATTATCTCAACTGGTTAATGAGCTATTCATTATTATTCCAAATTGCCTTGCAGGACTTTAAGGGGGATCTAAAAGTCCACTATCCCAAAGACAAATTGTTGCAATTTATAAATAAACAGGATTGTGAAGAAAAGCCAATTCGCTCTGAAACCCCAGTAAAAGGAATAACAGTTTTTACAGATGCGGGAAAGAAGTCCCGTAGAGCAGCTATGACCTGGCAGGAATGTCCTGGTTTGAGCCAGGATAAAGGTGATTTTCTGGTTGGTACTTTTTGCTTTCAGCTAAGTTTCTTGTAAGTAGTTGCACTTGCTGAAATTAACAGAAGTTTCTCAGACAGTGTCTGCTTCTGGGACTGATAACACTGGATGTTTATAGTTACTGCTNGCTTGGAGCACCCTGGGCTGGGGGAGGTGTCCCTGACCATGGCAGGGGGGGCACTGGGGGGCTCTGAGGTCTCTCTATCCCAAAGCAGTCTGGGGCTCACTGTGTGGCACATAATGCTTTTGGATTAGAGCTGACATTTCACACATAATTTATATTTTCTGGACAATCATACCCTGGCAATGTGGTGCAGGGACAATCAAGCTAAATATTTACAGCCCAGCTTTGCCAGATGATAAGTAATAACTGTATTAATTGGAATTTTTTAGTATTCTTTTTCCTTCTCTCCCCTCTGCTGAGGAGCTGCTTGTTCCCCTGAGGCCAGGGCAGGGTTTCTGGCAGCCTCTCTGTTGGTCAGTGCTGATCTCTGTCCCCTCATGCCTGCCAGCAGCACTGCCACCACAGGCACATGGCATCAGCACAAGTGCTTCTGGCCTGGGAGAGCTCAGGTTCCTCTTCCAGGAGCCACAGCCTGGAGGTGGTGGGGAGATGAAGTCCCGAGTCTGTCCCATGGCCCTGGCTGCAGCCCTCACCAAGGGGCACTGTGAGAGAGGCTCTGAAATCCTGCCCTGGGTGTCCTCTCCTGCCATGGCAGGCACTGGAGCCTTCCTCATGCTGTTCTGTTTGCTCTGTGAAGCTCAGAAACATTTTGGCTGGAAAAGGCCTTTAGGGTCATGGAGTCCAACCCTTCCCCCAGCACCATCCCCCCCTGTCCCTCAGCACCACATCTCCAGGCTCTGAAACCCCTCCAGGCATGATGGGGACTCCAGCCCTGCCCTGGGCAGCCTGGGCCAGGCCCTGACAACCCTTCTGGAGAAGAATTTTTTCCTACCAGCCCTGGTGCTGCCTTCAGAGCCCCCCCCATTAGTGCCCACACTGGGTGAGACCCTTGTAGGTCTCAGTCACCTGGCAGTGTCCCCTGAGGCTCCTGTGGCACTTCTTCCCAAGAGATTCCCCTCCTTTGCTGTGAGGTGACACTGATGTCCTCGGTGCATCATCACTCCTGGAACTTGCAGCACGGGCAGAGTCACCAGGAAAAAGAAACACAAAGCCAGGAGCAAGGACTTTCTTATTCCATCAGTTCTTCTACCTCAGCAGAAAGTCTCTCCAGCTGCTCTCCTGGACTCATCCTAGGACTTTGCTACTGCAGAATCTTTTTTTTGTTGTTGTTGTTTTTTTTGCAGTCCTGACTCACTCAGATGGGCACCTGGTGATGGGACCACCAACAAACCCTGTCATGGCAGAAAGCTGAGGGGAGGAGGAGGCCAAGGGCTTTTGAAGCCTGGGGAAGCCAAAGAGGAGTGAGTGAGTGAGTTCAGGTGCTGCAGAGAGCCCTGAGCTGAGCTCAGCACCAAGGGATCGGGCGGGCTGGGTTTGTTACAGACTGCTGGGTCTGCCAGCTGAGCCCAGCAGTGCTTCTGTCACTGGAGGTCCCTCAGTTAATCCCAAGGCTCTGAACGTCTTCCTAAGTTGCCAGACCAGCCATGGGGAGCACTTCCATGGCTCAGCCCCACAGGGAGTCTAAAATCTGCTGGACAAGCTCCAGGAGCTCTGCAGAAAGCAAGGGGCTGCTCTGTTCCTGCTCCTCTCTGCTGATGTTTGTGCCCACGTGGAGGTTTCACTGTGGTACCTCCCTGCTTCATCCCAATCCCACTTCACATCAAACATCCTCAGATACTTCCATTGGGTCTTAAACATTAAACCTTCCCTCTGGGGAATATCTGTAGGACCATGATCAGAGAGTGTTGGGAGTCTAGAGGTGGAAAAGTTGCCTTGGGAGCCTGGAGTTTGGGGTGCATTCACAGTGAGAACTCAAACTGAGATGAGCACTCTCAGAAGGAAAGTTTAATTCCCACTACTTCCCTTCCTGGAGTATTTCTTCTGAGACAGAGGGAAAGTGCTTCCCCAGGACAGAGAGGTGTGGAATGGTGTGGGAAGCTGGTGGCTTCTGTGTGCTCCCACCAACGTTGCTCCTCAAGGATCAGTGCTGGGCTGTGAGTACATCCACCACGTCGGTAAGTGCAGAGGCAACACATTTTTAAGGCAAAACGGCTACAAATGATTAATGTATCCTCCTGCTGGCATGAAAGTTGGGACTGAGGGCACAAATGACACAGATATTCTTCCAGACAGAGTCTAAATATGAGGAAAGACATTATGGAAGATGTCAAGACACAAGAGAAGAGCAAGAAGAGGAGGAACCAGGAGCTGCAGAACTTTCCCCAAACACATCAGCCTGTCCTTGGCATGGGAGCCTGAGAGGTGACCATGTCACTCTCCTCACCCTTCCCAGATGATGCTTTGGTGACCCTGGCTCTGGCACCCATTTCCACTTCACACACAGAGTCCTAAATCCCATCACTGACCACAGGAATGGGGGAATCTAGTCCAGAGACCAGCATGAGGAGAAACTCCCCATGGTCCCATGGGAGAGGTCACTTGGAACACCTGGAAGCTGCTGCAGCATTCCAAGATGTGCTGTGGAGCACAGCTGGTCACAGAGAGGTCTGGGTTGTTCCACCATCTAATTGCAAACCAGCACAGGTCACCAGGACAGCAATGTCCAGGACCAGTTTATGCCCAGTGATCCCAGTGAGGTGGCTTCCCAGAGAGTGAGTTCACAGCCTGGAGAAAAAACATCACTGGAGAAATATGTTGGGAACTGGAGGAGAAGAACCACTGGGGAGAGAAAGAATGAAATCCTTGGGTCTTAACACAGCTACAGCAGTGCAGGGAAAAGTCCACAGGGTGTCATCAGAGCATCAAGGAACAGCACAAAAAAAGCCAAGCAAAACCCCAAACCCCTTTCAGGAATAAAGGCTTCCTGCACAGCCTTTGTCTTGGGAAGTCCATGCCGCGGGGCTGCAGTGGCTGTTGTCACCTTGGGGATGAAGTACTTGAAAATCGACTCAGTAGTGAAAACATTTTGGCTCTTTTGCAACTTTTTAGAGCAAGTAAACATCCAAATGCTGCACAAAGATGTGAATGAGCTTGAGAGTAACTCGCTGATCCTGTCCCAGGAGCAGGGTGAGGAGGAGAGATGGGCTCTCCTGAGAGCCAGGGGCCCTGGGGTCCCCCCTGTGCTGCTGCTGGAGCCCAGCAGAACCTCTCCCACCACCTCCCAGGGGCAGGGTAGGACTGAGGGAGGAGCAGCTGAGTGGCAGCAAATGCCAGAATTTTCTGGAGAGAGGCTGGGATGTAAAAACCATTTGATAAACCTTGCTTTGAGCAACCCTTGAGCATCCAAACACACCTCCCCAGGGCTGAGAGGTCCCAGGGGCAAGTCACTGCCTGGCTCATTCTTCACACCTGAGAGAAGAGCAAGAAGAGGAGGAACCAGGAGCTGCAGAACTTTCCCCAAACACATCAGCCTGTCCTTGGCATGGGAGACTGAGAGGTGACCATGTCACTCTCCTCACCCTTCCCAGATGATGCTCTGGTGACCCTGGCTCTGGCACCCATTTCCACTTCACACACAGAGTTTTAAATCCCATCACTGACCACAGGAACCCATTTCCACTTCACACACAGAGTTTTAAATCCCATCACTGACCACAGGAATGGGGAATCTGGTCCAGAGACCAGCACAAGGACAAGCTGCTACATCTCTTGCTGAGCTCTCCACTTACACCACAGGGACCAGCTACAGCTCTGCAATCAATTCCCCCTGCCCAGCTGCTCTGAGCCCACTAAAACCACCTCTAATGCTTTGAAAGCAGAGCTGGAGGCTCTTCAGGGAGATGGAATTTCTCAGAGGCTGTGGTCCTCGCCTCCTTTGCCATCTGCTTCCATCCCATCACATCCCCTGTTACAGACACAGCAGCTTCTTGCTGGTTCTCCTGCAGCTCCCGTGTCTTCAGAGGGATTCCATCTCCAAGATGGTTCACTAGGGGTGGTGTCAGGATTTAAAGTCAGAAGTAGCTGCTCTGCTTCTGTGTGCCCCTGGTCCCCGTCACACCAAAGGGGTCCCCCAGGTGTCATTTGTGCTTGTTCAGCCTCTGCTGGCTCAGCTTCTGCCTCTCTTGATCCTTCAGACTGTACCAAGCTTGTGGCTCTTGAGCCCCTCACACCTGAACTTTTCCACACTGCCATGGCAGTCATGGATGGACAAAGAGCCTCCTTGGGCACTTTTCTTCGAAGGTGGCTGTAGGTGTTTGGCCCCTTTAAAATTTTTCCTTATGTTCATCATTGCAAATGTAATTGCTGGCCTATAGGGCCATGCAAATCCCAGCAATAACGTTCAGCTTTACAACAGGAGAAATCCTATGAATTGTAGAAGGAAACAAACCAAACTTGTTAGAGTGAATTTACCTTGGATTTTCTAGATTTCAGTAAAACATGACAATGTTTTTAACTGTCAGTAGAAGGGACCTGCTTGTGGAAATCACGTTTCTCCAACCTGGTTCAGTATTACCTGGTCCTGTGTAATCCTGCAGGAACACAGGGTGGTTGCTTGAGGGAAGCACAGATCTTCAGTCCAAGAGAAGATTCTCCACCACCAAAGCCCATCAAAGAAACTGCAGCAGACGTGTGTCAAAAGACAAAACCAACCCCAAAGAAGACGTGAGGGAAGCAGAAGCTACACAGGCAAACACAGACACTCCTGGGGATTTGCTGCCTGGCAAATGAGGTGAATGTGGACCATCAATATTCATGAGCTGCAGGAGCTGAGGGCATCCAAGCACCACACAAACCTTCCCTGAGCAACCCAGGCTCTCCTGCTGGTGCTGCTGGGGGGGACAGGGGAGAAACAAAGACAGAGGAAAGGATCTTGTTCACCAGGCCACACCAGCAGCTGCTCTGCTCTCCTGGGTGATGCTTGGCATCCAGAGGGACCTGGCCAGGCTGGAGAAGTGGACTTGTGGAAATTCTGCCTTAGTTAACTCCATTTCAGCCTCATGTCAAGGAGTGTGTCAGTGTCTCACCAAAATCTCTCAACATCTCACAGCTTGTGCCTCCTCCTCACACCTCTGCAGGAGCAGACAGTTAATTTGGTTTGATGGGACTTGCTTTGGATTGATCCAGGTTCACAGAATCATGGAACTATTAAGGTTGGAAAAGACCTCTAAGATCATCACCTCCATCCATCAACCCAACACCACCATGCCCAGAAACCATTAAATCCCAAATGTTGGCTGTTACTTTTCACCTTGTTCTCCTCTCACTACTTACACGTGGATTTTGCTGACCCGTTCAAAGTTGTTTCAGGAGCTGAAGTTTTTCCCCCATTTTAAAGCTTTTCCTTTTGTTTGTCCTGTTCTTGTTTGGACTTCCCTCTTCTCCACGAAACCCCCCAACCTCCAGCTCCACGACTGCTTTACCAGCTTCCCAAGGAACGTCGGTGTGGATTGAAGCAGACCCATGGAATGATCCAGCAGAGGTAAGAAATCTCTGATCTGCCATTTCCTTAGTTGAGCTCGAGTCCACAGACCATTTTCACTGACATTTATTGTTACCCACCTGATCACAACTGACCTTTCAAATAAAGACTGAAGCAAAAAAAAAAAAAAAAAAAATCATTGCATGGTTTGGTTTTCCCTCTGGTGTTATCATTCACTCCCTGGTGCTCAGTGCAGCAGCCTGGAGAGAATGTCTCCAGCTGAACCTCACTTCCCTGACTTTGCTTCCCCCCTCCCAGGTTCTGTATTCCCTGCAAGAACCATCATCCCCAAGCCTCTGCCAGGGCCTGTTCCTGGGGTTGTGATCGCTTAGGTGGAACAACCTGTTGAGCACACAAACTGAAATCCTGCCCATAATTAATTTAACAGTTCCCATGGGCCTCTCTGTGCTCCTAGAGCTCAGACATTGACTTCTGGATCCACAGGGGAAGCTCTTACCAGCACACCCACCTCAGGTCCTGTCCTAGAAATATAGAAACACAGAACTGTGGTTGGAAAAGACCTTTCAGACCCTCCAGTCCAACCCTTCCCCAGCACCCCCAGCCCTGTCCCTCAGCACCACATCTCCAGGCTCTGAACCCTCTCCAGGCATGATGGGGACTCCAGCCCTGCCCTGGGCAGCCTGGGCCAGGCCCTGACAACCCTTTCCAGGCATTGAGAAATTGTTCCCCAGCTCCAACCTCAACCTCCCCTGGCACAACTTGAGGCCCTTCCTCTTGTCCCATCCCTTGTTCCTGGGGAGCAGAGCCCGACCCCCCCTGGCTCCAACCTCCTCTCAGGGGGTTGCAGAGAGCCAGAAGGTCTCCCCTCAGCCTCCTCTGCTCCAGGATCAACACCCACAGCTCCCTCAGATGCTCCTCACAACTTCTCCAGACCCTTCTCCATCTTCTCCAGCCCCTTCCCCAGCTCCATTCCCTTCTCTGGACACTCTCCAGCCCCTCAATCTCCTTCTGCTCCTGAGGGGCCCAGAACTGACCCCAGGATTGGGGGTGCAGCCTCAGCAGTGCCCAGCACAGGGGCACCAGCACTTCCCTTCTGGCCACACCATTCCTGATACAAGCCAGGATTCTGGTGGCCTTCTTGGGCACCTGAGATCGCACTGTCCCTTATCCAGATGCTATTGACAAACACCCCCAGGCCCTTTCCCACCAGAAATTTCAGCTTTTTTAGTACAAATGCTCTATCCTGTAACCAAACAGGAGAAACAGAGCCATCCAGGCGGGCAGGCATCGGCACCAGAGCCCGAATCCCAAATCCTTGTTTCCAAACATAGGCAGCCCCTGAGGTGCCCCCGAGCAGAGCAGGTGGTGGAAATCCCTGGAGCTGTGGTGCTGAGGGATGTGGGGCAGTGGTGGCCTGGGCAGTGCTGGGGCAAGGGTTGGACTGGGTGGTCTGAAAGGTCTTTTCCAAGCAGAAGTGAGCAGCGAAGGGCTGAGCTGAGGCACTGGGGTGCCAGCAGGCTCTGGATGGAGCAGGGGTGAAGGAGGCAGCAGACACCCTTTGCAATGATGCTCATGTCCTTTATTGGTGCCAGTGCCAGTTTTCTGAAGGGTGCTGGAGCTTCCCCATGGTTCCCAGCACGGGGGTAAAGCTACAGTACAGCATATTGAAGAGATGTCCATCCAAAGCTGGGGTGGGGCGAGATGAGTGACCTCTCTCCATACTCTGTATAATATATATATATTTATAATAGGTCCTGTATATTCATATGTATAGAGTGACAAGGACGGGCCACCAGAAAGTAAACTTTGGAGTTCTAAATAATCACCAGAGCAACAGGCACGAGAATTTGGTCCTAATCAAGGCCCCCACCTTGTCCACCAACCCCACGCCCACCCCCTCGCCAAAAAATAAGTCATGTCCAAACCTGAAACCCCAAACAACTGAACAATGTAACAACAACAATAACGGGGAAAAAAAGCCCCATCCCTGTGTCCCCTCCCCCCCACCCCCCCCCCCCCCNACCACCCCCCCTGGGCTTTGCCCCCTGTACAGTCCCCCACACTGACTACACAGACCCCTGGGCTCCAGCACACACACCCACACCCACACTCACACCTAAACACACACACAGACACCCCAAGAGTGGAGAACATTACAAATGTACAACAGGGGGGCTGCCACCCCCCCAGTGCCCCCATCACCGGGTCCTGTGGTGGCAGAACCATCCCTGGGGCTGTGCTGAGGAGGTTGGGTGGATGTTGGCAGGTGGGATGGACAGAGCCACGGGATGGATGGGACACAAGGATGCTGGGGATGTTGGATGAGGCTCAGCACCCATCCTGTGCTCTGCTGGAAGGGCTGCCACCTGGTTGCCACCATGAACCACGGTGCTGCTGGTCCTGGGCACGTCCTCTGCCCATGAGGCAGCTGAGGACCAAGGTGTGGGGTGGGAGAGCAGAGGACAACCACCTCTTAACAGGATGCTCCACAGCCTGGGGCACGCCAGGTGGGAGGAGAGGACACCATCAGCTCTGGAGATTTGCTTCCCATGCCCTGGGTGGAGAAAGGAAGTCAAGCAGCCCCTGTCCCTGGTTCCTCCCCTTGGAGCTCCAGGAGCTGCTGATCCAGCTGGAGATGAACTTGGGGCAGTTAGGAAACAAGGAAGGAAAATGTTTTCCTGCAGACAGCGTCTCCCCTCTCCCAAGTCTGTGCTTCCCAACCCACCTCCCAGAGGCCATCCTGGAAATGAAATAAAGAACCAGGTCCCTCACCCACCAGGTTTCATGGGGCCAGAGCCCCCTTGCTCCAGGGGAGGCACAGACAGCCCCCTCCCTGCCTGCTGGACAGGAGGAGCTCACCCCAAACCGTGGAAGGGACCCATCTCTACCATACCCTTTCTCCTGCACCCTCCTCTCCAGGCTGAGGACACCCCAGACCTGGGTGCTGCTCAGAGGGAGTGAGCTCAGTCCTGGGAATAATCTACAGCTTCCAAAATCACCTACAAGCCAACAGCTGGGGTAGGGGAGAAGGGGACAAAGGTTTTGGAGAGACAGAAGATGTTATGGGACACAGGGAGGAAGATGGTGGCAGGGGGCAAAGATCAAGAACAGGAGGCAGGAGGATGCTGCAGGACATGGGAAGAAGACACCTCACAGCAGAGCAGGGGATGTGTCAGGAGATGGGAAGGTCTGTGGATGCCCCAGCCCAGCCTCATGGAATAACAGAATCATTTGGGTTGGAAAAGACCTTTAAGATCATCGAGCCCAACACTGCCAAGACCCCCTCTGGACTTTGTCCCATGGGGCATCTTGATGGGAGCCTCCTGTTGGGTGGGACTTGCACTGCTCTGAAGAACACAGCTGGTGGTTCTGCTCCTGCTGGTTCTGCTCCTGCTGGTTCTGCTCTGTCTGTGCCTTGTGTCCTCTCCCTCCCTCACCCCAGCTCCGGTGTGCAGGAGTCATCAAGGTGGGCACTGAGCAGTCCTCCAGCAGAAGAAATTCTCTTCATTGCCAGAAGATGCCAGAAGAGTCCCTGCCTGCAGCCTGCTCACACCTTCCCAGCCATGGCCCCCTCAGGAGCCACGTGGCCCAGGGGTCACTGCCTCAGTCATCAAACCCCAGGGGGCTTTGGGTGGGAAGGGACCTTTCAAGGCCACCAAGTCCACCCCCGTGCAGTGGGACAGGGGACAGGTGACATCTCCAACCAGAGCAGGATGGTCAGGGCCCCATCCAGCCTCACCTGGAATGGTTCCAGGGATGGGGCTTAGTTTTCATTAGGACCTTCTCAAACAACCAGCTCTCCCCCACCTCTGCACGTCCCAAAGCCCCCCCAGGGAAACCCCAGCTGCTGCCCAGCACTGCCTGAGGTGGTCATCAACAAGGACCCCCTTCCCTCAGCTGTATCACTGACAGCTGAACCACCCAGGAACACCAAACCATGTCCTGGCACCTACGTGTGCTGCTGCCCGGGATGGGTCTCAGGTCTCCAGAGTGCCCCCTCCTATGTTTCACCTGTTTCATGTCCATCCCTCCATGTCCATGACCCATGCAATCACCAGGGAAGTTCTCCCAGCTACAAGCTGCCCCCACGAGGTATTACCCAGCCCAGAGGACAGTGCTGCTGACAGCACTCCTCCAGGAATCACCATCTGTCCTGCATTCCTTCAGTGCCTTTGGTTGCCAGGATGGTGGACACCATCACCTCTGGTCTCCCTGAGGTGCTCCTCAGACTCTCTGTGTCCCTGGGAAGGGATGGAGGCTTCCATCTCCTCTTCTTGTTGTAAGGAGTTAACCACCCACTCCGTCAGGAAGGAGATCAAGCTGGGTGCCAGGTGACTGAACAGGACAGGGTCAGCCATCTCCAGAACATGGCACAGGTGATCAAAGTCCCAGCACCACCGGGACTGACTGGGTTTGGTGGATCTGCAAGCCCTCTGTGGATGGAGCTGATGTTCCTGGAGCGACAGCCGTGCCCAGAAGTCAGTGAGATGTCATCACTGCCACCCGTGCTGATGCAAGCTGGAGATCCCTCTGGACCTCTGACAAGCCCAGGACAAGGTGCTGCCACCACAAAGTCCCCAGATTCTTGTAGAAACCACCACGTTCCTTGGATCCAGCAAAACCAACACAGCACCAGCATCCAGGGCTGCCTCACCTTCTGCCACAGCCACCAGAGATGGGCACGAGCCCTCTGCTGCCTGCTCTGCAGAGCACTCCTGTGGGCAGCAGGCTGATGGTCACCACCCAGGCAGTGTCCCCACGTCCCAGCCCAGCACTGGGGCCACAGCATCAGCGTGGGGAGGGCTGGGAGCTAAGCCCACCCCAGGAGCCAGGGGTGCTGCCAGCCTGGGATGTGCCTCCTCACCCTGCGCATCAACCACGCCATAAATAAATACCTTAAATAAATAAAGGGGAAGATCCGGGCTAAGGGGAGGAGGGTGGAGAAGAAGGAGAGCAGAAGGAAGGAGGGGGGAAGGTCCCCTGGCCCCGGGGCGGCACAAACACGCGCACGAAGGAGCTGAAGACGAAGCCGATCGGGGAGCGGTGGAGATGCTGCCAACCAGGGCCCCTTCCAGGGGGGGCTGGGTCCTCACTGTGAGGTGGCACAGGGTCAAGGTTGGGGGTGTGTGACCGGGAGGGTCTGGGATGTCACTCCTGAGCTGGCATCGTGGTGGCACGGGGGGAGCTGGAGGTGAGGGACACATGCGTGGTGGAGCACGGCAGTGACCGCGGCGTCTGGCACCTGCAGGGATGGACAGGGACAACCTGGTCTTCTGCTCCTTCTCCTTCCCTGGCCTCCTGCTCTCCCCAAATCCCACCACGTTCTGTCACTGGCTGTGCAGGCAGCACTGAAGGACACCCAGGGGCAGGATGATACCTCGTGTCTTCCCATCTGGGATACATCATCAAACACAGAATGGGTCGGGTGAGAAGGGAGCTTGGAAAACCATCCAACCCCCTGCCATGGTCAGGGACACCTCCCCCAGCCCAGGGTGCTCCAAGCCCCATCCAACCTGGGCTGAGACACTGCCAGGGATGGGGCAGCCACAGCTTCCTTGGGCAACCCATTCCAGTGTCCATGCTGCTGAAGAAGCAGAAGAAGCAGCAGAAGCAGAACCCTCCTCTGGCTGCTGCTGCCTCAGGGCAAGCTCCAAACTGCAGCCCAGGCTCCTGCTCTGCTCAGGCTCTTCTGGTCATCCCAGCAGCCAAGGCTGGATGTGTCCCTGTCCTCTCGAGAGGCAGGAGCTGCCAGAACCACTGAGACAAGCTCCAACCTCAACCTCCCCTGGCACAACTTGAGGCCCTTCCTCTTGTCCCATCCCTTGTTCCTGGGGAGCAGAGCCCGACCCCCCCTGGTTCCAACCTCCTCTCAGGGGGTTGCAGAGAGCCAGAAGGTCTCCCCTCAGCCTCCTCTGCTCCAGGATCAACACCCACAGCTCCCTCAGATGCTCCTCACAACTTCTCCAGCCCCTTCCCCAGCTCCATTCCCTTCTCTGGACACTCTCCAGCCCCTCAATCTCCTTCTGCTTCTGAGGGGCCCAGAACTGACCCCAGGATTTGAAGGTGTGGCCTCAGCAGTGCCCAGCACGGGGACAGTCTCTGCACCAGCCACACCAGTGCTGGTACAAGCTGTCCACCCACCCATCCATCCTGTCTCTTATACA
>JAAWXA010000069.1:931929-1003291 GCA_038090715.1 Florisuga fusca
TCCCATCCCATCCCATCCCCCTCATCCTGCTCCTCCTCATCCCACCCCTGTGCCTGCACCCCCTGCACACGCGTGTGCACACTCACACATCCCAGCACACACACATCAGCACGCTCGGGGGGGCACCCACATGCACACCCACACACGTGTGCAGGGGCACAGGCGTGTGCACACGTGTGGGGGGGTGTGCAGACCCACAGGATACATGTACACACGTGTGGGGGGGTGTGCAGACCCAGGGGATACATGTACACACATGTGCTGGTGTGTGCACACGTGTGGGGGTGTCCTTGGGTGGGTGCCCAGCACACTCCCCAGTGGGTGCCAGCACACGCGTGCAAGATGCGTGTCCCCGGGTGTCCCCGGGGTGTCCCCGGGTGTCCCCGTGTGTCCCGGTGACCCCGGGGGTGCTCAGGGATGATCCATCCCTCCCCGTGCCCCCTCCGGCAGCACCAGCCCCGTGGTGTCCCCAGGGGTCCCCAACAGCCACCACACACCACCCGCCTGCCCCGAGTCTCCTTCTCATTCTCCACAGTTTTCCCCCTGGTTTTCCCTATTTTTGCCCTATGCTGGTTTTTTCCCTATTTTTCCGTGTTTCTCCTATTTTTTCCCCAATTTTCCACTATTCCATTTCTCCCATTTTTTTCCTGTTTCTCCTGTTTTCTCCCATTTTTCCAATTTTTACCCTATTCCCATCCCTTTTTTCCTGTTTTTACCTTTGTTTCTCTTATTTTTCCCCTATGTTTCTTATTATTTTTCCTATTTCCCCATTTCTCTGATTTTTTTCAATTTCCCCTTCATTTCCCCCCTATTTTTTCCTGTTTCCCCCTGTTTCTTTTTTTTCCCATTTCTCCTATTTTTCCCTATTCCCTTGTTTTGCCTGTTTCCCCTATTTTCCCATTTCTCCATTTTTTTCCAATTTTTCCACAATGTTTCTCCTGTTTTTTTCCTTATTTCACCCCCTTTTCCCCTCCTTTTCCTTTTGTTTCCCCCATCTTCCCCCATGTTCCCCTACTTTTTCCCAATTTCCCCCTTCTTTTTCCCCTCTCTTTCCCCACTATGTTTCTCCTATTCCCCCCCTTTTTTCCCCCATTTTTCCCCACATTTCTCCAAGGTACACATCTGGGTGTCCTCAGACACCCAGGCAAGTCCCTCAGCAGGACAAGTGTCACCTCAGTCCCTCCACCAGGGCATGGGGGGGGGCTGTTTGTCCCCACCAGGGGTGACACCTCACTGGTGTGACCACCCCAGACCCCCCAGCCGGTGTCCCCAGCCCCCTGAGTGCCTCTGAAGGCCACCAAAGGGGGGGTGGTGTCACCTCTCTGCTGGCACTGCCACATTACTCAGCAGTTCCAGGACCCCACAGCCCCACCGAGCTGTGCTGGGGGAGGGGACATCACCCCCACCCTGCTCCACCACGCTGGGGACACCAGCCAGGGGGGACACCCATCAGGGGGCACACACCATGGGACACCCACCATAGGGATTCCCATCATGGGACACATGGGACACCTGTTATAGGGCCCCTGTCATGGGACACGTGTCATGAGGCATGGGTCATGGAGACACCCATCATGGGGACACCCACCACAGGACACCTCATGGGGACACCCATCATGGCAGCCAGGCAAGGCCACACATCCCTGGGCATGACCACGCATCCCTGGGGGGCACTGCCATGTGTCCTGGCCACTGCCACGTGTCCCTGGGCACTGCCAGCCATCCCTGGGCATGACTGTGCATCCCTGGACATGGCCTCCTGTCCCTGGACATGGCCTCCTGTCCCTGGAAATGGCCTCCTGTCCCTGGGGGCCACAACAATGTGGGTTGTGACCATGGAGGAGGCCACAAGGACGTCCCCCTGACACCCTGAGGCAGGGACCAACCCCTTGGGCACATTACCCAGTGACACTTCTCCAGCCCAGGACACTACAGTGATGGGGGGACACACGGTGGGAGGGGGTCAGGACCCCCCCAGCCCTGCTCCCATCCCCGGGGGGGCTTCCAGATGGGAGTGTGGCTGGAAGGGGGGACAGTGGTGCAGCCCTGGACCTCTGGCAACGACACCCAGGGCTGGGCTGGGGCCACCGTGTCCCCTCTGTCACCCACCTCCAAGTGTCCCTGAGCTGCCTGGGCAGGACTGGGTGGCAGCAGTGCCAGGTCCCCAGCTCTGGGTGTGTTCCTGGGGCCACCAGGGAGGAATCTGCAGCATCACTCCCCCCACCTCTCCTCAGGCTGCTTTGTTGTGCTGAGGGGGGGGGAGAGCTGAGCACAGCAAACTCATGACACCAGTGACCCACTCCCCCGTGGCCCTCCCTGCACAAGGTCCACGTGACTGTCCATGGCTGAGGGCAACCCCAGCCCACCCAGTACAGGAGCGTGGGGATGTTCCTGGGCACCCTGCTTGGGGACATTCCTTGGCACCCCACCTTGCTTGGGGACCCTCCTTGGGCACCCGGCTTAGGACCCCTCCAAGCACCCCACAAGGGGCTGGGGGCCACAAGGGTCTTCCCCCAGCGTGGCTCTCGAAGGGGGGTGGTGGCACATACCTTGTACTTGGTGGCCAGCAGCTCCGTGGCCTCCTGCTCCTTCCGCAGATCCTCGATCATCTTCTCCTTCTCCTGCAGCAGCTTCTGCTTCTCCTCGCTCACCAGGCTGTGGTCATCCCGGATAGCAGCTTTCTCCTCTTCCAGCCTCTCCTTCTGCTCCTTCAAGTAACTCTCCATGTTCTTCTCCAGCCCGTCCTCATTGTCCTCCTCCCCTTCGTTCTCCGTGGCGCTTTCTCCATCCGCCGCTTTCTTCCTCCGGCCGCTCCTTCTCCTCTTCTTCCCCAGCATTCCGCGTTTCTCCAGCTGCGCCTTCAGCCGCACGATCTCCTCCTGGAACTCCCTCAACAGGGTGTCCTTGGGGTCCTCGTTCACCCGGGGCTTGTTCTTGATGTTCTTGGCCCTGTTGGCGAACCGAAGGGTGGAGAGGCTCTCGTCGTAGCTGTGCGAGGCCGGGCCCAAGGTGGCCACCATGATTGTCTTGGCGTTGCCCCCCAGGGAATCCTGGAGCAGCCGGGTCAGCTTGGAGTCCCGGTAGGGGATGTGGGTGCTCCTGCCATCCACCAGGGCAGAGATGACGTTGCCCAGGGCGGAGAGGGAGAGGTTGATCTTGGAGGCCTCCTTGGGGCGCTCTCCCTGGGCCCCCATTTTGCTCTGGCGCTCGCTGCCCGCCAGGTCCACCAGGTTGAGCTTTCCCACCCGGATGTGCTCCTGGCCGTCCGGGCCCCTCTGGCTGCACTCGATGGTGATGAGGAAGATGGCGTGGGAGCGGGAGCTGTGCTCGTTCATGTTGGTGCTGCCCACCGCCCGCGTCTGGCTCCCCAGGTTCATCACGTGCTCGATCTCCTTGACGTTCTTGGTGACGAAGGAGGAGAGGTCCTTGATGTACACCCCGCTCTCGGGGTTCTCCTTCAGCTCCAGCTTCTTGCTCTGGTCCTTGGCGAGGAGGTCCCTGATCTCCTCCTGGTAGATCTCCAGGTAGGAGGCCCTCACCAGGTACTGCTGGTTCTGGGAGCGGGAGATGTGGGTGAAGATGTGCTCGAAGGAGATGGGGATGATGCCCCTCTTCTCCGGCTCCGCCCAGACCCCCTGCATGGTGTAGGTCTTGCCGGTCCCGGTTTGCCCGTAGGCGAAGATGGTGCCGTTGAAGCCCTGGAGCACCGAATCGATCAAGGGCCGAACCGTCTCGTCGTAGAGATCCGCTTGCTTGGAGTTGGCGTCGTAGACGGCGTCGAAGGTGAAGGTCTTGGGGAGGTCCCCGGGGGCTGCGCGGGGGTGGCGGATGCTCACCTGGCCCAGCTTCACGTCCAGCTCCAGGACACGCTGGTACCCGGCGGCTTCTTCCTTCCTGCTCATGGGCCGGCACCGGGCCACCACCTTCAGCGCTTCCGAACCGCTGCGGGACTTCCCGGCCATGGCGGCGGCGGGCGGGGCCGCCCCCGGCTACCGGGACCGGGGGAGAACCGNGCAGGATTGGGATGCAGGGCACAGGATTGGGATGCAGGATTGGGATGCAGGGCACAGGATTGGGATGCAGGGTGCAGGATTGGGATGCAGGGCACAGAATTGGGATGCAGAGTGCAGGATTGGGATGCAGGGCACAGGATTGGGTGCAGGATTGGGATGCAGGGTGCAGGCCAGCCCCCTGCCACCCGAGTCCTCTGTCTCCAGGAAGAGCTTTTGGGGTGACAAAGGCACAGCCCCAGGGGTGGAGGGGGAAGGAGAGGGGAAGGAGGGAAGGGGGGGAATGCAGCAGGGATGGAGGGAGTGGGATGGGGGGGATAATGGAGGGGGGATGAAAAGGGGGATGGAGGAGATGGAGAGCGTGGAGGGGGATGGAGAGGGATGGAGAGGGATGGAGGGAGAGGATGGAGAAGGGATGGGGGAGTTAAGGGGAGATGGGGAGGGCAGAGGGTGGAAGGAGGGGCTGGTGGGGACTGTGGGGGACTGTCCTGCCCTGTCCCAGGAGGGGTCAGTGCTGCTGTACCCCCACGGGCTGCCTCCCCCCCAGACACCCCGGGCTGTGCAGGTGGCACTGTCCCCGTGTCCCCAAGTGGTGGGTTCAGGGGTGCCCTAACCCTGCTCCCCCACAGCCCCCAGCCCCAAGGCCCCTCAAAGCTGTCTGTGGTGGCAGGCAGGGGTGACAGGGAGGTGACAGGACAAAGGACAAAGGGACACAGAGGGACAGGGTGACATGTTGGGGGGGAATGGGAAGGGACAGTATGACATGGAATGGGCTGACCTGTAGGGACAGGGTGACAGGGGATGGGGTGACAGGGGCAGAATGACTTGTTGGGACAGGGTGACATGCAGGGCAGGGTGACACGGAGGGCAGGGTGACATGGAGGGACAGTCCCTTGCCCACAGGTGTCAGCACTGGACCAGTGCATGCTGCTGGTGGCCAGTGGCCTCAGGGCTGAACTTCAGGGCTGTCCCCAGGGTGGTGGGGACAGGGAGACAGCAGATGCTCAGCGTGCCCCTCCTGTCAGCCCCGGGGTGTGTGGGCACAGGGCCCCACAGCAGCCCCCAGAGCAGTGGGGACAGAGGCCTGAGTGGTGACACATTGTTCCCTGGGCTCCCCGGTGGCTCCCCGTGAGGGGACACCATCCTGATGCCACCTGAGGGTCTCTATGGCCCCCCAGGGATGCTGCCCCCTCCCTGGCACCATGCCAGTGTCAGTGCCACAGCTGAGGGGGGGCTGAGCACCCCAGGGGTGACACTGAGCTGGGACAGGGGACACGGTCCATCCACTGCCATCTCTGGGACACCACTGTCACCCCCAGAACACTGCAGCCACCCCGGGGACCCCATGGCTGACCCTGGGACAGCGTGGTCACCTCTGGGACACCACAGCTATCTCTGGGACAGCTTGACACCACGGGGACACTCTGGTCACCTCTGGGACGATGTGGCCATCTCTGGGACACTGTGCCACCCCGTCCTGGCCACCGGTGGTCCCCAGGCACTGGGGGGGGTTGGGGTTGCCCGTGTGGCTGGTGGCAGGGTCCCCATCATGTTGCTGTCACCCTGACTGTGGTCAGGATGGGATGGGATGGGGTGGCATGGGGCTGTGTCCCCCCGAGCCCCCCATGCTCCCATGGAAGCTCAGCCAAGCTCTGCTCCAGGGAGATGCTCCAGGCTGGAAAAAATGCTGAAAAAATGCCAAATAAGCCAATTCCCAGCCCTCGTGGGTGGCCGGGAGGAAGGCAGAGGGGGGGGGCAGTGGTGTGGCCCCGTGTCCCAACCAGCTGCTGGGACAGTCCCTGTCCTGGGACATCCCCTGGGTCCCAGGGTGCCATGTGCCCACGAGGGTGGCAGTGACAGAGAGCTGGCACCCAGGGCAGGGGACACTGGGGCAGCAGGGACAGATGGGCCACGGGGACATGAGAGGAGGGTGGCAAAGGACCTTCTGATGTCCTTCCCACCATCTGCTCCAGGGCTCAGGTTTCCCAGAGCCAGAGCTGGGCAGGCGTGGGAGGGAGGGGACAGGCAGGGCTGGTGGTGACACTGCCACCCTTGGGACCCTGAGGTCCTCGTCCCATCTCCTGCAGCACTGCAGCCCCTGTGGTGGCTGGGCCATCCTGGGATGGGAGAAGGGATGGGGGCTGGGAGCAGGGACATGGATTGGGAACAGGGATGTGGGTTGGGAGCAGGGACATGGGTTGGGAAGAGGGACATGGGTTGGGATCAGGGATATGGGCTGGGATCAGGGACACGGGTCTCAGTGATGGCAGCAGAAGGTTGACATTCCTTACAGCTTTTCCTTGAGGTCTGGCTAACTGGTGCTGGCACCAGCTGGACCAGCCCTGGAGAACAGCCTGTCCTCCCTGACAGGACAAGGGACATCCCTGTGGGATGCTGTCCCCAGCTCTGGCAGCAGCTGAGAGAACAGATCCCCTCGTGTCCCCTCTGCTCCCCCTTCCCACTCCCACCTCTCTCTTGGCTTCAGGGAGGAACCCGGGGGTCCCCTGGGCATTTGGCTGCTCCCCCCCAAACCAGCTCACCAGCACTCCCAGGGATGGACCCACTGGAGGAGCCTGTGGAGCAGTGGGGTCCCTCTGCCTGCTCCTCTCTTCCCAGCTCTGCTGTTCCTGAAAAAAATATCTGGGAATGAGCTGCTGGCTTCTACTGAATCCTCCCAACCCACGCTGCAGATTCCTCCTCAGCCACCCCGTGCCCAGAGAGGCCCTGGACAGGGCTGGGAGGGAGAAATGGCTCCTGGGGTTCCCTGCATCCCCTCCAGTCCTGGGGTCAGTTCTGGGCCCCTCAGGAGCAGAAGGAGATTGAGGGGCTGGAGAGTGTCCAGAGAAGGGAATGGANGGTGGGGAAGAGTTTCTTGTTCCTCTTGGGCTGGGATCAGGGACACGGGTTGGGAGCAGGGACATGGGCTGGGAACAGGGACATGGGTTGGGAACAGGGACATGGGTTGGGATCAGGGACATGGGTTGGGAAGAGGGACATGGGTTGGGAGCAGGGACATGGGTTGGGAACAGGGATATGGGCTGGGATCAGGGACACGGGTTGGGAGCAGGGACATGGGCTGGGAACAGGGACACAGGCTGGGAGCTGGGACGTGGGTTGGGATCAGGGACATGGGTTGGGATCAGGGATATGGGCTGGGAGCAGGGAGAGGGTCTCAGTGATGGCAGCAGAAGGTTGACATTCTTACAGCTTTTCCTTGAGGTCTGGCTAACTGGTGCTGGCACCAGCCCTGGAGAACAGCCTGTCCTCCCTGACAGGACAAGGGACATCCCTGTGGGATGCTGTCCCCAGCTCTGGCAGCAGCTGAGAGAACAGATCCCCTCGTGTCCCCTCTGCTCCCCCTTCCCACTCCCACCTCTCTCTTGGCTTCTGGGAGGAACCTGGGGGTCCCGTGGGCATTTGGCTGCTCCCCCCCAAACCAGCTCACCAGCACTCCCAGGGATGGACCCACTGGAGGAGCCTGTGGAGCAGTGGGGTCCCTCTGCCTGCTCCTCTCTTCCCAGCTCTGCTGTTCCTGAAAAAAATATCTGGGAATGAGCTGCTGGCTTCTACTGAATCCTCCCAACCCACGCTGCAGATTCCTCCTCAGCCACCCCGTGCCCAGAGAGGCCCTGGACAGGGCTGGGAGGGAGAAATGGCTCCTGGGGTTCCCTGCATCCCCTCCAGTCCTGGGGTCAGTTCTGGGCCCCTCAGGAGCAGAAGGAGATTGAGGGGCTGGAGAGTGTCCAGAGAAGGGAATGGAGCTGGGGAAGGGGCTGGAAAAGATGGAGAAGGGTCTGGAGAAGTTGTGAGGAGCATCTGAGGGAGCTGTGGGTGTTGATCCTGGAGCAGAGGAGGCTGAGGGGAGACCTTCTGGCTCTCTGCAACCCCCTGAGAGGAGGTTGGAGCCAGGGGGGGTCGGGCTCTGCTCCCCAGGAACAAGGGATGGGACAAGAGGAAGGGCCTCAAGTTGTGCCAGGGGAGGTTGAGGTTGGAGCTGGGGAACAATTTCTCAATGCCTGGAAAGGGTTGTCAGGGCCTGGCCCAGGCTGCCCAGGGCAGGGCTGGAGTCCCCATCATCCCTGGAGGGGGTTCAGAAGAGGTGTGGAGGTGGCACCTGAGGATATGGATCGGTGGGAATGGTGGGGCTGGGCTGACAGTTGGATTTGATGCTCTTTTCCAACCTTAATGGTTCTGGGAAGCTGTGGTCAGGACCAGGACACAGCCATCTCCTGGCCAGAGCATCAATGGGAAGAGGCAGCAGAAGGCTCTGTGGGATGGGGATTCTCAGCTCTCTTGATGGGACCCACCATGGTCTGGGGCTCCAGCCACCCCTTGGGCTCAGATCAGAGTTTGTTGGGTTTTTTTGAGCATTCATAAAGCAGCAGAGACTGCCTGGGAGTGCAGGGACAGGGGAGCACCCACAGCCACTCAGGGTGGCAGCACGGGGATCACTCTGGTGCAAGATTCACCCCATTGTGGACCTGGGGGGAGCTGGAGGGGTGGGCACAGCTCAGAGCCTGGATTTGGGGTGGATCCCTGTGCTGATCCTCTATAACCAACATCTTCTCATCCCCAGCTGGAGGAAAGTCCCCATTTCCCTCAGGTCACCCCAAAGCCTTTAGAACACCCGGTGGGTGCTGAGCTGACCCCCGAGCCCCTTCTCTGCCCAGCACTGCCCCCCCTGGGGCTGCCCTGGGGGAGAAGACCCCCTGGCACCTCCCCAGGAGGACAATCCCCTTGGGATGCAGGGCTGGGTGGCTCAGGGGTGACTTGTGCCCACACCCCCTTGATGTCCCTTGTCTGCCATCCCCAAACCACGTCCCAGCTCAGCCAGGGACAGCTCTGCAGCCCCCCAGCTCTGCAGCCTCCCAGCTCTGCAGGGGGTGAGGAAAAGGGGGGGTTGGTGGGCACGGGGGGTCTGCAGGCTTTCAGCTCAGCGTGGCTGCTCAGGGGTTAAAGGCTTCCAGCAGCTGCTGGTGGGATGGGATGGGATGGGATGGGAAGAGGCAGAGCCCAAACCAACTGCTTGGGGCCTTCCCACGCTTCCCCCCTCCTCCCCCCGAGCTCCCTCTGAACCCTTTTGTAAGCAGAATAAATCCCCACTGTGCAGGGAGGGTCTTCTACATGGATCATGGGACCCAGGCTTCCCCTGCCCCTGGGGGTAATTACTGATTGATCGTTAATGGCGTTCAGCCTGGAGAAGAGGAGGTGACCCCAGAGCAACCTCCCAATACCTGAAGGGGCTACAAGAAAGCTGGGGGAGGGCTTTGGACACGGGGGGGTAGGGAGAGGACAAGGGGAATGGGTTAAAACTGGAAGAGGGGAGATTGAGGTTGGACAGGAGGAAGAAATTGTTTGGTGTGAGGGTGCTGAGCCCCTGGTTGCCCAGGTTGCCCAAGGAAGCTGTGGCTGCCCCATCCCTGGCAGTGTCTCAGCCCAGGTTGGATGGGGCTTGGAGCACCCTGGGCTGGGGGAGGTGTCCCTGACCATGGCAGGGGTGGCACTGGGGGGGCTTTGGGGTCCCTCCCCACCCAAAGCGTGTCCCCACAGCAGCTCCACAAAGGGGGAGGACTCAGAGGTGGTTCCTGCTCAGCAGGCCCCGGGGTGCTGAGGTTCTGGGTGTGTGTGGGAAGCTGAGTGGGTGATTGCCACTTCCCAGTCCCTCATCCCGGTGGCTGCTCTGCTCCCTCCTGACCAGCCCTGGAGACGAGGGCAGTGACAGGACAGTGCTCAGGACATCCCCACCCCCTGCCCACCGCAGGGCTGGCACCAGAACCCCCCGGAGGGAAGGGCTCTCCTGGGGGGCAGCCAGCTCCTCGGGGGGGTCCCAGCCCTGTGTGTCCCAGCCCTGCCTGTCCCCATGCCTGTCCCCATGTCCCCATGCCTGTCCCCATGTCCCAGCCCTGCCTGTCCCCATGCCTGTCCCCATGTCCCAGCCCTGCCTGTCCCCATGTCCCCATGTCCCCATGCCTGTCCCCATGTCCCAGCCCTGCCTGTCCCCATGTCCCCATGTCCCCATGCCTGTCCCCATGCCTGTCCCCATGTCCCAGCCCTGCCCTCCCCAGCAGCTGAGCCGCGGTGACTCTGCAGAAATCGGAGCCGTGCCTGGTGCTGCTGCCAAAGGCTCAGCCTGACCTCTGCATCCTCCTCCCGGTGCCTGGAGGTGCTGACCCAGTCCCTCTGCTCCTGGCAGGGTGCTGCCAGCTCCAACACGGGGGAGAGGGTCCCCGCTGCAATGCAATGACTGACGAGGTGGGAGTGACAGGACAGGTAGATCCTTCCCAGGACAAAGGCACCTCCTGGAGAAGGACAGGCTGGGAGAGGGGGGAAAAGAAAAGACTCTGAGCAGACCTTATTGTGGCCTTCCAGTATCCTAAAGTATCCAACATCCTGACAGGAAAGCCAGTGAGGGACTCTCCAGGATCTCGGGTAGTGGTAGGACTCAGGGGATCTCGGGTAGTGGTAGGACTCAGGGGAATGAACTGAAACCCGGGGTAGGGAGATTCAGGTTGGGGTTTAGGGAAGTGTTTTCACCATGAGGGTGCTGAGCTCCTGGTGGCCCAGGTTGCCCAAGGAAGCTGTGGCTGCCCCATCCCTGGCAGTGTCTCAGCCCAGGTTGGATGGGGCTTGGAGCACCCTGGGCTGGGGGAGGTGTCCCTGACCATGGCAGGGGGGCACTGGGGGGGCTTTGAGGTCCCTCCCCACCCAACCCAGCCCATTCTGTGGTTCTGATTGACATGGATCCACCTTTCCTGCTCCTCTCGTGGTCTGCCTGACCCTCACAGCCCTGCCTGGGGGACAGGTGGGGTCAGAACCAGGGGTGGATGGATGATCCAAGGTGGTAAAAGTCCTACCCTGGTGCTGGTAGAACCTGCTCCAACCATCAGCCTGTGGCCTCCTGGGAAGCTGCTGGGATCAGTGGGAGGCAGGAGGGTGGCTGGGAAATGTGGTGAGACCCAACAGCACATCTGCAATTCTGCAAAAGAGAAAAGGGTGGAGGGGACCCTCCCTCTGCCACGTTTACTTCCCCTCCTCAGGAATTCATCATTCTGCTGGAGTTTATTTCTTACACACAGCTCTCCAGGCTTGTCTCACAAAAACCCCCACAGCTCCTGGGTTTGGTATTTATTTATTTAGGGTTCTTTTGCCTTGGTGACAGCAGTGGAGTCAGAAAGGCAGGCAGGGGTGTCTGGAGCTCAGAGCTCATGGTCAGTGCTGCTGAGCAGAATGGTGCTGTGCAGCCCCCGGCAGGACAACTCCAGCTCTTCTTCCTCAGCCGGGTCCAGCTGTTCCCGAAGCGGTGGGAGCTGGAGGTGAGGAACCAGAACTGGTGAGACTGGCAGGTCCCAGAGTGTGGCTGTGGAGCAGCAGAACCTGGGGCCTTGGCTGGGGGAGGAGCTGGAGCAAACAAAGCCGCTTGTTCTCTGGGGCTGGGTGACAAAGAGAGGGCACCCGGGGCTGGGCCCTGCTTTGTCAGAGGCTTTGAGTCACCAGCGTGTCACAGACAGCCTCCCCAAACCCACATTCTCTTGCACAACCCTCCCGGGATCCACCTCTCCCCTCCCCGTGGAGGGCACCCGGCAGCGGGGAGCGGCTGCGGCCTGCCGGGCTCGGCTGCTGCTGGAGAGGGCTCTGCGGGCTCCCACCTCATCCTGACTGGAGAATTACCCCTGGAAAGAGGGGAGGATGAGGTGGGGAGAGTGGTGAGAACCTTCCCACTTCTCACTGCACGTCTCCCGGTGATGCCGAGGACTCAGGGCAACCGGGAGCAGGTTGGGGCATCTCCTGGGGGTGAGGATCCAACAGCAGGGAGAGCCTCCTGGCCAGCACCATCTGCTCAAAGCAGGACACACCAGGCCTCGGATTGCTTCCTCCCAGGGGATCCCACCGGATAAACTCCTTTCAAGTCCAACAACCAAGTCTGGGGGCCAAAAGGTGATGGTGAGCAGTGGTGCAAACACCCAGAGATAGAAAACGATAGAAAACCCCCGGGGAGGAGGAATGGCTGGAGCTGCCTGTCCCCGGGGCACTGTGGAGCTCCCCTGGAGAAATTTTTCCTCCTCTTTTCCCCACTTCCGCGGACAGGAAGAGTTTTGTAGGAGCCCCTCAGAGCTGATCCGGAAAAGGACTGAAAATAAGAAGTGCTTTGGTGGAGCCACAAACTCCTGCTCCCTTCAGCTGCGTCAGCCCCGGAGAGGACCCTGGAGAGGGCTCAGGGCGGGGGGTGCTGGGGGAGGGATGAGATATCGGGAAAAAGGGATGGAACTCGGGTGTGCAGAGACAAAGCCGGGCTCGGGGGGGGCAGCTCCCCCCTTGCTCTCAGCCCCTGGGGATGGGGCATTTCTCCTGGGCCAGTGGTGACCCCACTGATTCTCCTGCAGGAGCTGAGAGGGAGCAGCCCAAACACCCCAAAAACGCTGGGAATTGTCTGCACCTCTGCTGGTGGTGTGACAGCACCTGCTGTGAGCCTCGGGATCCAGAGTCATGGAATTATTTAGGTTGGAAAAGGCCATGAAGATGAAGGAGTCCAACCCTTCCCCAGCACCCCCCCTGTCCCTCAGCACCACATCCCCAGGCTCTGAAACCCCTCCAGGCATGATGGGGACTCCAGCCCTGCCCTGGGCAGCCTGGGCCAGGCCCTGACAACCCTTTCCAGGCATTGAGAAATTGTTCCCCAGCTCCAACCTCAACCTCCCCTGGCACAACTTGAGGCCCTTCCTCTTGTCCCATCCCTTGTTCCTGGGGAGCAGAGCCCGACCCCCCCTGGCTCCAACCTCCTCTCAGGGGGTTGCAGAGAGCCAGAAGGTCTCCCCTCAGCCTCCTCTGCTCCAGGATCAACACCCACAGCTCCCTCAGATGCTCCTCACAACTTCTCCAGACCCTTCTCCATCTTCTCCAGCCCCTTCCCCAGCTCCATTCCCTTCTCTGGACACTCTCCAGCCCCTCAATCTCCTTCTGCTCCTGAGGGACTCATTCCCCATTGCAAACCCAGGAGGTGCTGAGCTCCCCATGGCACTATCACCCCCTCCCAGCCCGTGGCTTTCTCTGCCTTTTGCTCCCCATTTCTGGGCAGTCCCTGCCCGGGCTGCTGGGCTCTGGTGCACCCTGAGTCCCCAGGGCGGGCACCCATGGGTGGCAGTGCCCTCTGGGACCCCAGCGCTGCCTGCAGGGCCCGGGAGGCTCTGCCGGGGCCTCGGGTGGGTGCAGGTGGGAGCCCCGGGAGGGCTTGGGGTGCGGAGAGGGGTGTCAGGGCCTGGGGACACGGGAGCCTGGGGACACGGGAGCCTGAGGAGGGTCCTGGAGGCAGCCAGGGGTGCAGGGGGAGGTTTCTGAGGGGCCTGGGGGTGCTGCTGGCCCCAGGAGAGGTCCTCAGGGGGGCTGAGGAGAGCAAAGGGGGAGCTGCGGGGCCCTGGGAGGGTCCCTATAGGTGCGGGGGGGGCCTGTCAGGGTCCCTGTGGGTGCGGGGGGTCCCTATGAGGGTCTCTGTGGGTGCGGGGGGTCCCTGTGGGTGTGTGNAGTCTTTACCTTCCCCTCTCCCCCCCCCTCTCCCCCCGGTCCGGGGGTCCCTGTCCCCGGGGACTTTTTCCAGAGGAGTCCCCGTCCCCCCTCCACCTCCCTTGGGGTGTCTCAGCCCCGGCTGGATGGGGCTCGGAGCACTCTGGTGGGAGGTGTCCCTGCCCATGGCAGGGGGTGGCAATGGGGGAATTTTTAGGGTCCTTTCCCACCCCACCCAGGTGAGGTTCCTGCTCTGGGGGGTCCCCCGGGGCTGTACCCCCGCTCCCTTGCCTCGCAGCTCTGGGTTGTGTTTTCTCCCCTCCCGGTGTCCCCGGGGACGCCCTGTCCCTCCCACCCTTTCTCCTCCTCGCTCGACATGAAATCCTCTCCCCGGTCACACCCGGCACCGGCTTCGCCTTTCTGCAGGGCGGGACGGGTCCCTTTCTCTCCGCAGCTGAACGCAGCAGTTTCGGTGGGTTTTTAAGCTTGGTTTTAATTTTGTTTTGCTGTTTGGTTTTCCTCTCTCGTCGGTGACCCTGAGCGACCCTTTTCCTTCTCCCCCTCGGGGGTGGGGGGGCTGGCAGCCTTTCCCCCCATCCCACCTGCCTCCTTCCGTCACCGCCGGCTCTCCCGTCCCCGCAGGCAGGAGGAGGTGGGGTTGGGCCATCCTTCCGCTCCCGAGGTGGCTTTAGCAGCGATGATTACACCTCTGGGTGGGGTCTGTTTGCTCACCCAACAAAGGTCTCTGTCCTTCCCCCCCCGAGGGAGCCGCTGGGGCTTGGGGCTGAGCTGATTTTTAGCCCTTCCTCGGTGGGCAGCTCCTGAGGGTGGGCAGTGCCTTTGCCGTGGTGAGAGCTGTGTCTTTCCCTGGGCTTTCCCCTTTGCTGGTTAGCCTGCCCCGTGAGGCAGGCCTGGCACCTCACCTCCTTCCTCCCTGGCTTTAGCTGAGGGGTTTTGTTTCTCTTGTTTTTGCAGATGAAGAATTCGGGTCAGCAGGTTCTGACCTTCTTGTGATACTGGCTCTGGCAATTTTAATTCTTGCCTCTGCTCTTCCCTTCCTGGTCAAACTTGGGCACATCCCCTACCACACACCCAGACCAAAAAAAAAAATGTTTGGGGGGCATTTGAATTGGGTCTGGCTTTTTGTGCTTGATTTAAATCCCTTTAAATGCTACGTACAGCTGTTTGTTGAGGGGAGGAGGGTGTGGATTGGGACTGTAAATCTTAGTGCACCCCTGTGTGCTTCCTCATTGGTGCTGAAATGTCACCCTAAAAACTGCAGCCTGGTCTGCAAGGTCTGAGAAGACCTTCTGCAGCAACCTCTGGGTGACTTAGAGTGGAGTAAGGCACATTTGGGACAAATGTTGTCAGGACACAGTTGTTGCCTAAAAGTCCTTTGGGCCCCAGGGGTTTGACTGGATTGGTTTTTGGGGGTGTGTGGTGTGACAGTCACTTAATCTTGTCTGTCCAGCTCACATGCCTTGGCTCTGGGAGGCTGGTTTGATTTTGCTGCCCTGGATGTAATTCTGCTCTGCCTGGCAAACCCTCACCCAGATCACATGGCACATGCTGCTTTCCCACTTTGCTGGGGAGCTTTATTTCAATTTGCAGAGTTAAAAATAGCCCAAGTCTTTGGTTGAGAAGTCAGTGGGTACATGGCTGGAGAAAACTCCAGTGGTTGGTGATTTTACTGGTACTTCTTGCTGAGTCTCACTGCAGGTTTGGGGGTTTTAAAGCAGAACATCCTCAGGGTTGGCAGCAGGAGTGCATTTCTGGACGTTTTCTGTGGGGTACACACAGTGTAGTGCCTGCATGGCAGGAGTCATGCTTGCTTCCCTCAGTTCCCAGCTAGAGGCCAAGACAGGGGGGCTGGGAACACCACTTGGTGTGTCAGACTTGTGTCTTCATGGGCAGATTCACCCCTCCCTGGGCTACAAGTGGGTTCTACTCACGGTGCTGAATTCCAGGTGCTGTGCTGCCCAAAGGTGGCTCAGCACCTCATTTCCTTTGCTCTGCTGCAGCTGGTGAGTGAGGAAATGTGATTGGGAAGTGTCCTTGCAAGCAGTGCCAGTGGAAAGGGACACTCCACATCAGCACCTGGTCAAAAGCAGCCCAGCCATGAAGGCCAGATCTTGAAGGGGGGGTTAAAACACCCATCCACTTAGTTGTTCTCCAGGGAATGACAACAAACTGATTGACTAATTTGCCTTGAAATTGGTTCTCTGAAATTCCACCAGTGTTCAGACTTGCTCAGGTGTTCTGTGCAGCAGCAGTGGCACTCAGGGGCTCCAAAAGGTGCTTGTTCCTGCTGGGAGAAATACTGCCCCAGCAGTCTCACAGAATCCTTGGTGGGGTTTGGCTTGGATTCTGTTGGAAAAGGCACTTTCAGATGATCAGAGCTGCACGATTCGGGCTGGTCTTGCAGCCAGAAAGGGGAGAGTTCCAGGAAAGTCCTCAGGTGGTGTCTGTGACCTGTAGCAAGGAGGAAATGGTCTGTGTGCCCAGGAGGGGAGACTGAAGGTGACCAGCTGGTGGCTGGAGCTCTCCTGAGGTACATAACCCCAAACTGGTGGGTGGTAGCTGTGATTCATGCTCTTGTGTTTGTGCTGAGCTCCACCAGAGCCCTGGGCTGGGCAGGCAGGTGGAGGTGCTGGCAGCAGGGACTGCCTCACTCTGCCTGGTCTGCCCTGGAAAAGGGGGGTCTGGAAAACACTGCAGCTCCTCCTGTCTCTGCAGAACTGGTGTGTTCATCCTGTGAAACCAAAGCCTCAGCTCTGGGTGGAAGGGAAGACACAAAAAGACATTTTTCAGACATCTGAAGGGCTGCTGGGGCCTGGTGGGATTTACTACAGGTGTCGTTTGCTGTCTTGCTCTTTAAGGTGTGTGATCCAAGGACCTCCTGCTAAAACAGCAGCTGGGCTTTTGGACGTGATGAGATGTGTGTGAATGCTTTCAGAGGTGCTGTGAAGAATCCAGGTGGCTCTCCTGCAGGAATCCCCAAGTCATCCTCACCTCTGGAGGGCAGGGGCCACGTCCTGCAGTGCTGCATTGCTGTGCTCAGGTGGGCAGGCAGGCAATGGCAGCAGGCTGGGCCTGTCACATTTAAATGACTCTTCAGTGGTTCTCTGGTGCAGGAGTCATTTTTGATGGTGTCTTGGGTTTTGTTGAGAAGTTATGGGGCCTTTCCAGTTGTGCTCCACACTAGGGTGAGCTCTCTTCTACCTCTTCCTGAGCACTGGAGGCTTCTCCAGTGAACTGGTGCCTGGCCTCCTCTCTCCCTAAATCCTCCTGATTTTAGTGCTGACTGATCCTACCAGCAATTTTTTTTTTAATTTATTATGATAAAAAATGTTGTTAAAAATAGCTTCCAGCCAATATCTTGATTTTCTTCACTATTATTTTGGTTTTATTTGCACTGCTGTGTCAGGTGCCTGAAGGCAACCATTGAAAGCTGATGTGTGGGCAGAGGTGGTGGAGCTGGGCAGGGCCAGGTAGGGAGGAGCTTCTTCCAGCTCCCTGGCTCAACATCTGAATGTCAGAGCTCAGCTCCAGCACGGTGATTGCTACAGTTTGACTAAGGAAAATGCAAATTGATGACTCACACAGACACAAAAATGTTTTCCCATGGAATCTGACTACCTCCAGTGGTGCTCTCAGGAGAACAAAGCCTGTGTAATCCCTGTGACATTCCCTCTCAATGCCACTGGGGTAGGGAAGAGTGTTCATGGATCTTAACCCCCACTGAATGTGCAGCTCTGGGCTGTTTCTGGCCTGCACTGACTGCAACTCTGCAGATCCAAAGGCAGAGAGAAAAAAAAAGACCCAAACTAGGCTTTTGGGTTTTCATTACTCTGTGGTTTGCTCTGGCCACAGGAAGAAGGCCTTGATGCCAGAACTGTGCTGGGAGTCTGCAGAACTGAATTTGCTTTAAATGCAAAGGTCTGTGGTAACTGTTGTCTGGTTAAATTGTTTGGATTTTTTTTCCTTGTTTTCCCTTTGTTATTTCAGTTAGATTATTATAAAGGACAATATTAAAGTGTAAGGTGGCACTTTCACTAATGTGCTGGTGGGTGGCTGAGCACTTCTTTTGAAACCTTTACAGTGTGGCACATGGGAGCAGTGAAATGTTTTAAAACCATCCCTCAAATACCAGAAATAGCAGGTACAAGATTCATGCATCTTGTGAGGATTTGCCCGTGGATATCTGTGGATAGAGAGCAGGAGGGAGTCCCAGGTGGAGAATGGGGAAAAACTTGGTCAGTTGTGGGGAAACAAACTGGGTGAAATGGGGCTGTGAAGGGTGCAAATGCTTTTCAGCTGCATGTGAAGTGAAGTTGGAAAAGAAAGTACCTGCTGGGGGTCCATCTAGAGCTGCTTGGCTTGGAGGAGCAGCAGCCAACGTAGAGCTTTGGTTTGGCTTTTGAGGGAGCTCCAGGAAAGCTGGGGAGTGACTGGGGACAAGGGCCTGGAGGGATGGGAGCCTGGAGGGGGAAGGGTTTCCAGCTGCAAGAGGGGAGATGGAGAGGAGATCTTGGGCAGGGAGAAATTGTTTGGGGTGAGGGTGCTGAGCCCCTGGTTGCCCAGGTTGCCCAAGGAAGCTGTGGCTGCCCCATCCCTGGCAGTGTCTCAGGGTGCACTCTGGGCTGGTGGTTGGATTGGGGGGCTTGAAATGTCCCTTCCCCCCCCAAAGCATTCTGTGGTTGTGTGTCTGGGACAGCATGGACCAGAAGTGTGAGTTCTCTGGGCACTCTGGTGGTGTTCATCCCAGCTGCAGCAAGCAGTGAGCTGGGGGGCTGCAGGAAGGGGGCTCAGAACTCNGACCTGGTGTGGATTTGTTGAGGTATTTGGGGTAAGGAGCAGCAGGTTTGGGTCTCTGCATGGCTGGGGGTGGGGGGTGAGCTGGAAACCTTGTTTCAGAACAGAGCTGTTTTCTGTCAGCTGGGCTGGACCCGTTCCCTGCTCTGGCTTCTTACATTTCCATATAAATCTGGACTGGCAGAGTGCACAGTGCATCTGGGGACATGGAAACACACCCAGAGAGGTGGCATTTGGACCACCCTGGGCTGGGGGAGGTGTCCCTGACCATGGCAGGGGGGGCACTGGGGGAGCTTTAAGGTCTCTTCCTTGTGTGATTCTCTGAAATAATCTGTGGTTTTGTCTTTAATTTTACAAGACCAAGTTAAATGCTCTTTGGTAGAAAACTTGCTCAGGAGCTGGTCAGTGGGGGTGCATTTCAGGAAGGCAGGACTGCTGTGCAGGGCCCTGTTGAGTGATCAGCACAACTAAGGGATGCAGAGAAGTAATTCCCTCCTGACTTCTTGGTTTGCCTCATTCAGAGCAAATTCCTGGTACCCTCCTGTCTTTCTCCTGGGAAAACACTTCCTCTTTTCCACCCCTAAAGCTAATACTGGTGGCTGATTAGAGAATGGGTTTGCAATACTGAGAAATACTTCATCAGGGGACATCAAATTAACAGCCTGATGTTGAGGGGGACATTTGAGGTGGTGCTGAGCAGATGGTGGTGCCTGGGGCCCAGGGGTGCTTTGGGGGGGTTTCTGTCTTGGCAGGGCAGACTCACAGCTCCTGGCAGCCCTGGGGAGCAGGGTGTGGGCCCTTCCCACCCTTCAGCTGCCAACAGCTCCTTCCTCTTGTCCTTCTCCTTGCTGGGGCTGTGGAAGGGCAGCATCTTCTTGCTTGTTAGCAGCACTGTGGAGGGAAGAGCAGAATTTGGGGAAGGATGGTAGCTGGGAGGAGACTGCTCCTGTCAGGGAACATCGTCCCACCTGAGGCTGAGAAGTGACCTCTGCTGACCATGGGGGAGGGTTTGGTGTGACCCTGGGGAGGGGGAATGGCACGTTTTGTGGCAAAGGAGCTTGTCAGATGCCCCTTGCTTTGGGAACTCCTGCCTGGCTCTGGGGAAAGAGGAAAGGGACCCCAGCTGCAGGTCTTGTTCCATGTGTGGGTACAACTCAGCTGTGTGGGTTTGTTTTCTGTGTGGGTTTAACTGCAAGTTTTTGTTCTTCCCAGTAGCTAACCCAACCCAGGCTTGCTTTCCCACTGGGACTGGGGCTGTTCTGTACTGCCTGGCCTGGAGAAGCACCCCTTGGCAACTTGCATTTCCAAAAACCTGCCTTGGAGCTCCCTGAGAGATGCCTGCTGGCTTGATTGCCACGAAGAATGGGAAAACTTGAAGTGACATCCATTCCTCTGCAGCTTTTTCCTCAGAGGATGCTTTCCAAAGGGGAGTCTGAGCTGTCCCAGCAGCAGACATGCTGAAGCAGTTGTTGGGTTGGGGGTGCTGCCCATGACGTGGCTCTGGTGTGGTGCTGCTGTGTCCTGCAGTGCCTGTATCACTGCAGCCCAGGAGGGGTGACCAGCACCATCCTCAGCTTCAGAACCCTTCAGGGAGGGTCCTGGGGGTGGGTGGTACCACCTCAGGTGCTCACCCATTTCCCAGAGGGGTTGGGTACCTCTTCCTTCCCTGCCCTGTGGTCTCTGAGCCTCTCAGAGGTTCATTGAAGCTGGGCTTTAAGGACAGCTCTGTGACCTCTGGCTTGTGACATCAAACTCCTGTGGCTGCTCCATGGCCACATGCCCTGCACCATGTGTCCTGGCCCTGAATAAGAAGTTCCCCAGCCCTCTGAGGTGGTTGTGTCATGCCTTGCTCTCCCCAGTGTTTCAGTCTTCTAGTGTAGAGCTGACTTTATATTTTACTTCAACTGTTCCATTATTAGACATCAGGGAGAAATTGTTTGGGGTGAGGGTGCTGAGCCCCTGGTTGCCCAGGTTGCCCAAGGAAGCTGTGGCTGCCCCATCCCTGGCAGTGTCTCAGGGTGCACTCTGGGCTGGTGGTTGGATTGGGGGCCTTGAAATGTCCCTTCCCCCCCCAAAGCATTCTGTGGTTGTGTGTCTGGGACAGCATGGACCAGAAGTGTGAGTTCTCTGGGCACTCTGGTGGTGTTCATCCCAGCTGCAGCAAGCAGTGAGCTGGGGGGCTGCAGGAAGGGGGCTCAGAACTCCAGGTGTGGCAGTGTCTGGCCACTGCTGTCTGTGCAGTCCTGGTGACCCTGTGGGATGGGACCACAGGGACCTGGGCTCACCTGGAGCAGCAGGAGCATGGGGCTGCCACCTTCAGATCCCAAATGTCTGCTGGGGCAGGAAGCAAGTGGTCAGAAGAGGAAAAAAATCACCCTGGGCATTTGGAAGACGTTGTGATGAAGGGGAACTGTGGCTGGAAAGCACATGCAGAGAGGTGATGGGATTCTGTCCTTGCTGTGGGTAAAACATTGCTAGAAGAGCCTCCAGGCAGCCCCAGCTGAGGTGGCCTGGGGGTGGGGTGGTAGAAGCTCAAGCTCCATGCTCCCCAGCCTGCCCTGGGCTTACTGCTGGTTCTGGGCAGCAGGAGAGCAGCTGGGTTGGGGTTCTGAATCCCAGGGCTTGCAGGTGTCAGGTGTTGCAGTTGGGTCTGATCAAAAGCACTACAGTCTTGACATTCCTGCTGAAGTCTCCCTGGGATCTGCACAACATCAGGTAGTGGCCACCAGCTTTGTGAAGAGCCTCTGACAAGGTGGCTCTGAGGTAGCAGAAGAAACAAGTGATAAGGCAGGCATGGGGTGTCCTGCTCCAGGGGAGTTCAGGTGTTTCTCACCCAGCTTTGCAGAGCTTCAGCCCTGCTGCCAAACTCCCTGCAGCTCCTCTGTGCTCAGAGCTGCTGTCACTGGGGGGATTTCTCACCCTGGAACTTCTGGTGCTGCTGGTGGTGAAACTGTCCTCCAGCCTTCGTTCTTCCCGTGTAAACCCTGGGGTGATTTTCACAGAAACGTTGAGTGATTTGGGTAGAAAGGACCTTAAAGACCATCTGCTCCCATCCAGACACCTCCCCCAGCCCAGGGTGCTCCAAGCCCCATCCAGCCTGTGCTGAGACACTGCCAGGGATGGGGCAGCCACAGCTTCTGGGGTCAAGAGGTTGCCCAGGGAATTTTATAACAGGATTGTAGTCAGATGCTTTGCTGCAGAAGAGATGGGGGATGCAGGTCCTTTGGTGGCTGTGCTCCTGCCTCCCTTCAGTGCACAGGGAAATGGGTTTAATCCAGGAGAACTGAAACCAGGAGTGGCTGGTGGCCTCACAGCTCTGCCCATCATCCCATTCTGAGCCTTGCTGCACACTTAACCCAAGCCAGCCTTTTGGCCTTGTATTGTGGGGTAGCAATGACTTGACAGGTGTGTTGTGTGACACTCTTCTAGTTTTCTTTCCCTCCTATTCCAAGGTATGTCATTCCTGGTTTTCAGGCTCCTTCAGTTTGAGTGTGGCAGTAGCAGTGGTGGCTAAAAAAGGTGCTTGAACGTGGTGACAGATGGGATGCTTTGGGGCAGCATTGCAGCAGCACTAGGGCATTTTTTTTCTCCCCTTCAATCTTTTTCCTGCTGCTCAGCTTGACAGCACTGCTGTTCATCTGCTCCCTCACTGGAGAAGCTACAGAGGCTGGATGGAAGCATCTGGTAGTTCAATGCTTCATCTCCTCCAGGAGTAGGGAGTTGGAGGAACTGCTGTGGTCATGCTGTGCCACGTAGCTGGAGGTATGGAACTTGTCTTAGGGATTCCTAGAACTTGGTTTAAACCAGAGATCCACCCCTGCTGCTGTGCTTTGGCTGTGGAGGCCCTTTCTTGATGCTGACAGGTTCAGAAGTGAAAGCTTTGTATGAACCTGAGGTACTGGGGTGTGTGTGGCAGTTGTTACTCAGTGGCTGGGGACATCCTAATGAGGAGGCAGCAGTTCAGTCCCCTGGGTATTGCATGGTGCTGCTGGAGCTCCAGATTGTCTGTGTTTAGCACTAGACACAATGCCATTCTGGGGAGTCTGGAAACCAGAGGTGTGTCCTTAACCAGCAAGTCCCTGCTGAAGTTCTGCCCAGAGAGAACTGGCTCACAGCTTCCCAGAGAATCCCCACATGGAATGCCAGGTGGGAAGGGACCTCAAGGATCACCTGCTCCAACCCCTCTGATATTATTGATGTGAGATGGCCCAGCACCCACGGAGCTGACTTCAGGCTTTCCAGGTTGGGGGGGAATCCACCCCTTCCCTTGGGAGACCGTTCCAGTGTCTGTCCTCAAGAGTGAAAAATTTCCCTCTTTTGCCCAGTGGGAATCATCTCCAACCTAAAGCAGAGGGAGAGGATCTCAGACTGCAGTGCTGGGTGCTTTAGTGGTGTCAGTGCAGATCTCCTGCTAAGAGTGACAAGACCTCCCTTGCTGCCCCTGTGGTGGAGTGTAGGGAGCTTGGGTTTGGGGTGCTGGCATCAGTAACAGCAGCAATTCCTGTTTGTAAGGGAAGAAACCTGCTTTTCCAGCCAAAGCAGTCCCAAGCACACACGTTCTTTTCAGTGGCTTGGAGAAGGCAGCTGGTAGATGGATTCACCAGAGGAATCAGAAAAAGTCCAGTGGGCATTCCCAGACCCTCCTGAAGCTGCCATGCCTCTGGAATCCTGTGAAGCACAGCAAGCCTTACCCCTGCATTTCCCTAACCTGCATCCTGCAAACCAGCCTGAGGAGTCTGCTGGGCAGCAACTGGAGAATCTCTGACTCCTCGGGTTTTCAAAGAAGTTTGAAACCCTTGTGGAGTACCTGTGGGGGGTGTTCTGGTGCATTTTGTCTTTTAATTTCCTGGCAGGACTGAACCTAACCAAATCCAGGTCAGTGGGTTCAGCCCAGATGGGTGTTCCAGCAAGTTGCCAGGCTTGAAACCAAAGTGATGGTCTCTCCTGTTCTGTGGTAGCTCCAGCAGTAAGAACTTGGAATTTCTGAGACAAGGGGTAACTGGTCTGGGTTTCTGCTCTGCAGTAAGTCATGGCTAGGGAAGCTGAGGAGGCAGAGAGCTTCTGGGTCCTTTGAACTTCTTACCATTTATCACAGAAGTCACAGAATGTCAGGGGTTGGAAGGGACCTCAAAAGATGGAGTCCAACCCCCCTGCCAGAGCTGGGTCACCTCCAGCAGGTCCCATAGGAACATGTCCAGAGGGGGTTTGAATGTTTCCAGGGAAGGAGACTCCACAGCCTCCCCGGGCAACCCTCACAGTCAGGAAACTTTTCCTTTCTCTTTATGTGGAGCCTCCTATGCTCCAGCTTGTACCCATTGCCCCTGGTCCTGTCACTGGACATGACAGAGAAGAGCCTGGTGGCTCTGTCCTCCTGGCACTGCCCCTTTGCTTACAAACATCAGTGAGGTCCCCCCTCAGTCTCCTCTGCAGAGCCCCTGCTCCCTTTCCTCACCAGGAGATGTTCCTCTCCATCATTTTGGAGGCTCAGTGCTGGACTCTCTCCTTCTGGAGCTGAGGAGACACTGTTCAGATGTGGCCTCACCAGGGCAGAGCAGAAGGGCAGGAGAACCTCTCTCATCCACCCCCTTCTGCTGCCCCCCAGGATGCCATTGGCCACCAGGACAGATTGCTGGCTCCTGGTGTCCTTCCAGCCAGCAGCACCCCAGGTCCTTCCCCCTTCACTGCTTCAGTTCCCCCCTGCCCACCCCTCCAGCCCCTCGGGGTCCCTCAGTTGGTGGTGATGCTCTGCAGGGCAGTGCCTGCTGCTGGACTCTCCCACCCTTCATTTCTCTTCTCTCTGCCTTGCCAATATGCTGGCTCTCAGCCAGGGTGAGGGTTAACTTCTGTGTTATTTTTATGGCACATAATGACAAAAATTCCAGTTGCAGCAAGTAGTGCCAGATTTTCTGGTTCATAAATAGAAGCAGCTTACAGGGAGAGCAGATCCCTGGTCTGTATTTATTTCCTGGCTAACAAATACAGTGAGTGGGCTACGACGTGCCTGGAACCCACTGAATTGGCAGCACTGTGCTTGAGCTGCCTTACTGCACATCCTGGGTGATGTAGAGCAGAATTCCAATCAGTTGTGAATTTGGGAGTGGACCAGACCTTTCCCTCCTCTGGTTCTAAGTATGGGACCTGGCTTTGCTGGTGCAGGGGTTCCCAGGAGATGGGGCTGCTCCCTGGGGTGCCCTCTCTGGTAATGTGTGGCTGGCAGAGCTCTGCTGCCAGAGCCAGAACCTTCTTAAGTGTGTTGGAAAATGAAAGATGTAATGGCAGAGAATTAAATCAGCTCTCAAACCTGAAATTATCTGAGCTGATTTCTGCATGGGAAGAATTCTGAAGTGAGTACTGTTTCCTTTCCTTTGTGTTCCCCCTCTTACTACCGTGTGAATAAAAACCTTATTGTCTCTCTTGTCTCTTGGTATGCATAAAACATCACTAAAATAGTTCCTTTGTTCATTTTCTTCTGGTTTGTTTGTGGGAGCCTTGTGGAAGGCTGAGCTGCTGGAGTAACAAAATAATAAAGTTTCTTTTTTTCTGGAAGAAGTAACTGCTTGTGTTGAGACCCTGCCTGGTCCTGGGGACTTCGGTGGCAGCGTAGGAGGTGTCAGCAGGAACTTCACTTGGCTTTCTGAGCAGAGATCCTTTATTTTTTTTTGCATATGAATCAGCAGTGTGCTTTCACAGGACCTCTGAAGCTCCTGGCCTGGCAGGAATATGGTTGAGTGAAGAGATCCCATGGGGCTCTGGCAGGGGATCTGCTTGACTGGTGTGGGCACTCAGACCTTGGTGTGCTGTGTGCTGCACCAGGCACTGGATAACACCAGCTGGGACTTGGGGAGGCAGAAGTTGCATCCGTGCCTGTAAAGGAGATGAAGGCAGCTGGGGAGGAGAGGGAGGGAAGGTTCTGTGTCTGGTTCTGGCCCACAAATGCCTTCTGTCCCTGTTAACCTGGCAGGCTGCTTCTTCCAGGGTGTGAGAAGGCTCTCTGAGCCTTTGCCAGTGTCTGGGAGCTCCAGGTCACTTTCACAAGACTTTCACCAGAAGGGGTAGTGACAGGACAAGGGGAAATGGTTTGAAACTAAAAGAGGGGAGATTTAGGTTAGAGATGAGGAAAAAACTTCACCAGCAGGGCAGTGAGCCACTGGGGTAGGTTGCCCAGGGAGGTGGTTGATGCCCCATCCCTGGCAGTGTCTCAGCCCAGGTTAGAGGAGACCTTGGAGTTGGATCTGATGATCTTTAAGGTCCCTTCCAACCCAACCCATTCTGTGACCTCAGTTTTACTCTCCCTGGTGTGGAAGGCAGAGTCCCTGCACCCAGCACTCCTGGCAGCTCTGCTTTGAGCACAGAAACTGAGCTAAGATCAAACGTGTCACATTCTTCACTGCTGGAAACAGCTGCTGCTTGATGTGCAGGACCTGGTGCCTGCATCCATTCTGTTGGGAAATGGTCCTTGCCCTGCTTATCTCCTGAACTTTGCCCAGGCCCTGATCTGGAGAGTGTTACCTCTCAAATCAAACCCATGAGCTCAGAACCGTGCCACAAGCACCCAGCCCTGTTCTGGCTGAAGTTCTGCTCAGCACTTCATCCCCTGGAGGGTTCATGGGCACAGCTGGGGCAGGGAGAGCTCACCCAGAGTCCCCTCCCCTGTTTGGGCTCAAATTCACTCCTCAGGGACCTCAAATTCATAGAGTCACAGCATGGTTTGGGTGGGAAGGGACCTTAAAGTTCTTCCAGTGCCCCCCCTGCCATGGTCAGGGACACCTCCCCCAGCCCAGGGTGCTCCAAGCCCCATCCAACCTGGGCTGAGACACTGCCAGGGATGGGGCAGCCACAGCTTCCTTGGGCAACCTGGGCAACCAGGGGCTCAGCACCCTCACCCCAAACTATTTCTCCCTCCTGTCCAACCTCAATCTCCCCTCTTGCAGTGTTAACCCATTCCCCTTGTCCTCTCCCTACCCCCCCGTGTCCAAAGCCCTCCCCTTGTAGCCCCTTCAGATATTGGGAGGTTGCTCTGAGCTCACCTGGGAGCCTCCTCTTCTCCAGGCTGAACAACCCCAATCCCTCAGCCTGGCTTCCCAGGGAGGTGCTCAGCCCTCTGAGCATTTGAGTGGCTCCTCTGGACACCTTCCAGGAGCTCTGTGTCCTCCTGGTGTTGGGGACTCCAGAACTGGACCCAGCAGTGCCGGGGGTCTCAGCAGAGCACAGTAAGACCCCTCCTGTGTCAGCAGCTCCCTGCTCGAGTTGTGGTGCCTCAAGTTGTGGTGCCTCAGTGTGTAGATCCAGTCCCTTTGCTGGACAGAAGCCAGGAACAAGTCTCTGTGCTCTGTTTGTGTGGAGGGAAACGTGCCCTGCCCTCTGCCAAGTCTGAAGAAATTTGGTGTTTGTTTTTCATGGGAAGTCCCCTGCATGTGACCTGGGAACACAGATCTCTGCAGTCTGCCCAGGAGGCAGGTGTGGGGGCTGGAAGGAGCTCTGTCAATGTTCCTTGCCCAGGTCATCTAGGAACAGAAGCTGCAGGCTTTGACACTGCCTGTTTGTGGGAGGAAGCTGCTGCTGCTGCTGCTGTGTTTTTCCCGTGGGCTCCAACTGTCTCTTGGCTTTGGAGGGTGGGAATGCAGGGGGAGAGACCCCTGGGAGGCAGGCAGAGCTGTGACACCTGCCAGGGGACATCTCTGGAGACACAGGTGTCCACGTGTGGCTCTTGTGGTGCTGGTGGTTGCTGTGCAGCTCCTGCTCTCCTGCTGGAGGGGTTTGTTTGCATCACTCGTGTCAGGTGAAGAGCTGAGGTGAGAAGAGGTGCTGGTGCCTGACAGGGATGGGGCAGGGCAGGAGATCTGATCTGGTGCTCATGGGCCTCTGCTGTGTCAGACAGCAGTGTGTGGGTGAGGTCAAAAGGTGAAATCAGATAGAAAGCTGGTTGTTGGGGGAAGAAAGGCAGTCTTTGGCAAGTTGGTCTTCCTTAAGAGAGTCCTTTTATGGAGGTGCAGATTCCTGGGGGATGATGAAGGAAGGAATCTGAGATGCTGCTTTCCCTGTGTTCTGTTGAGCTGTGTGCAGAACAAAGGCAGGACAGATCCAAATAGTTGCCTGTTTGTCTACAAGCACCTGAGTGTTTACTTGCCTGCAAAGTTTACAGTGCTGCTGCAAAATACACACAGAAATACACACAGAAATACACACAGAAATACACACAGAAATACACACAGAAATACACACAGAAATACACACAGAAATACACACAGAAATACACACAGAAATACACACAGAAATACACACAGAAATACACACAGAAATACACACAGAAATACACACAGAAATACATTTTGTAAAATGCTCTGTAAAATATCTGTTGGAGGGACTGAGCATCCTCACAGCTGATGTTTGCTGCTTCACGTTTCAGCTCCCCAGCTACAGCTTTTCAACATGTAGGTCAGCAGAGCTGTGCTCTTGTGAGACATCAGAACATCAGATGGACAACAGCAGGAGGACACAGAGCTCCTGGAAGGTGTCCAGAGGAGCCACTCAAATGCTCAGAGGGCTGAGCACCTCCCTGGGAAGCCAGGCTGAGGGATTGGGGTTNAGGAGTGCTGGGTGCAGGGACTCTGCCTTCCACACCAGGGAGAGTAAAACTGAGGTCACAGAATGGGTTGGGTTGGAAGGGACCTTAAAGATCATCAGATCCAACTCCAAGGTCTCCTCTAACCTGGGCTGAGACACTGCCAGGGATGGGGCAGCCACAGCTTCCTTGGGCAACCTGGGCAACCAGGGGCTCAGCACCCTCACCCCAAACTATTTCTTCCTCCTCTCCAACCTCAATCTCCCCTCTTCCAGTGTTAACCCATTCCCCTTGTCCTCTCCCTACCCCCCCGTGTCCAAAGCCCTCCCCCAGCTTTCTTGTAGCCCCTTCAGATATTGGGAGGTTGCTCTGAGCTCACCTGGGAGCCTCCTCTTCTCCAGGCTGAACAACCCCAATCCCTCAGCCTGGCTTCCCAGGGAGGTGCTCAGCCCTCTGAGCATTTGAGTGGCTCCTCTGGACACCTTCCAGGAGCTCTGTGTCCTCCTGGTGTTGGGGACTCCAGAACTGAAGTGATTAATAATGGGTTTAAGCTCCTGTATCTTGGTTCATCCCTTGGAGGAGGTGTGTTCTGCTGTGTTTTGTACTAATCACAGCAAGCAGATGCCATGAGTGTGTGTCTGACAGGTCAGTATTTAACTGCATGCAGCAGGTGGAGTAAGGGAGCTGGAAGTCAAGATCTGTGCACGAATTCTTGGTAACTCAGTGCCCATGTCATGGTTGAATTCAGGCAGTGCTGGTTCAAGGGAGCTCAGCTCTCTCTGCTGAGTGGTAGTGGTGCCTTTCCCACCTTCTGATTATTTGGATTTGCTGTTTTTCATTCCAGGTGTGGGGATGAACAGCACTTCACCTTGTAATCAATCTGTTAAACATCCGAGCAGTGCCTCTCGAGGAGAAGCAGCCTCATGGAATTCCTCACTGTTTGCTCCCTTACAGCCTCCTGAGCCCTAAATGTGTGGCCATAATTTGTTACTTTTTTAAAAAAGAAGTCTCAAGCCTTGTCTTCCAGCTGGTATACAGATTTGCTTCTGCAGGGATCCAGTGGGCAGTAGCAAGGTTGTGGATTTTTCTGTGTTGCAGGGGTGTAAAGTGGAACAAAAGAGAGGTCAGGATTTGTTTCTGAAGAAGTTTAATTGTTAAAAATTCAGGTGACAAGAAGAGTGGAGGAGCAGAAGGTCAGAGCTGGTAGGTGTGTGTATGAACAGTTCACCCCACCTCTGGTTCCTTGATTATTTCCTTTTGTTTATTCCTCATTACTGCTCCCCAAGTGCTTCTACAGAGTTTCTAGGAGCAGTACTGAATTTTGTGATGATTTACTCCAGAATTAACATGCTGGTGGTGATCTGTGTTTTTACACACCTCTGTTGAAGGATGGCTGAGGAGGTTTCAAGTGAGAAAATAAAATTTGGGTGCAGTGGAAGGTGTCTTGGCCTGGATTTAATGTGCATCCATGAAAGGAGCTGGAGCACAAAGGCAGCTTGCATGCTCCTGGCTTGGCTGCTGCTTTGAAGGGAAATGGGAACACTTCAAAAAGAATTCCAAGTCAGGAAAGTGCCCTTCACTCTGGCAGTTCTGCACCTTGCAGATCCTGAGAGCTGCTGTTTAGCTCTGAACTGGCTGGTGGCTGCAGGTGGAATATGATTTTATACTGGGACAGCTCCAGTGAGGCAACTGGGGAGCAGTGGTGAGGATCCCCTGGGGAAGATGTGGGTGGATTCCCAGAGAAGAGGTCAGGCTGGATACCAGTGGCTTTCCTTTGCTGGGGGGGTTAAGGCAGGTGTTTGGAGGGCTGGAGTTTGTCAGCAAAATGAATATTCAGCCAGGCCCCTGTGTCAGGCAGTTAGTGGTGGTTTCCATGAATCAGACCTCCCTGGCCTGCTGAGTCTGGCTTGTCCCTGGGCTGTGAGAGCATTTGGGAGGCCAGGAAGTGGAGGGTCTGGAAGGGAGGAATGTGGGGCAGCCCAGGGAGCTGCTGTCTCCCAGCACTCTCATCTGCTTCCTGAGGAACAGATTGATGGGGGGAGCCTGGCAGCAGGGCTGCTCCTCACCTCCCATCTTCTTCCTCAGCAGCACCAGCTCTGGGATTCACCTGTACTGGTGGGGTAGCAACTTCCAAAGGCAGTTTTAAGGATTCTGTAAAATCCCAGATCTTGCAGTTTGTCACTAAGGAAGAGCCAGGGGGATGGTCTGGAGGGACTGCTGGGCCTGGGTCACTCCATGGAAGGGGAACACCACGTTGTAAAAGAATCTGTAACTTCATCTCCTGTTAAAAGCCAGGAGTCAGTTGATTTGGCTTTGCCAATCTGCTGCATTCCCCAAAAATATGATAAAAATAATGGGGAGGTTTGCTAAGATCCCATTACACAAGCAAATATCAGGGGCTACAAATCTGAAGCTTGTCTTTATGGAGAGAGAGGTGGGGTCATAATTACTTGATATCTGCTCCACAAAAATACCACTTTTCAGGAGACTCCAGGTGTTGGGGATCCCCAGCACTCCTGGGATACACCTCCTGGTAGTGTCTCTGCTGCTTACTATGGGTGTTACTAAGCACAGCAGTTGTTGCTGGTCACCTTGAGATGAAGGAGTGACTGTTCCCCAGGGGATAGCTGGTGAGGGCACTGAAAGAAGTGTGATGGGATATTTGGTGAATGGGTGACTAACTGAGCACCTGGGGAAGGTCCTTCAGGAAAGGAGAGAGCCTCTAGGTGATAAACCCAGTCTGAGGCTGGGAGGATTGACACCAGTGATGGGATGTGTGGGGGAAAAAAAGTCTAGTCCCATCATTTGTGGCTGGTGGAATGAAGGCAGTGAAATCAGATGCTGCTGTTGTCCTCCCATGCCTCACCCAGTCACTACCAGGATCTCCAGAGGGATGCTGGCCAGACCCAGGTGTTGGGGAACCTTTCTGAGACTGCTGGTGTTGGCAGGAGGTGGCCTCTGGCTTCAGGGAGGGATGTTGTGCTTTACTGAGATGCAGCTTCTGGTGCTCCCTAAATGCTGAGTTGTCAGGACTTGAAATCTTGCAGAGCAGGAGGAGCAGGTTCTGGTGCAGCTCTGGGTGGCACAGTGACTGGGCAAGCCTTGCTGCAGTCAGGTGAAACAGAGAATCCACTGAATTCCTCTTTATTCCTGCAGCTGGCCATCACCTGCTCCCGTCTCCAGTGCTTCCCTGCACTCCTGGTCACCAGGTGCCCCAAATGATGGAATGAAAGGCTTAGGAGAGGCCAGCAGTGACAGCCAGGAGGCTGTGTCAGTGTCACTGGCTCTGTGAGTCCTGACAGCCCTCTGTGTGAGTCCTGGGGCTGCCCAGGGGGGTCCTGTCCCACCTCAGCTCCTGTCCCACCTCAGCTCCTGCTCTGGAGCTCTTTGCTCCCCAGCCCAGGCTCTGCTGCTGGGCTGCTCCCTGCAGTTGGAGTCCTGACTCATTGCAACTTGCAGCCTGCAAGGAAACTTTCTTATGGAAGTTGGTAAGGATTTATTTATTTTGTTTTAAACATTTGTGTGTGTAAGCCTCTTAGTGGAGTTGTGAGCAGCGTGCTGGTAGCCTGGAGTTCAGATCAGTGAGATCTGCAGCATGGTCTAGGGTATCCACTTCAGTGTTGTTTGCCATCTGGGTGCTGTAAGCACCCTGCACTATTTACAGCTGCACCTTGTAGGGCATTATTTTAGGCTGAGAGCAGCAACCAGATGGCCTGGGCCTTGTGTGAGATAACCTGCCCCTCTTCTCCATCAGGCTGGGCTGTTAGCTTCCACTGCCTGGCTTTCATCTGGGGGAAGCAACTTAGAAGCTCCTTGCAGTGTTAGGATATAGAGTGCTGGCTGTGAGCTGGAATTGCCTTGGGGGCAGGACCATAACTCAGCTGCTGACTGAGGGTTGCTACCTGAGACAATTCCATCCTTTTGTCTTTCTTCTGCCTCTTGGGCCCTTCACTGAGCAGAACAGCTTGGTCAGAAACACCTTGTTAGCTTTTAGGAAAAAAAGTTCTATTAATCTATTAGTTATTAAATTTATTACTAATTTTTTTGGGTATAGATGCCTCATTTTTGCTTTATTTTACAGCAGTGTGTGCTTGCAGTGGGTAATGTGCTTCAGCTGTTGGAGCCACCTGCTGGAGCTGGTGCACTTGTAGGTTTCAGTGTGAGGTCAAGAAAAATGAGAGAAAAAGCAAAAGACCTGCTGGGGAGCAGAGCTTGCTCTGTGTCAGGCCCAGGCTGTTGTCTGAGCTGGTTTTAGTGAAATGAAGATTATAAACTCCACTCCCTGGGAGAGCTCCAGAAGAGGTCGGGGGGGCTGGGGCACTCAGAGCTCTGGGCACTGGTGTGATTTCTGTGCAGAAGCTGCATGCAGTGATTTTGCCTTTCAGCTTCCCAAAGGAAGAGGGGAGCTGTTTGCTTTATTGAAGTTTATCCTAGTACTGGTTTTGGTATTTTTTCCAAGAGCTCATTGCCAGAGCTGGGTGTACCCCTGTGTGGGAGGCTGGGTGCAGGAAGATGAGCAAAAAGGAACGAGCAGATAAACACAGGTGTGAAGTGAGCTGTCTCCTGAAAGAGGAAGGTCAGCTGTCTTATTGACTGGGTTACTGCCTTGGGTCCTCAGGGGCTTAAACATGTTTGGAAGCTGGAGAGGAGGAGGGTGGGTTTGGTGCTGTAAAACCAAGTGTAGTGGAGCTGCCGTGGGGCTGCTTGCACAGCCTTACAAAAGTCATCAGAATTAATAATACCTGCTGAGCTGAAACTGAGGGCTCTGTGTGCACCTGGCCAGGCTGGGGGTTGGCCCAGGTGACCCTTAGAGGTGCCTTAAACCCAAATGACTCTGATTCTTCAGTCACTGATGGCTTTCTCATTGCCTTTCCCTCTGCCCCCTCTCCCAAGCACCTGGCCATGTGAGCAGCTGAGGTGGAGGATCATCCCTCACTGCTCCTCAGGACAAGGAGTGAGGACCTAGAGCATCAGTTCCTTACCTGGATCTACAGCTCCTCTGTGCTGCTGAGAAGAAGCCAAGTCATCCAGGTTTTCAGGTTTCCTCCCTGTCTCTGGCAATCTCATTCAGACTCCCTTTAGTGAGGAGGAGTTTGAGGTTTGTCTGGTGACTCCTTTTTTGTGTTACTACAATTTGATCTGGAGAAAGAAGAGGCCACAGAGATCCACCTGTTAGAGAAGAACACGTGGGACCTAAGCTACAACAGCAGGAGGATAATGGGAGTTCAGCTCCTCTGGGAGACCAGTTACTGGGGTTTTCTGCAGCTGAAAGGGAGCAAACTGCAGAAAGAACTGCCATGACTCTAGGGGCTTGTCCCTCCTAGCCTAAAGCCTCCTCCTGTTCCTTACCACGTCAGCTGAATTTTGTTCTCTCTGATAAAACTTCAGCTTTTGCCAAAGGATGAGTCTGTGAATAGCTCAAGTTTCTCTTCTGGCACAGTCTGAATGGTCAGCAGTTTGCAGACTTGCAAAATATTCCTGAATATCCCAAAGTTGAGTCGTACAAGTGGTGTCTGTTCCTTCCTTATCTCTGAGGGACAGGGCAGAGGAGACATCCCAGGGAGCTCTGGAGAGGGCCCTGGAGCTGCACTCCTGGGTTCCTCCTGAGCACTGGGAACTGACCTTGTTACTGGATCATCTCACCTGGAAATTTCACTGCTGGTGAGAAACCACAGCACTATTGAAACACAATTAATTTTAATTTTTTCTAAGAAGCAATTTTATTTCCCCTTGTTGTTTGTTTGTTGTTGCTGTGTGTTTGGTTTTTTTATCAGGTGTGGAGTTGAGGTTCTTCCAGCCAGGTTCCTGTGTGATCATGTAATCCTGTGTCCTTGCAGAGGTCTCAGTAGAGGTGGATCAGGTGGTGCCAGAGTGCCCTAAACAATCACCTGGCCAGGGCTGGAGCTCCCCTGAAATCAACTCTGCTGTCTGAATTTTGGGCTGAATTCAAACCCCCTCCCCTCAAGCATTGTCTCAGCCAAGTCCTGGAGCCCACTGGTGGGTGTGACAGTGGAAAACCCAGGGAAGAGCTTGGTCAGCACTGGGCTGTGGAGAAGGGAGAGAAACTTGAGAAATCTCATTGACAGAAAGCCTCTGAAAAATGGTGTTTGTACTTAAAACATGGAGTGTGGCTGGGACTCCAGCATGCTCACACCGTGGAGAACAAAGATTTCTGAAAGGCCCAAGTGGTAAGTGAGCTCATGAAGAGCCTGTTAAAAGCAGAGCTCTGATCCCTTGCCTGATAGCCCTGTCTGGGGCCTTTTCAGGAGAAAGTGCATTTACATCTGCAGCTTGCTTGCAGGGTATTTATCCTAACTTTGCTGGTAACAAATGTCAGTGCCTGCACATTGTGAGAAAAATAACATTGAAGTATTAAAGCTTGTTTGCAAGGCTTGTGTAGGCTTTGGAAAATTTATAATTGCAGACTGGATGTGTTTGGAGAAGTTGTTACAGGGAGGGGTCAGAGGAATCACCTTGTTATTACTGTTCCTCTCCAGACTTGGTAATTAATATGGTTTCTCCATTAATAAACTCAATAAAGAGGAACCTGGTTTCAGAGTTTGTGTCAATAGTTGTTTTCTGCACTGAGGTGTTAAGTTTAAAGTCTTAAAATAGCATAAATCTGCCTTGAGACTGGAGGGAGTCTGCTGAGCAGGGAGTTGTAGAAATAAACCCAACAACTAGACAAAGAGGTCTCTGCACCAGGGGTAGTGTTGTGGGTTTAAAAGCTTCCATTATTGGTTCATTTTCCTGCAGGTGAGAAGTTTCATTTTGTTGCATTCTTGCTTTTTAAATCAGAACATCTCGGGGCTGTGCCCTGTGAGCATTCCTGAAGGATGGGGGTTTTCCCTGCTCTGTGCTGGTGGTTGTGCCAGAAGTCATGAGCCTGTGTCCCTTCTGACTTGGGCAGTGGGGAAGTTGTTAATTCAAAGGAATAGAGGAGGTTTCTTTCTGCCTTCCCTAGGCTGGAATCTCTAGGAAGCTGCTCAGTGAAAAGGTTTTTAGCCTTTTTCTGGCTCTTCAAGCACTTGCAAGAGCTCCACCGTGCTGTAGTTGTGAGAAGTGGATGAGGAGGGGATGTCCAGGTGCATCATCCAACCCTTGGAGGAGGTGCTGGAGCTCAGGCTGCTCGGGAGCTTGGCCTCCTGCAGGATTCCTGAGCACTGGGAGGGATGCAGGCAGGAAGGGTCCATCCTCAGGGCTCCAGTGTGGCTGAGGTCTGAGTTGTGCTCAGTTAACTGGGATGCTGGCAGCTGGAGGAACTCACACTGCCTGGAGAACCCCTTGGTGTTGCCAGAGCCCATAGGGTGGGCAGGCTGCAGACACAGGAGGTGAGTGTGAATTTATGGAATCACAGGATGGCTGAGGTGGGAAGAGACCTTTAGAGATCATCTCCAGGCTCCCATCTGACACCTCTCATCCAGCCCAGGCTGCTCAGAGCCTCATCCAACCTGGGCTTGAACACCTCCAGGGAGGGGGCAGCCACAGCTTCTCTGGGCAATCTGTTCCAGAGTCTCAGCACCCTCCTGCTGAAGAACTTCTTCCTCAGATCCAGGCTGAACCTCTTCTCCTGCAGTTTAAATCCATTTCCCCTTCTCCTGTCACTGGACACTCCTGAAAAGTCCCTCTGCAGCCTTCCTGGAGGTTCCCTTCAGGGACTGGGGGGCAGCTCTAAGGTCCCCCTGGAGTCTGAACAATCCCAGCTCCTCAGCCTCTCCTCATGGCAGAGCTGCTCCAGCCCCTGGAGCATCTTTGTGGCCTCCTCTGGCCTCATTCCAGCAGCTCTGTGTCCTTCCTGTGGTGGGGACCCCAGAGCAGGACAGAGTTAGGGACATGCTGCACATTTGCTTTTCCCTCCTGAGCTGCAGATCCGTGGTGCTGCCCGGGTGGGTTTGCAAAGAGCACTCTGCTACCAGACAAAGCTGCTGTGGTTCTTGCTGTGGGCTCGGGGGGGGATGATGTGCAGGGTGGCTGTCAGGCTCCCTGCCCCTCTCCTGCCCTACATTCCACTTCCTACCACCCAGCATCCTCACCCAGCTCAATGCTGCCTTTGTTTGGAAAGAATGCAAACAGAATCCGTGCTGCCTGAAAAGGGCTTGCTCATCATTTGTAGCTCTGAAATGGACTGGAAAATAACTTTTTCCTCCCTCTCTCTCCCTCTCTCTCTCTCTCGTGCTGTTGGCATTCTGGTTTGCACTTTTCAGGGAGCAGTTGGTTTGGGATTTAGCAACAGGAGAATGGTCTTCACAAAGCCTTGGTGGGGGCTCAGGGGTGTAGAGTGAAAGGTAACTGCTTGGAGGCTTTGGATTTAAACCAGGCTTTGGATTTAAACCAGGCTGTTCTGCTGAGACACATCCTGCTCTTCATTAGACTCTGTCTGAGAGGAACCTCAGAACTGTGGAGCAGACGGTTGTGTGTTCACCAAGATGTTCAGACTTAGAGAAATAAAGGCAGAAAGCCTCCTCAGGAGTCACTGACTGTGCCCTCTGCTGAGGGAGGGACAGAAGAGTTGGACTTGGATGGCCTGAGGCAGGAGTCTGCCCTTCCAGCTTCCGAAGCTCCTGCTGGGTCAGTGTGTCAGTGCCTGGGCAGGAGGCACTGTCAGTATTTGGGGGAGGGAGATCTTGTCTGCAGGTACCAGGAGACCAACCCGTGGCACTTCCTTACCCTTGGAGACCAGTGACCCAAAGAATCCACAGGTAGCTGCTGCTTACTGAAAGCCAGGAGGTCAGTTTTTGGTCAGAGCTGTGCTGATGTTGCTTTAAGCAGCAACTTGGAAGTTGGCACACGACCTGGAAGTTGGGAGGAACCCCGGAAGTGAGCCAGAAACTTGGGATGGATACCCCCTCATTGCACTCCATGGAGCTCCCAAACATTCCCCAGTTTCTTTACATTCATGTTTGGTAGGCTGGCAATGCACTTCAGCTTTTCTGTGAGCTCCAGTTTGCCCTGGTGAAGCTGATTAATATCAGTGCTTAATGAGGGAGCAATTTCATGCTCATCTTTAATTCATCAGTGCTGTCTTTCCCCTCCCATGGCAGCAGTATGTCTGTTCTGCAGGGCAGGCAGCTCCTTACCCTCTGAGACTGCCCCCTCAGCCTCTTGTTACTGGAACCCCTCTACCTGTGGGCTCCTCTCTCTGCAGCTTTTCAGTTCCTGCAGCACAAGGTCAGCAGCTCCCTCTGGAAGGGGCTGGGGGGGCTCTCCAGGCCTGCAGGACTCATTTTTCCAGTCTCCTAACACTGCTGCAGAAGTATTTAGAGGCAAAGAGTCGTTGCTGTTTATAATAATCTTTCTGTTTTGAAGGCTGAACTGGTATTATATTGTAATTGGGATGGAAGCTGAGTATAACATGGGATTAGGGATTTGTTTCATCCCCAGCACTAGCATTAGCTAAATCCCTTGCAGTGCAGGGAAGAGTTAATTTCCTTGGCTGGGTGACTAACTTGCTTTGTTTTAACACACAGAAAGTGTCAGACATGCTGCTTTATCAGGGCAGAACCTGAGAGCTGGGTGTCTCTTCATCAGTTACTTTTATTTGAGACCTTTTGGCTGTTTGTTTGGCAGTGGTGGTGGGGAGCACTGCAGCCTGGCAGACAGCTTGGTTCAGTGCTGCAAAGTGAGGGGACAGGGAAGTGTGTTTGGCTTATCATCACTCAGATTTCTTTTTCAAAGCACACCTGGGTGACCCCAGCTCTGCTCCCTGCTGAGTTTAACTCCAGGGGAGGGTGAAGTACTGTTTGGTGAGATGGAGAGAAATGGACATGGACCTGGACTGGAGGTCTGAAGGTCCCAAGCTGATGTCCTGGAATTACTGGTCTTGAGTCACTGCACTGCTGTAAATCCTTAGAAATGGGGTGTTTTCCTTGGGTGCTGTAAATCCTGGGGTGTTTTCCTAGAATCATGGACTGCCAGGTGGGAAGGGACCTCAGGGATCTCCTGGTCCAACCCTTCCAATGTTATTGTTGATCTGAGATGTCCCAGCACCCATGGAGCTGAGACTTCAAACTTCCCAGGGTGGGGGAATCCACCCCTTCCCCTGGGAGACCATTCCAGTGTCTGACTGTCCTCAGGGGGGAAAATTTTCCTTTTTGTGTCCAACTGGAATCTCACAGGAGCACCTTGTGCCCATTGCCATTGTCTTGTCCATGGGGCTCCTTGGAACAGGGGATCTGCATCTGCTTTGCATTCCCCCTGAGTACTGAACTGGTCAGAAGGTCTCCCCTGGGCCTTCTCAAGAGATTTTCCCCTTTACCCTCTGGCTCCCCTTTGGAATTCATTTCAGGGTTGTTCCCCCCTGTCCCTTTTGGCTGCATGCATGGCAAGTGCTCTCCCTGTTCCTGCCCTTGTAAGACAGAGGGCTGTGGGGAGGGAGGGGGATTCTCCTCCCCTCCACCATCTAAACCTGTGTGGCCTTTCCCAGAGAGGCTCTGGTATCCATTTTTAAGTGCAAAGATTTTACTAATTTAATATTTCCATGTCCAGGTGAAGTGGTGGGTGCAGTGGGCCCCAGGGGAGTGGGTGCAGACTGCTGAAATAACTGTGTGCAGTCCTTCTGGTTCATCTCACTTGGAATAAAATGACCTTGCAGATACAGGAGGGAGGCTTTTGTGATTGCAGCTGCTGCCTTTGAAAAAGTCTAAATATAAGCAGGTTTTTGGAAAGGATGAAGAACTCTCAGCTCTGTTTCTCTGATTTCAATTGAAATTCGGGAGTCTCAGCTGCTGCCAGGGCCCTTTGAGGAGGTGGCTGTGTTGTGTTCCTGCTCCTCTGCCTCTGCTCAGAATGCTTGTGGGCAACTTTGGGAAGAGAAGGTTGGAAGAAGCTGTGGTCCTCAAGCCTCTGGTGCTGTGGTGAGGGCCTCATCCTGATCCCATGGGGGGCAGAGCAGGGACTCTACCCCTGGCACAGTTCTATTCCTCTTTATTCCTCAGATGGGAATTCCTCACCAGGCACCTACAAGGCTTTATTTGCCTGTTCTAGGGGTGTCTTGCTGTTGGATTAGAGTTACAGGGATGGTCTTCTGAGCCTTGGGTCTGTCCTTTGCCATGAGGACAGCTGCTGGGACACTGAGGGAATTCTGAGGGAACAGGCACCAAGTGTTGCACTTGGCACTCCTGACACCCAGCTCCTCTTTTCGTCCTGCCTTCAGGAACATTCACCTGTCCTTTGTGCAGTGCCACTTGCTTTGGGAAGCTGTAGGCTCCAAACAGGATGATTTGTGGTACCAGAGTTAATAGTGAAAATCTGGAATGCTGGTCTCAGCTAAGGCTCTGTCTTCAGTTTGATAGTTTCTTCTTCCCTGAGACTTCTCAGGACAGGTCTCCTCATCCTGCTCCAGGAGAGCTGGGGGAGGGCTTTGGACATGGGGGGGCAGGGAGAGGACAAGGGGAATGGGTTAACACTGGAAGAGGGGAGATTGAGGTTGGACAGGAGGGAGAAATTGTTTGGGGTGAGGGTGCTGAGCCCCTGGTTGCCCAGGTTGCCCAAGGAAGCTGTGGCTGCCCCATCCCTGGCAGTGTCTCAGCCCAGGTTGGATGGGGCTTGGAGCACCCTGGGCTGGGGGAGGTGTCCCTGGCCATGGCAGGGGGGGCACTGGGGGGGCTTTGGGGTCCCTCCAACCCAAACCAGTCTGGGATTCTCCCCAGTCCCTGCAGATCCCAACTCCCTTGCCATCCCATTGCAGCCATCCCAAATTAACACAGGGATGGTCTGACCCAGCCTTCCTCATGCTCTCAGGGTGCTCTCTGAGTGTGAGGGTCGTGGCTGCCCACCCGTGTCACCTCCTGGCTCTGTGCCACACCAGGGGCTGGAGCAGGGATGGGCCTGGTGGTTGGCTACCAAGCTCTGCTGATCAGTTGCCTTCTCTTGCTGCTTGAAAGCTTCCAGTTGCTTCATCCCTCCTGCTGATGCTGACACTGGGGCTGGCTGGGAACCCCACGGGGTTGTGTTCAGCTCAAGAGACAATCTGGGGTTTCTGCTGCTTCCTTGGAAAAGCAGGATGAGTCCTGTCCCACGCTCTGGTGAGGGCTCTGAGCACTCTGGGTTGTGTTAAGCATGTAACAAGCATTAAAATTGTTAATTTAAATGTTAGTTTTACAGGTAGATTACTGGAACAAGAGGAATGGAAAGGAGAATCTTGAGGCATTTCTTGGGATAGGTGTCTGAAATGGTGATGGCATGAGGATTAGGATTAGTATAATCCTAATATTAGGATTATACCTATATTATATATACCTAATATTATATTAGGTATAATCCTAATAATCCTAACATTATGTGTAATTTTTCAGCTGATGAAATTGAAATGAATTACCAAACCAGAAAAATATTGTGGTTTGGTAATTATTTTGGAGAACAAATCTTTCTAAAGAAGAGCAGAAAAATTTGCTGTTTTGTTTAAAATGCTTCAATTTATACCCAACCCCCCAAATTTCTTCTTTTTTTTAAACCTTCCAGAAATATTGCAAAAAAACCCTGATGGTGTTATTTCTTAGAAGTAAGCAAGAAACATAAAAGCTTTTACCAGCTAAATCATCTTGTGGTACCTGGAGGTGTCTGCTGACCAGCTGTAGGTCCTTTGAGGCCCTTTTTGTGGTGGTCACCATGGTCCTCTTGCTTTACATCCTTGGTTTCCTGGTTCAGGAAAAGGAGAAAGAAAACCTCTTCTCTCTGGGAGCAGCTGTGAATTGATGTGGAATTGATTTTTTCTTTTTTTTTTTTGTTATGAATAAATAGTAATTATTTATGGTTTTGTTTATTTTAGGGATAGACTTCAAGATTAAAACTGTTGAATTACAAGGAAAGAAGATCAAGCTACAGATATGGTGAGTAAGAGACCCAAGGAGCTTCCAAATGACTTTGTCCAGGGGCAGATTTTCATGAGAAGAGTTCTCACTTCCTGAGGTGGCAGTCAGGTATCTCATTCTGTAGTTTCAGTGGTGGTAAAGCTCCATCTCTATTCCCCTACACATTCCTTAGGGAAGTGGGAAGTGCATTCCTGACTGCTCCCTGGGACAGGCTCTTGGCACATCTGCTGCTGGGGAGGGCAGCACCCTCACAGCCTGGGGCTTAGTGGGAAGTGTTTAAAAAACTGGAATTTTGAAAGGAGGAGTTGCTCTGGGTCTGTGACTATAAACTGACTGGTAGCCTTGCTTTCTGGCAGGAGGGAAGTGCAGTCCACCTCTGCACTTATTTTTATTTTTTTTTTCAGTCAACTGTGGGCTGCCTCAGCTGGCTGAGAACAGGACTGCTTTCCTGGTGGAGTGTCTGGCAAGGCAAAGCTTAAACCCTTTCCTTTTAGCTCTGCTATGCGTGTCTGAATCAAGATTTTTCTTTTTTAATAGTCCTCAAGACAGCCAGTGTCTTCTCCCAGCCTCTTGTTTGCTTCACAGGAGTTGCTGGTGCATTCTCCAGCTGTGCTGAGAGTTCACAACTTCAGTTGGTTTAGGATTTGAGTTTGTCCATTCCCCACACACACACACACACATAAAAATCTTTTATGGCTTGATAAAGTTGGTGTTTGTAGATGCAGGTGGGTGGGTTCCAGTCAGAAGGAGGCACTGATCTTCCTCCAGTGCCTTAGGACCAGCTGAGTGGTTATCCTTCCTCTTCCCACTCCTTGTTGCTTCTCATGTCCTCTTCCTGTGAGCACCCCCTTGCCCAGCTTACCTTGGCCCTTTCTGCCAGGGCAGGGGTTGTGGCAGCTGAGTTTTGGTGTGTAACTGCCCTGCTGGCTGGAGAGGAAGCCCTGGGATGGGGAAGTAACTCAGCAGGGTGGAATCTGGAAGGGTTCAGCAGGGAGCCAGGCAGCACAACCATCTGTCAGGGCAGTGGTTTGGGTGTTGGAGAGGCAGTCAAGTGCAATGAGCTTCATTGATCCTCCTGCTGGAGGAGTTCAGCAGACTGGTAGTGCTGAGGCTTTCAGCTGGGCTCAGGCCACAGCTTCTAACAGGCTTTTTGTGTGTGTTTTGCACCCCAGCAAGGCAGGTGCTGTGGGACAGAGAGAGCAAAATGTTGGAATGACTCCAGTGTGGGGTTAAACTGGGAAAGCTCCTCATGAAATGGAAAAGGGAAACTCTGGGAAAATGAGGCATGTTCAGTGTGTACCTAGAGAAGCTGTGGGTACTCTGGGTTTTAGTGCCTTAGGGGAATGAAGAGGGATTTGGGTGAGCTGAGCTTTAGGAAACTGCAGCTTTAAATGTTGGGAAGTTGGGAGGTTGTCACCTGAATCTGCTTCTGGTTCCCACCAGTTTCAGATTTCACCTTTGAAATGAAACCTGGAAAGCAGAAAGTGAAGTTCCATGGGACTCACTTCTGATGCCAAAAAAAAGAGAAAGAAAATCTAGGCTGTTTCCAGCTTTTCATGCACAAGGAGCTCTGCCCAGCCAGTGGTTTGGTGGCCAGGACACCAGTGGCTGCTGGTGAAAATTCTTTGTGCTGTGCATCTGTATTTAACCACTGCTTCCTGAGCTGAAAACCACCAGGGATTTGTGGGAGGTGTCATGGATCTCCAGAGCTGCACTCCACTCCTCCTGCAGCACTTTGGTGACAGGGCTGACGTCTTCAGGGGATGTTTCCCTTCCAGACCTGAGGCAGTTCTTGTGGCTGCTCTTGTCTCCAGAGTCTGGGGATGCTCCTGGGAGCAGTGAGCATGCAGGAGCTGATGCAGTGAATGTGTCCTGAAAGGCAGGTGGTGGCACTTGCACGGGGACACAGCTCCACACGTGGATCAGAAGATGACAAAAGACCTTCAGTTAAGGACAGATGAGACCATGGGTGCTTGTGTGCCTCCAGGCAGTGTCACCTTGCAGCTCTGCTTCTGTGCCTGGAGCATGGCCCTGCTCAGAACTGAGGTGAGGAGTGACCACTGATTTATTGGCAGCTTCTCCCCCTTGTCCTGTTTGTGGGGTTGCCCATCAGTCAGCTCTGGTTTCTTGCACACAGGCCTCAGCTTCTTCTGGGCTCTAAAGAGCCAGGACACCAAGTGCAGTGACCTGGGCCCAGTCCAGCCACAGCTCCAAAGTGCCACCACAGAATCCCAGAATGGCTGAGGCTGGGAGGGAGCTCAGAGCTCATCTCCTCCAGCCCCCTGCCATGGCCAGGGACACCTCTCATCCAGCCCAGGCTGCTCAGAGCCTCATCCAACCTGGGCTGGAACACCTCCAGGGAGGGGGCAGCCACAGCTTCTCTGGGCAATCTGTTCCAGAGTCTCAGCACCTCCTGCTGAAGAACTTCTTCCTAAGATCCAGGCTGAACCCCTTCTCCTCCAGTTTAAATCCATTTCCCTTTGTCCTGTGGCTGGACACTGAGGAAAGACACCATGTCAGAGTCCAGCAGTTCATGGTGCTGTTTTCTTGCTTCCCAACTCCCTTTTATTCTTAGGGGCACAGGCAGCTTGGTCTCACTGGTGCTGGGACCACCATCATAATTATTACTGATGCTTACACAGACTGAAACCTTTTTTTTTTGTTTTTTTTTCTCCTTCAAAATAGTGTCACTCAGCTGTGTGCAAAGTGACCCATGGTTGGCAGCATTTTGTTCCTGAAGGAGCTGGCTCTGTGTTAGCCATTTCCTGAGGATGAGGGCTTTCATCCCATAGGGCTGCTGGGTGTTGATGGAGGAGCTGTGCTCAATGAGCCATTGCTGGCAGGAGCCATGGCTGAACAGACCTGGCAGCCCCAGCATCAGGTTTCTGCATCCCTGGGAGTGATTAAGTAATTGATAACTCGATTTATTTGATTTATTTGATAGGTTGGACAGGGCTCTGAGCAACCTGACCTAGCTGAAGATGTCCCTGCTCGTGGCAGGGGGTTGGACCAGGTGAAATTTCAAGGTCCTTTCCCACCCAAACCCTCCTGGGGTTCAGTGCCTGTGGAGCAGTTGTTATTTCCATGGGTGAGGAGAGGTTTTCCCTTTTTCACACTGAGCAAGCAAGAGAAGTAAACTGTTCTGTTAGACACCAGGGTGTTGGTGAGCTGCCTCTCACTGAGCTGAGCAATCCTGCCTCACCCACCCCTTACATCCTGTGGCTGGAGGAGTGTCCTTTTTAATTCTGATTTCATTTTATTTTTATTTAGCAATGAGAGCTCATGGCAAAGCCAGTCCCCTGGGCTGACTCCTCTCCAGCTCAGGCAGGTTAGCAGCAGAGCCAGCTGAATAGTCCCACCTGTGGCTGTTCCCTCTGACACCAAGTTCTTGCCTTTAGCAAGGCAAAGCTGCAGACAGCTCCACTACCAGGGTCCAGTCAGGCTCATTAATTTTCCCAATTACCCTGTGAATTTCCAGAAGTTAACTCTTGCTGTCAGAGCTTTTGAGACCATTCACCAGGAGCACAACTCAAGAGACTCTCTTGGCATGTCAGGCTGATTTTCTATAGAACAATCAGATACTTTTTTTTTTGCCTGGACAGATATTTTATCTGAAAAGCTGAAATTTGCTGTCAGGAGGGATCTTAGAGATGTGCCTTTGGGAAGGAAAGTTTTTGACCCACTTGCCAAAGCTTCCAGACTGTGCCTGCACTGTAGTTTTAAAAATACTATAAAAAGAAGCAGTAGGACAGTAATAAAATTCTTAGGATCTGATTATTTGATTTGAAAACCTTTATTTTGAGCTGTGTAGACCTGAAGGATCTTCACAGATTGTCAGATAAAATCTCCTCTTGTTGCTCCTCTGTAAATCTTTCATAAACAAGTCATGGTACATATTCAGGTTCCTTTGGTCTCTGCCAGGTCAGCTGGAAAACTGTCCTAGAAATTCTTTTCTCTGTTGGTTAAACCTCTAATGTGATATAGCTTATGCATACTTTATTGCTGGCATGAGAATAATTGAAGCAGATATTTTGTTTTCCTTGTGCTGTTCCTTTCCCTGGTCCCAGAGGATGACTTTGTCTAGATGATCAAATTGATTTTGAGCTGGCCCCTTCCAACTCAAACCCTTCTAGGATTCTGTGACTCATTTTGCAGCTAAACCAAACTCTCCCTTCCCTCTTGTGCAGGAGGCCTCATTTTCCTTGGCTGTCTTCTTCAGACTCCTTGTCTGCAGTGATTGCAGCTCGGAGAGCTAGCTAGCTGCCAGGGATGTTTCTGGCCTACACTGAGGATTTATTGCAGCTTTGGAGCATATTCTTTGCATCCTGGAGGCTGGAACAAAAGAATGGGCAGACCCTGCCATTTGCTCAGGGTGGATTCATCAGTCAGAGGCAGTTTGAAAACCATAACTCATTTCCTCTCATGGCTTCAGCTGGGTCTCTAATCTCACATCCATTAAGAGTTATCTCTGAATAATGAATGGAGACTCCATTAGGAAGGGGAAAGGGCAGATATAGTGCTTATTTCAAAAAAAAAAAAAGAGAGACAGAGAGAGAGACTCCAGGTTCTCTGCTTTTTCCCTCCCCAGCTTTTGTTTCTCCATTACCTTCAGCTGCCAGAAGAGCAGCAGAGGACTTAACTAAGCCAGTTGTGGGTGCAGAGGACATGACAAGCAGTGAGTAAACAGCTAAGTGCTGCTGGTGCCAAATTGTGTAAAATCATCTCAGTTCTCACAGAGACAGCCACTGGCCCTGTCAGGAAGGGAGAAAGCACAGCTGCCCTCTGTCCTGCTGCTGCTGCTCAGGCTTTTCTGATGCTGTCCTGCTTGATACAAGCAAGTCTGGGGGAAGTGACTTGGGTGAAGATGGGGTCAAGTGGGTACAAAACTCCTGGCAAGAGAAAATAAACACTGTGTGAGTAAGAGATGGGATGAGGTATTTTGTAGGAACCTGTTTTGTGGGAGGCAGTGTTCCCTTTAACAGGTGGGATACAGGAAGACAGAGTGTGGTTATTGTCTTGGAGGAAAAAGAGGAGGCTGCAAAGAATAAATTAGACTGGGTTAGTCTTCAGATTGCTTTTGAGCAGTTGGAGAAACGTCACTGGGGGAAAAAAAAAAGTCTCTGTAGAGACAAACACAGAGTTATCAAGGTCAGAATGTGCAATCAATTACTCACATGCCAGAAAATCTGCTTCATCAGGAGGAAAGGGAGTGGGGTGAGCCAAGAGACATGCCCAAGTCCTTCAGAGAATGTTCTGTGTGAGACTGGAGCTGGAGTGCTGACCTGGCTTTCCCCTAGACGTGGGGAGTCAATAGGGGGGCTGCCTGCCAGCCCCTTGGCCAGGGAGTGAGGTCTAAAGAGCCTGAGGTGGCTTGAGAAAATTCACAGCAGGGGCAAGAGGGGTGTTTGAGGATGCTGAATGTCATGTGGGAAGAGGGGAAATGCCTCCTCTTCCCTGGGCCAGGTGAGACAAGGATGGGCAGCCCCAACCTGCACTAGGGACAGCCCAGGGGTGCCAGGAGGAGAAAATTCCAAGTGGGACAGAAAAGAAATGAGAGATTCCAGGCAGCAAGTGGCAGAGGTCTCCAGCAGAGCACTGGACATCTTTCAGGAATCGTGTGGGTATCCCTCAAGGTTCTGCAGAGCCAGGGAATGGGCTGGACTGGCTCTTGAGGCTCCTGCCAGCATGGCCAACCCATCAGCTTGGGTTTAGGACCTGTCCCTCTGCCTCCTCCTCTGGGGAGCCTCAGAACTGTGGTCTGAGGGCTGAGCTGAAAAGAGCCAACCAAGAGTCTTTGAGAAGAAACTTGGTAGAGCATTTCCCCTGCATCTTGGGAGCATTTCCTCTGTGGCACCTTCAGACTTTGGGGTGTTTAATTTCCTCCCTATTTACCAACTGGTACAGCTGGCATCTTTCCTGCTCTGGTTTGTGGGATGTGGGTCTGTGGGTCAGGGGGCACACCATGGCTTTCTGAAGGTGCTCAGGCAATGTGGCCTCTCAGTGGTGACCAGTGGAATTTGGAGACACCTTTGATTCTACCTTGTCTGAATAGTGTCCCTGAAAATGGGCTGTAAAAGTGTCACCTCTGAGAGTGATGGCCTCTGCAAGACACCCTGGAACATGCAGATAAATCCTGACTCTCAACCTAATGGTGTGTGAGTTTCTTGAACCAAATCTCCTGTGTTCCATCAAAGGTCTCAAAGTGAGGTGGGAATATCCAGGCCATCATTAATCTTGCATGAGCAAGTTTCAGCATCTTATTATAGAAATCCATAAATTAAGGTTACACCTCCTAGAACTACTTTTCATACACTTTGATCTAAAATTTTGGGAAGACACTTTTTTTAAGATCAAGTTAGAGCTTTGTAGAACTGCTCTGAAAGCAAAGTTCTTGGCTCTAAGTCTTGAGTTCAGAAAATGTTGACTGACTGTCTTAATTTTCTGGGGTTTCATGGTGCTGTTGGCTGGAGAGGTGGGTCAGGTCCTTGCTGCTTGCAGTTCCAGTCTCTCCTGCCTTTGGCAGCATCACTGCCCAACAACCTACAACATTTTGAGAACTTCTGCAGAAACTGAATCTGCTGGACCTGGGCCATGTCTGAGCAGTAGTTGTGGTATTTAACTTAAAATTGTAGGTGGGGTTTTCATTGCATTCTTGTGTTCATTTGGGAGGAACTGTTGGGTGACAGGAGGTGACTGGGATAATGACATTTCTGGGGCTGTTCAGGTGCTCACAGTCCTCTCAAAGTGCTGTAGAACATTTCTTGCTCCTTGTTCCATCCTGTCCACTGGTGGTTGGCATCGAGGTTCAGAAGTCTTTGAGAGATGTGGCTGGGCCATGAGGCTTGGCAAAGGAAGTTCTGCTTTTGGACACAGGTTTGAAGTTGTGAATAAAACCCCAAAGCTTCAAATGAACCAATTCCAACCGTGACTTGACAGGGGGTTTATTCCTTGGGGTGAGAAACCACCCCACTGCTTTGGTGTTGAACATCTGCCAGCAGTTGTGTAAGCCCAGTTCAGCAGTCCAGTGGCTGTTGTCTCTCTCCTAGTTGACTCCAAAATGTGTTTAAAAAGTGAAACCAATCCCCTTTAAAGTAAAATCCAGAAGAGAAGGTTGAAACCTGGTGTACCCCTCCCTTACCAAAGCCTGACCTCTTTGTCCTGCAAGTGTTCAGCTGTGTCAGGGAAGGAATGGGCCTTCCTTGAGGCTGCTGCTGGTGCAGACTGAGGTGTGTCCTGCTCTTTGGAAGCCTTGGATGTCCCTCAGCAGTGGTGTGAGTTGTGAAGGATTCACATCCTGCTGGCTGCTCTGCAGCTTCCCTCTGACATGTCCTCTGGTCTCTTTCCCACAGGGACACAGCAGGGCAGGAACGATTTCACACCATCACCACCTCCTATTACAGAGGTGCCATGGGCATCATGCTAGTGTATGACATCACCAATGCCAAGAGCTTTGAAAACATCAGCAAGTGGCTCAGAAACATAGATGAGGTGAGTAATGTCAGTAAGATCCTGAAACTGAGCACCTTGGTGTCACCTGGAGACCATGTTGTGAGTCTCCCAGCACTCAGCTTCTGGATGGCAGCTTCTGCTTCCAGCCCGGGGAAGGCCCTGGGGGTGTTGGGTGAGGAGAAGCTCAGCATGAGCCCAGAAATCCCCCCTGTGCTGGGCTGCACCCCCAGAGTGTGGGCAGCAGGGCCAGGGAGGGGATTGTCCCCCCCTGCTCTGCTCTGGGGAGACCCCCCTGGGGTAAAGCTGTGTCCATCCCTGGGGTCCCCATCAGCAGAAGGACACGGAGCTGTTGGAGCCAGTCCAGAGGAGGCCCTGGAGCTGCTGGGAGGGCTGGAGCAGCTCTGCTCTGGAGCCAGGCTGAGAGAGTTGGGGGTGTTCAGCCTGGAGAAGAGAAGGCTGCAACGGGGAGACCTTAGAGCACCTTCCAGTGCCTGAAGGGGCTCCAGGAAAGCTGGGGAGGGACTGGGGACAAGGGCCTGGAGGGATGGGAGCCTGGAGGGGGAAGGGTTTCCAGCTGCAAGAGGGGAGATGGAGAGGAGATCTTGGGCAGGGAGGGAGGGAGAAATAGTTTGGGGTGAGGGTGCTGAGCCCCTGGTTGCCCAGGTTGGATGAGGCTTGGAGCAGCCTGGGCTGGATGAGAGGTGTCAGATGGGAGCCTGGAGATGATCTCTAAAGGTCTCTTCCAACCTCAGCCATTCTGGGCTTCAGCAGTGAGGTGAATGTACACTTGAAACCAAAGCCATTAGACCCTGTGGGTGCTTTGGTTAAATAGCTCAGTTGTGTCTGTGAGGTTGGGTGCTGANCAGGACAAGGGGTGGTGGTTTCAAACTGAGCCATGGGACATTGAGGTGAGGGAGAAGGGAGAAACTGTTCCCACTGAGGTGCTGAGCCCCTGGCCCAGGTGTCCCAGAGAGGGGGGAGATGCCCCATCCCTGGGACCAGCCCAGGGGGGGTTGGATGGGGCTCTGAGTCACCTCCTCTGGGTGAAGATGTCCCTGCTGGCTGCAGGGGGTGGGACTCACTGCCATTTGAAGGTCTCTTCCCCCCCAAACCCCCCTGGGGTTCTGTTGTGTGATTCTGTCTGACTCCAGAGCCTGGACATTTACACCTCCTCCTCCCCCCCTGCCACAGGTGATCCCTCCTCACTGCATCTTTGCCAGCAACACATCAGCTCTCCCCATCAGCCAGATTGCTGCTGCCAGCAAGAGGCCAGAGAAGGTGAGTGCCCCTTCAGGTCCCACCAGGGCTCCCCTCTGCTCTGGGCTCTGCTGTAGGTGAGCACTGGGGTCTTCTGCTTCCTCCTCAGCACCAGCTGCTCATCCTCTGCCTCCAACACAGAGCCTGTGCTCCTTGGGCAGGGAGGAAGAGGGGGTGGAGGTGGAATCAGCCCCCCAGGCTTGATGTTGGCCACACAGGGTGAAGTAAGGAGGGAAAGTCAGTGACATGGGGGCAGAGGAGCTGTGGCAGGGCCTGAGCTGAGGGAATCCCTGCCAGGCAAAACTTTGGTCATTTTGATGAACTGACCAGACATGAGTGACTTGCCATGATGGGAAAAATAAAGTCACTGGCTGGAAGCTGAACTCAGCTGAAGCCTTTGGTCAGCCATGGGATGAGCTCCTGAGGGGGGTGTGGGGTTTTCCCTCTGTTTTTCCACATGATCCCTGTGAGCAGGACACCAAGAGCAGGTGGCAGAGGGCTGGAGCAGAGGAGTTCTTCATCCCTCTGCTTGAAGCCTGAAGAGGTGATGGAGGAAGCTGAGCAGGAGCCCTGCTGCAGGGGGTGTGACTCCCCTCCTTGCTGGGGTTGGCTGGGACTGCCAGGGGTGGGGGGGTTCCTGCTGCTGTGAGGCTGCCAGAGCTGACCCCAAACCCTCCAGGAGCTTTGCTCACCCCTCCTGGGTGAGGAGCAGGAGCCCAGGTGTGACACTGCAGTGTCTGGAGTGGTGCTGGGGGGTCTGTGTGACCAAGTGGAGTCACCTCCCGAGGGCAAACACTGGGGAAAAAAAGACAGAAAAAGGAAAAGTCACTTCCCCTGGGGGGAGGAACTGGCTCTGCCTGCCCAGGGCTGCACACAGTGCAGGGAAGAGGAAGCAGCTCCCTGTGAGCTCATCCCATCTGCCCCTCTGAAACTGCTGGGGAAGACAGGAGCAGCTTCAGGAGGAGGAGGACCTTGAAAATGATCCAAGGGCTGGAGCAGCTCTGCTCTGGAGCCAGGCTGAGAGAGTTGGGGGTGTTCAGCCTGGAGAAGAGAAGGCTGCAACGGGGAGACCTTAGAGCACCTTCCAGTGCCTGAAGGGGCTCCAGGAAAGCTGGGGAGGGACTGGGGACAAGGGCCTGGAGGGATGGGAGCCTGGAGGGGGAAGGGTTTCCAGCTGCAAGAGGGGAGATGGAGAGGAGATCTTGGGCAGGGAGGGAGGGAGAAATAGTTTGGGGTGAGGGTGCTGAGCCCCTGGTTGCCCAGGTTGCCCAAGGAAGCTGTGGCTGCCCCATCCCTGGCAGTGTCTCAGCCCAGGTTGGATGGGGCTTGGAGCACCCTGGGCTGGGGGAGGTGTCCATGACCATGGCAGGGGGGGCACTGGGGGGGCTTTGGGGTCCCTTCCCCCCAGCCCAGGCTGGTTCCAAGGTGTGAGTTAGCACGGGGGTTGGTGCTGTTCCTGGGCCAGCAGGTGTCCTGTGTTCCCTTCCTCACCTCTCCAGCAGTGGCCTGAGGGTTTGCAACACCACAGTGACCTGAAGTGTCAGATTCACCCATGAGCAAACGTTTTCTGTGCTGGAGAATCCTCAGAGGTCAGGAATACATCTGGCAGTAACTGGGAGCTGCAGTTTCAGGGGGAGGTGGCCCAAGGAGGTGGTGTGCAGGGGGCAGGGTGAAGCTGAAGCTGTGTGGCCATCACTAACCTGGTTTATAGGGATGGATGGCTCTCTGAATCCTTGGAGATAATTACACGTAGTCAGCTCCCCCCCCTCAAAACTGACCCAATGAAGCATTTGCAAGTTGGTGCTGGCTGTTAGAGATTTTTGGGTGTTAGTAAAGCAAACTCCTGTTGTTGGGTGTTAGTAAACTACTCCAGCCCACCCAGCTGATGCTGCTGGAGGAGTCCAAACATGAGGGCTGTAAAAGCAAGGTCAAGTGAAGCAGAAGAAACTGATGTGGAAACATTTAGTCCCTGCATCCCCAAGAGTTCATTCTCTGGGCGTTCTGAAAGCAGCACAGCTGTCAAGTGTTTTGCTGTTCCCAAAATGAAATTTGGGTTTTGCAGCTTTGTAGTTTTCCTGGAAAGCAGGAAAATGGCCCCGTGGGGCTGAGCATCAGCAGATGGGTGCTGCCAGGCACTGCCAGCTGAAGCACTGAGGCTGGTGGGAGGTTCTTACAGAGCAAAAACGTGGCAGTGAGCCTTGGGTGAGGGGGAAACTCTCCTGGTTTTGTGGGAAGGGGCACATCTGGGTGGGTACAGAAAGAAGGCAGCACAGGAGGAGGCTCAGCAATGCTGTGTCCAGCTCTGGGGTCCCCACCACAGGAAGGACACAGAGCTGGTGGAATGGGGCCAGAGGAGGCCACAAAGATGATCCAGGGACTGGAGAGGAGCTCCCAGGAGAGGCTGAGGAGCTGGGATTGTTCAGACTCCAGGGGGACCTTAGAGCTGCCCCCCAGTCCCTGAAGGGAACCTCCAGGAAGGCTGGAGAGGGACTTTTCAGGAGTGTCCAGTGACAGGAGAAGGGGAAATGGATTTAAACTGGAGGAGAAGAGGTTCAGCCTGGATCTTAGGAAGAAGTTCTTCAGCAGGAGGTGCTGAGACTCTGGAACAGATTGCCCAGAGAAGCTGTGGCTGCCCCCTCCCTGGAGGTGTTCAAGCCCAGGTTGGATGAGGCTTGGAGCAAGCTGGGCTGGATGAGAGGTGTCAGATGGGAGCCTGGAGATGATCTCTAAAGGTCTCTTCCAACCTCAGCCATTCTGGGCTTCAGCAGTGAGGTGAATGTACACTTGAATCCAAAGCCTTTAGACCCTGTGGGTGCTTTGGTTAAATAGCTCAGTTGTGTCTGTGAGGTTGGGTGCTGATGTCCCTCATGCCAGGCTGTCTCAGAGATGAGCACTTCTGCCCACTCGTGGTTTTAAATCCATGCCACACCTCTGCAGCTGCTTCCAGGGGTGCTGTGAGGGCTGTGGGGTTACTGCAGTTTCACAAGGGATGTTTGGCACCTTTAGGAAGCTTTTTAATTACAGAAGCAGCTCAGGGATGGAGTGTGTTGGCAGCAAGCATGGGTGAAGTTGTTCCCTGAGCTTCCAGACCCAGCACTGAGGCTTCTTGCTGAGATGTGTGGCAGGTGTTGCCCAGTCCTGTACAGTGCCAGGACAAATGGTATTGGGGTGAAGTAACAAAGTGCTTTGGTTGTGCAGGGGGTTGGTATTGCCAAGGATCTCCTCCCTAGGAGGGGGATTTTCCATGAGGAAGTTGGGAAGTGCTGTTGTCTGCAGGGGAGCTCTGCTGCAGGGTGCTTAGGGAGCAGCCAGGAAGCCTCCAGGTCTTTCCCCTTCACCCTTGCTAGATGCTTTCTCAGTGCAAGGTCTCAGGGTCTGCAGAGGTGTTCCTGTGCCTGCACCTCTGCCTGGGGCTCCTGGGAATCCGCTGAGCTGCTGGAGTTCCAGGCTGTGCTCTGGGGCTGGCTGTAGCTCTGTGCAGGCATCAGCAGTGACCATTGCCAGGCTCTCCATGGCACATCCAGGTGCCTCTGCTGGCTCCTTGTCACCTGCAGGAAGAACCTGGGGGTGATTCTCCTGAAGAATGTGCAGTGAGTTCTTACTGAGGATGTGGCTCTGTTGCCTCTCAGCTTCTAGTAGTAGTATTAAAGTACTATTAAGGCTGTTGGAGTGAAAGTAAACTCAGATGAGACTTCCCAAGAAAGCTGCTCGTGGCAGACAGCAGAGCACTTCACTTAGATGTTTTCTGCTGCAGCTTTTCTGCTGGCCTGGTGGGTCTCTGGCACGTTCCTCCCCACCCTTGGTGGGCACTGCCAGTCCCTCAGACACTGCACAGCTCAGGTGGTGTTTTGCTCCCTCAGCATTCCCTGGGGAAACGTTGGCACTCACTCCTGCCTTACAGAGGTGATTCCCTGCTCTGTGCTCCTGTTTTTCTTCTCATCCTGAGCATGGTCCTCACTTCAGTTTTTCCAGGAGTCACTCAGCTTCTGGGTGAAGCTCCTGGCAGACAGCTAAAGCCCTGAGCTGACACACGGGCTTGCTCTGAGATTGCAGCATCAGAGGAACAGCAGGGCTGGAGTTTCCCTTTGGTAACTCCCCAGAAACAAAAATATAGGCAAAAGCTTGTTTATTTTTACTAACTTCCTGGTGATTTGGCTTTGCAGTGGTTGCAAGTGCTGAGGACACTTACCTGGCCATGGTAAAACTAGGAAAGGAATCTTTAAACACCAAACAAGGAGCAGTGGCAGCTGGAAGCTCAGGTTTTGGCAGCTGTAGATGTGAGGTTCTTCTTTGTGGCATCACTTCTCTGATGTCCTCTTCCAGCATCATTTCTCTGATGTCCTTTTCCAGCATCATTTCTCTGATGTCTTTTTCCAGCATCATTTCTCTGATGTCCTTCTCTAGCACACATAAAACCTGACAGCTCTGAAGTGCCAGGCAGGGAGCTGAAGCTTTTCCCAAGTCACTAACAAAGATGTGGGAGGTTGGCATTGTGGTCTAGAACTTCAGACAACCTGAGAATACCACAGTGGAGTAGATCCTTGCTGGTTGTTGGGGGGAGGTGTGTCAGCCTGTCTCCTCTCTCATTTCAGCATGCCAATGAAGATGTGGAGAGGATGCTGCTAGGAAACAAGTGTGACATGGAAGATAAAAGGGTTGTCCCTAAAGCAAAAGGCGAACAGGTGAGTGTCAGGCCCCAGAACTGGCTCACCAGAGTAAAGCCCATCAGTGCCCTGACTGCCCACCCTCTCCAGGTGGTTGAGGTGCCACAGGGGGATGTGCCAGGGAACCCACGAGGTGGTTGGGGTCACTGGGGGGCTGCAAGTCCAGGGGATGTTTTCCCAGAAGCTGCATTGCAGGGAACTGCCACGAACTCACTGAGTTCAGCTGCAGTTTCTGCTTCCTTTGATAAATAAAGTTTTTTTCAGGCATGCTTTAAGTTAGTTACCACGTGACAGGCTTGTAAGGTAGCTGTCACCTTATGCTCAGACACTTGACTCGTAGTTAATGCACTTTAATTACCATTTATGAATCACCCAGCTCCAAATCTTTCTTTGTGACTGGAAAGAATGTTCCATGCTCATCAGGTGCTGTGAATCCCCAAGCTGTAGCAGCACCAGTTGAACAATTCAGTGGTTACCCTGACCTCCTTCTAACCTCCTTTTCTCTTTTGGTTTAGATTGCCAGGGAGCATGGTATTAGGTTTTTCGAAACTAGTGCAAAAGCAAATATAAACATTGAGAAGGCATTCCTCACATTAGCAGAAGACATTCTCCGAAAGGTAGGTGCTTCCAGGATGTTTGTTTGAAAGTGATAATAACCCAACATTTCAACTCCCTTTTTGCCCTCAGTCCTTACCTGAACTGTTGCAGCTTTTGACTTGGGCATGCTCAGACACACGAGGCCCTGAAGGAGGGACATGGGACACCTACAGCTTGTTTGCTGTTGCATTATTGTGGGGGTGATGTATGGAGAGTCCAATACCCATCAAAGAGCCAGGGAACATTAACTTGTCTGGCCCTTAAGCTCCTGTGGTGGTGTGCATGTGCTTGGAGTCCAAATCAAACCTTTCAGGTGGCATGGGAGAGAGCTGTCCTTTCCCTGCCACCATCTCCACTGCCAGCAGTGTCTGAGAACTCCTCAGCTCCTGCTGGGAAGGGCAGGTGGGGTTGGTAGATCATAGAAAGGTTTGGGTTGGAAGGGACCTTGAAAGGTCATCTGGTCCTCCCCTTGAATATCTCCAGGGGTGATATGGGGCCCTGCCCACCTCTGAGTCAGCTCTGTCACTTCCCACCTTCTATCCCATCATGAACCTTCTCAGCCTCCCTGTTTCTCTGGAGGCTTTGTGGGAAGTTTGTAATGCAACTGAGAGAAGAACGTGGCTCACCTGAAACATCAAGTGTGCAGTGATGCTGGGAGGGGTTTTTGTGGCCTGCATCTGAATCTCTGCATGCCCAGAGCTACAAGGGACTGCTCCTCACACCTTTCACAAGTGGGAAATGCACCAGCTCCCAGCACCTGCCACTCTGGTTGCAGGATTGGTCTGGGCTGGGTATGTGAGTGGCTCCAGGGCTGGTTCCAGTTAGTTGGAATCTCCTAATCCCATAGTCAAGGGCTTGATTTACCCATAACCCCTGTGCCAGCACATTCCTGCATGCCACCAGGTCCTGCCTCTCCAGCACTGGAACTCTCTGGAGCAGAAGAGATGTGGACTGGCCAACCCCAGCAGATGTGCTTTGCTCCAAAATGTGGGTTCTGCTGTGCTCCAGCTTAGCCCAAGGGACTGTCCCCTCCTGGGACCCTCCACTGCTCTCCTGCCCCAGTGCTCCTAATGATGGTGGGAGCTGATTGGTTAGAAATCCAGTGCAGAGTCACAGAATGTCAGGGGCTGGAAGGGACCTCTGGAGCTCATCTGGTCCAACCCAGAGAGGTGGCACAGGATGGTGTCCAGGTGGGTCTGGAATGTCTCCAGAGATGGGGACTCCCCCACCTCTCTGGGAAGCCTCTACCAGGGCTCTGCCACCCTCAGTGTCAGGAAGTTCCTCCCCAGTGTCAATGCTGGGGCAGAGATTGAGGGGCTGAATCCTTCCACCACCCTCCTGAGCATACACCTGGCTGGCTGTTGTACTTCTGAGCTGTTTCTTCATCAGTTTCTTGACAAGCTTTGAGATTCCTGGCCTTTGGTAGGTGGGAGGTCAGGCCACCAAGTCCCACGGACCCTTTGGACCTTGAAATGTTTATTTTTGGGTCTCAGTGGAGCTGCCTGAGGAAGAGGAGGGGTTTGCTTCCTCCAGGCTGTGCCAAAGAGAGCAAGAAAAGGAATCCAGAGGTGAAACTGCAGGGTTCTTGTGGGTGTTGAGGTTCATTTCTAACCAGCTGAGAGCAGATGTTGGTGTCTCATCAAAACCCCTTGACTTGGAGTTTTTGCTTGGGTCTAACCAAGTTTCCATCCCATAGGCAGAGGAGGCTGTTCTGCCTTTTGCTGCCTGGGAAGCTGCCCTCCTGCTTCACTGGAAGGCAGATACTTCTGAACAACCCCTCTTTATCCCTAAATTACTCTGGGTTTTTTTTGAAGGTCGTGAGTTCACATCCTTGAGCTTCAGCTTGTGTCAGCTGCACTCTGGGACTTACTGCTCCACCACAGGCCAAGTGTCAGGAGTTAGAAATAGTTTGGGGTGACCCAAGTTCAGAAGTTAATTTTTTTTATTTTCCAGCTTTCCAGTTGTTCTTTATTTTAAAGAAAACAAACAAACAAAACCCCCAGACAACCCCCCAACCCCTTTAAATTGGTTTTGCCTATTTCTGCTGGCGAGGAGTGGGAGGTTCTTTTCATTTTGCATTTTACTGCAAGTTCTGGTGGTGAACTTAAGGTGTTGGATTGGATGATCCTGAAGGTCTCTTCCAACCAAAGACATCCTGTGATTTCTGTGGAGCTTTGTCCAGAGCTTCCTGCTGACATTACTGGGAGACACAAGTCCTTGTGAGCCGCTGTCTCTTCACCTCAGAATGTTTCAGAATGTCTCAGGAATCCTCTAACTTTTTTTTTTCCACTTTTTTTCCTTGCAGACCCCTGTAAAAGAGCCCAACAGTGAAAATGTAGATATCAGCAGTGGAGGTGGGGTGACGGGCTGGAAGAGCAAGTGTTGCTGAACCTTCTCCTCTCTCACCAATCGCCATCCACCGCCCCTTTTTTCTCGCTGCAAAACAAACCACTCTGCCCGTTTTTAACCTTAAAAACCAATGTTTTGTTCCTCATCTTAACAAGCTCCTGTCTCCCTTGGGTTTTTCCGTTTAGGACGGCTTGCATACTCTTTAATTTTCTCAACAAACATGTATAGGAAAATCATCTCCGTGACTTCATTTTTATTTTTGTTGTTACTTTGGTTTTATTTCATGCCGCCTCGCTCAGCCCACCGCTTCATCTTGGTTGTATTATAGCCCCGTTCCTCCTGCCATTTGAGACATCTAGCAGTCATACTCTCTCAACTTCTCTTCTGCAAATTGTATAAGAATAAAAAGTTAGAATTAACAATTTATTTTGTACGACAGTGGAATTTTCTGTCCTGGATAACGTGCTTGAGTCACCGTGTTCTCGTAGACGCATCAGCAAAACGAGCCAGGAAAACACTCATTGTTTGCCTTGAGCCTGTGAATGGGGTTTATTTTGTCCTGTGCCTTATGTGGAAAGGAACTTTGGTTTTCTCTTTTTGTTTGGTTTTTCTTTTTTTTTTTTTTTAATCTCTTCTTCTGGTGGAAGCATGTGCAGGAGACATCCCATCCATACTTGGTGACCATGTCAAAGTACTGAACTCTCTTGTGATCACTTTCTGTGACTGTTGGTGTAAATGCATCGAGGACTAAGGGTGGTGCAACAACAACAAATAGTAATTAATGACATTTAACCTGCTGTGTCTCCTTTTTGGTGACCTAACCCTTCAGAACTGTTCCTGCTGCCATGTTTGTGGTTTTGTTTGTTTTGGTTTGGGGTTTGTTCTTTTTTTTCCTCCTTCCCCTCTTCCCACTCGCGGCTCTTTCCTTTTGCCTGCATGCTGCTTTTCTTTGCATTTCTTCATGGTGTGATGTGTTAATTCAAAAGGATGGCAACCTGGTATGTTTGCCAAAAAAAAAAAAAAAAAAAAAAAAATTAATACAAAGCACTGAATTTAGCTTTCAAGGTAAAAATGTGGAGGATTCCTACTAACTTCCCTCTAGCCAGTGTCCGTTCACTAGTACCTCCCCTCTCTCTCCTCCTGCATAGCCGTTGGGTTTTATGATATGGAAGAGTTCTTTGCATGCACTAGTTTTTCTATGGAGGGTGATGTGGTTGTCTACTTTATGTGTATGAATATAACATGCAATCCCCCCAAAACTGACAGCAGTTAACATGAACTTTTTTGAAGTTCTCTCTTCCCCCTTTGCCCGCTCCAAGACGTCGTCCGCTGGCCCAGCCAAAGGGCTGAGTGCAACTAGGGTTTAAAAAGGAAAAATAGAAAAAAGGAGAAAAAAAAAAAGTTGGCAGTTTAATTTATTACCTCCCTAAAAGTCGAAAAGCTGAATAATTTGGGATTTGGGTCAGTCCTGCCCTCGCCTCCTGGCCCTGTGGACTTTGCCAGCTGCTCCCGGGTGTAGGTTCCTCCCGCCTGGCGTTCAGAACCCCGCGTGGGAGAGCTGCTCCTGCCAGGGGGGGAAATGATATTTTAAATAGACGATGCTTCCTCCCCAAGCCTCACCTTCTCCCGTGGTGTGGGAGGAGTTTGTGCCTCGCTCTGGTCCACTGGGGCTTGGGGCTGCCTGTGGGAAATGCTCCAAGGAGGAAATGATAACGCCGTGATTGAACGGGAACGGTGTTTGAGCAGTGAAACCTCCCGTGCTGGAACAGCTGTGACTCCACCACCACCACCGAGCTGGGTCCCCTCTTCCCCTCTTGTCTTCTGGCATTTTGTCTCCGTGTGTTGTTAACCCTTCCCTGGTGAGTGGCTGGTGGGGGCGGGCAGGACCGAGCAGCATTTGTAAATAGAGTCCCAGCTCCCTGCCGGGGACAGCTGCACTTTCTAACCTGATCAAAAAGGGAAAAAAAAAATAATAATGGAGAAATAGACATCAAGGGGTTTGGTTTATTTTATTCTTTTTTTTTTTTTTTTTTTTTAAACGTGATCCTTTTTTTTGCTTCCAGGGGCTCTGCTCCCTCTGTGTAAACCCTTTGTAGCCACCGTGTTCCTTGCGAGCCCACAGCAGGGGTCAGNCCCCAGCTCCATTCCCTTCTCTGGACACTCTCCAGCCCCTCAATCTCCTTCTGCTCCTGAGGGACCAGAACTGACCCCAGGATTGGAAGGAATTTTGGTATCCAAGTAATATTTTGGTATCTCCACAATTTGCAGTCCTTTACTCACTCCCTCTGTCTTGCTGCCACTGCACCTTTCTGTTCAGGAGCAGAGCTGGGGAAGGAGCTGTGTGGTAAAGCAGCTGTGAGAAAGGTGGGGACAGACCTTTTAGCAGGGCCTGTGGTGACAGGACAAGGGGTGGTGGTTTCAAACTGAGCCATGGGACATTGAGGTGAGGGAGAAGGGAGAAACTGTTCCCACTGAGGTGCTGAGCCCCTGGCCCAGGTTGCCCAAGGAAGCTGTGGCTGCCCCATCCCTGGCAGTGTCTCAGCCCAGGTTGGATGGGGCTTGGAGCACCCTGGGCTGGGGGAGGTGTCCCTGGCCATGCAGGGGGCTGGGTGACCTTTGAGGTCCCTCCTCACCCAAACCATTCAATGATTTAATGAGAGGGAAGCTCTGGGGCTCATCTGGGAAGTTTTTACACAGATGCAGGACCACCCTTGGGCTCCCTAAGCCCCCACCAGGGTCTGGAGCCTGCCTGGCCTCTGCCACTGGTCTGCAGCAGTTCTCTGGACAGCTGCAGGGGTGACCTGACTGCTGGGGGTCCCTGTCACCTTCATGAGACTCTTCCCTGTTTGCTCTTGGGCCTGAGCTGTGCCAAGAGTGCAGACTGAGTCTCAGGTGTTCATACTTGTAAGCAACATCCTCCTGTGTCAGGGCTCTTTGTGGGGCAAACTCAGAGGAAATCAGTTAACTAATCAGTGTCTGTTCTTTAATTAGCTCTGCAGCCCCCCAGTCCCCAGCAAGGTGTCCCTGGCAGAGCTTAGAGCCACGAGTAGCTTGCAGGAGGCCTGAAGGTGATCACAGGACCCTTCAGAAAGCAAGGCAGGCAGCACAGTGTCTCCCCTCCAACCCCTTCCCAGGGGAAGGCTGCCCTCTCCTCTGTCATTAGTCCCTGGCACTCTGCCTTCACAGCCTCAAAATTCACTTCATCACAAAAAAAAAAACAATAAAAAGAAATAGTATTCAGAAGCAGGACACAGGGCCCTGTGCAGCATCTGTCACTCTGACTTCCTCTGAAGCTCCACCAGGCCTGGGGCTCCTCTGCCAGCTCAGGGGGGACCTGCAGGGCCTGGAATTCACCTGGGGACTGAGCTGGGATGAGATTCCTGTCCCAGTTTTGCTGCCAGGCAGTTAATACAAGTGGGGTGGCACTGCTTCCCTCTGCCCAGAGGACTGCTCCAGGAGCCACATTTCTGGCTTAACCCTCAGCTCTGTTTGCAGTGGTGCCAGTGACAGGACAGGAGGTGATGGGCACAGATTGGAACACGGGAAGTTCCATCCAGACATGAGGAGGAACTTCTTGGTTTGGGGGTGGCAGAGGCTGCCCAGAGAGGGGGGGAAGTTTCTGGAGAGACTCCAGACCCACCTGGACACCATCCTGTGTGACCTGGTCTGGGTCACCCTGTCCTGGGTGATCTCCAGAGGCCCCTTCCACCCCCTGACCTGGGATTCTCCCCCCTGCACAGGTGATTGGGATGCACTACTTCTCCCCCGTTGACAGAATGCAGCTCCTGGAGATCATCACCACAGAGAAAACCTCCCAGGACACAGCTGCTTCTGCTGTTGCTGTTGGCCTCAAGCAGGGCAAGGTGGTCATCGTGGTCAAGGTGAGGGAACACTGCAGGGAAGAGGAGCTGGGATAAAGGAGGGGGCCTGGAACAACCTGCTTCAGGGGGAGGTGTCCCTGCCCGTGGCAGGGGGCTTGGAACTCAGGGGGTCTTTAGGGTCCCTTCCAAAATGATTCCATGAGAAATTAGAGGGTGGTCTTCAGCACTGAGGGGAGGCTGGAGCCTGGCTGGGGATGGGAATACTGAGAGGGATGTGGAGGGGAGAAGAGGTCAGGTGCCCAGGTGATCATCCCCTCCAGTGTCCTTTGCAGCAGCCATGGGAGACCTGGAGGTGCAGGGACAGTGCTGGGCCACCTGCCTGTCCCACACAGCTCCCAGGAGGTGAGCAGTGTCTGGGCAGCACTGTCCCCCCCAGGACCAGAGGGGCTGGAGCAGTGACCAGCACCTCCCTGGGCTTACACTGTGACACGGGGACAAACACCTGCAAGGGGAGGGGGAGAGCTCTGCAGCACAGTCAGGTGTGGAACAAAGGGCTGGGGTCTGTAAGGAGAGGCAGCAGAGGCTCAGAAAAGCCATGGGCTTTGAGCTGGGGGTGCCCAGGTGGCCACCAGCATCCTGGCTGGGACCAGCAGTGGGGTGGGACAGGGATCATCCATGTGCTGGGGATGCAGCTCCAGTCCTGGGAACAGCTCTGGGATCCTCAGGAGCAGAAGGAGATTGAGGGGCTGGAGAGTGTCCAGAGAAGGGAATGGAGCTGGGGAAGGGGCTGGAGAAGCTGGAGAAGGGTCTGGAGAAGTTGTGAGGAGCATCTGAGGGAGCTGTGGGTGTTGATCCTGGAGCAGAGGAGGCTGAGGGGAGACCTTCTGGCTCTCTGCAACCCCCTGAGAGGAGGTTGGAGCCAGGGGGGGTCGGGCTCTGCTCCCCAGGAACAAGGGATGGGACAAGAGGAAGGGCCTCAAGTTGTGCCAGGGGAGGTTGAGGTTGGAGCTGGGGAACAATTTCTCAATGCCTGGAAAGGGTTGTCAGGGCCTGGCCCAGGCTGCCCAGGGCAGGGCTGGAGTCCCCATCATGCCTGGAGGGGTTTCAGAGCCTGGAGATGTGGTGCTGAGGGACAGGGGGTGGTGCTGGGGAAGGGTTGAACTTGGTGATGTTTGGGATCTTTCCCAACCTTCATCATTCCATCCTTCTGTGGCTCCTCCAGCTGCTGCTGCACAGTCCAGCAGGATGAGGCTCTTGGTGTGTAGTGAAAGCCCCAGGGGTGCAGCTTCAGGGCTGTGGGAGGTTGAGGTGGGAGCTCGGGGCAGTTTGGGTGCATTTCTGGGGTGGTGGCTGTGCTGAGCAGTGCTGAGCAGGTCTGTCCCGTGGGCCCAGCAGCACTGGCTCCTCTCCAGGTGCTCAGGGCAGCTCTAGAGGCCAGTGGGGACAGAGTGCTGCTTCCCCAGGCCCCATCCCCACTTCAGAGCCTTCCCTGCAGGACAGGTGGAGCCCAGCTGCTGCTTCCTGACCTTGTGAGCAGCATCTGAGGTGAAACCAGCCCTCTGTGCCTCTTTCACTGGAGGACCCAAGAGCAAGGGCACTTGTACAGGCTGCTGAGGTCAAATGCAGACTGGTTTAGATAGAAACCCTTCTGAATAAAAATCATTCTGGTGGGACCTTCCAGGGAGTGAGCTCATGGCAGTCCCCAAACCTTCCTGAGCCCTGCAAGGGAGAAACTGATGTTAACAGTGTCAGGACTGGAGGTTTGTGTGTCTGGGCTCTGAAACAGAGTTCTGTGTGCTGCTGAGTTCCTCTGCTTTGTACTCACCTGCCTCTGCCCTCCTCTTCCCTAGGATGGACCTGGCTTCTACACCACCAGGTGCCTGGGCCCCATGCTGGCTGAAGTGGTCAGAGTTCTCCAGGTAGATATCCCGGGGCCCTCCCAGCTCTGCTGCTTCCCTGGGGGCCCATCCCTTGGCTATTCCCAGGGTCTTGCTGAGACCTGGTGGAGGCACCCATGAGGCTCTTCCCTCCCTGGGTGGCACCAGGACAAGAGCCCACTGGCCCTGCTCCTGTTGGTAGCCCAGTGGCTAGTGGGGCTGGTCACAGCCCCAGAGGAGTGAGAGCTTTCTGCCCCCACGTTGGGATTTCAGGACCTTCCCACTGAGAGCTCATGGTTTCCCCTTCCCTTCCTGCAGGAGGGCTTTGACCCAAAGAAGGTGGATGCCATCTCCACAGCCTTTGGCTTCCCCGTGGGTGCTGCCACCCTCATTGATGAGGTGGGGGTGGACGTGGCCACACACGTGGCTGAGGACCTGGGCAAAGCCTTTGGGGAGCGCTTTGGAGGAGGCAGCATCGAGCTCTTCAAGCTCATGGTGGAAAAAGGCTTCTTAGGTGAGACACTGGGTGATGGCTCCATCAGACACCTTGCCCTTTCCTGCAAGGACAAAGATCCAGAGGGTCTGCCCCGGGTGAGGGCACTCAGGGAGCAGAGCTGGGAATGGGTTGGGAACACTCAGCTCTACCCTGGGTGGACCTTGGGCCACGGCCAGACCTTGTGTTACCCCCAGGGCAGCAGCAGGCAGGGACCCAGATCCATTCTGCATCCACAGCTCCAGGGGTTTGGGTAGGGAATGGATGGGGAGCAGCCCCGAGGAGAAGGATCTGGGGGTGTGGGGGGAGGAGAAGCTCAGCATCAACCAAGACATCAACGTGTTGGTCACCCAACCCCACGTGTGTCCATCCCTGGGGTCCCCATCAGCAGAAGGACCCGGAGCTGTTGGAGCCAGTCCAGAGGAGGCCCTGGAGCTGCTGGGAGGGCTGGAGCAGCTCTGCTCTGGAGCCAGGCTGAGAGAGTTGGGGGTGTTCAGCCTGGAGAAGAGAAGGCTGCAACGGGGAGACCTTAGAGCACCTTCCAGTGCCTGAAGGGGCTCCAGGAAAGCTGGGGAGGGACTGGGGACAAGGGCCTGGAGGGATGGGAGCCTGGAGGGGGAAGGGTTTCCAGCTGCAAGAGGGGAGATGGAGAGGAGATCTTGGGCAGGGAGGGAGAAATAGTTTGGGGTGAGGGTGCTGAGCCCCTGGTTGCCCAGGTTGCCCAAGGAAGCTGTGGCTGCCCCATCCCTGGCAGTGTCTCAGCCCAGGCAGATGGTTGGGAATTGCTGGAGAGAGGCCAGCCCTGAGCTGCTGAGGTTTGGCAGCTCCCTGTGAGGAAAGGTGGTGGCTCCTGTGTGACACCAGCTGTGTCCCTCTGCCCGTGGCCTTGAGCACATCAGTGTCACCTCTGGCTGTCACCCTCCAATGCCCCTTTGCTGTCACCAGACCCCTGGCAGTCGGGGTTACTCAGGACATCTTGTCAGCTTTGTCCCTTGCTCCCGAGGACCTTGTCTGATTGCTGCTGTAGCCACAGAAGTGGTGGCATTGCCTGACTGTCCTCTGGAGCCACTTAGAGCCTGACAAGGTGGCAGCATCTCTGGAGAAGGCACCTGGCCCTGGGCCCCTGCCCTCTGTCCTGGTGCTGCCTGAGCTGGGGGGCATCTCCTGGAGCAGGAAGCCCAGGAAGAGCAGAGGTGAGGGTGCCAGGAGCAGGCAGGGGTGTGTGGCAGGAGGTGACTTCTCCCCTTTGATCCCCCACAGGTCGCAAGGCTGGGAAAGGTTTTTACATCTACCAGGAGGGGGTGAAGAACAGGAGTGTGAACTCTGGCATGGAGGAGATCCTGGCACGGTTCAGTGTGCCAGCCAACCCCGAGGTGTAAGTAGCTGGGGGGGGACTGTTCTCCCCCCTCTGAGGAGCACTGGGGGCTGTGGCTGAACACAAGAGTCACTCCAGGTGGCACTGGGCTGTTCCCAGCTGGGGTGCAGGTGCTGGGGCTGTGCCAGCAGGGGTGGCACCCCCTTGGATGTATCAGCATTCTTGCAGAAAGCTTCCTGTGGGGGGGCTGCCAGGGTTGGTGGGTTGGCACAGCCCATGCCAAGACCTTAGGATAAGGATGGAATATAATCAGGGGAGTTTCAGGGTTGGGAGGGACCTTTAAGCCCATCCAGTTCCAGCCCCCCTGCCGTGGGCAGGGACACCTCCCACAGACCAGGTTGCTCAGAGCCCCATCCAGCCTGGCCTTAAAAACTTCCAGGGATGGAATGGGGCTCCCACCACCTCCCTGGGCAACCTGGGCCAGGGTCTTCCTGGTGTTGGACCTCATTGTCCATCCTGGCACTGAAACATTTCCTGGAGCACTTCCCACCCGGCCTGCCAGAGCCCTCAGAGGTTCTGACACACCTCCTGCAGGTCCCACCACAGAGCTTGGCCCTGTTCCACCAACCCAACCATCCCCTTCCCTGCCCTCTGTCCCCCCGGGGTGGCTTCCCAGGCACTGAGGGGTCTCTTCCCTTGCAGCTGCACAGATGAGGACATCCAGATGCGCCTGGTGAGCAGGTTTGTGAACGAGGCAGCCATGTGCCTGCAGGAGGGGATCCTCAGCAGCCCCGTGGAGGGGGACATTGGTGCTGTCTTTGGCTTGGGCTTCCCACCCTGCCTGGGAGGTGAGTGCCTGGGGCTCCCTGGCTTGGCTAGTAGGCTTCCAAGTGGGCTTCAGCCAGCAGAGGCAAGTGAGCTGCTGTCTGAGCACGAGTGTCCCTCTCCCACATCAATCCTGGGAGATTGCTCCAGGTTTTCCACCCCACAGGAGGTGGCAGTGAGGCCAGGAGCTGCTGGGAGACCTTTCTGCCAGGGACCAGCAAATTTCCTCTGCTGGTACAGCTGCTCCATAGAGCTGCTGAACATCAGGGAGGTCTGACCAGGACCTGTGCTGTGTCCTCAGGTTGGAGTGGGAAGGCAGAGCTGTGCTGGCCACCAAAGGAAGAGCTTTGCCCACACTTGATAGCCCTGGGGGTGTAGGTGGGCTGGGGGTTGGCAGGGGCCCTACATTTTTAAGGAACCCCCACATTCAGCCATGTGGTGCTCAGTGAAAAATGAGGCTCTGGGATCTCAGCTCTTGCTGGAGCAGGTGAGCATCTGGCAGCACTTCTGGAGAGAGAAATGGCACCCAAGGACACCCTGTGTCCCCCCATGGCCTCACGTGGCACACATGAAGCTCAGCTGATGACCTCAGCCATGGGACCTGGCACATTTCAGGCCAAGGGATTGGCCAAGAGCAGAGGGAAAGTTCTCCTGGACCCATCTGCAGCCTGGCTGGGTGGCTGTGGCCAAAGCCTGGGCAGGGGATGGGGCCCAAGATGAGGTTTGGGTCACACCTGAAGGAACTGAAGGGGATGAGGTGGTGGCTTCTGCCCAGTCCCTGGCAATTCCCCTCCTGGAGGCAAGCTGAGATTAAGGGGGCAATCATAGAACCAGGCTGGTTTGGGTGGGAAGGGACCTTAAAAGTCACCTCAGTGCCACCCCTGCCATGGTCAGGGACACCTCCCCCAGCCCAGGGTGCTCCAAGCCCCATCCAACCTGGGCTGAGACACTGCCAGGGATGGGGCAGCCACAGCTTCCTTGGGCAACCTGGGCAACCAGGGGCTCAGCACCCTCACCCCAAACAATTTCTCCCTCCCGTCCAACCTCAATCTCCCCTCTTCCAGTGTTAACCCATTCCCCTTGTCCTCTCCCTACCCCCCCGTGTCCAAAGCCCTCCCCCAGCTTTCTTGTAGCCCCTTCAGATATTGGGAGGTTGCTCTGAGCTCACCTGGGAGCCTCCTCTTCTCCAGGCTGAACAACCCCAATCCCTCAGCCTGGCTTCCCAGGGAGGTGCTCAGCCCTCTGAGCATTTGAGTGGCTCCTCTGGACACCTTCCAGGAGCTCTGTGTCCTCCTGGTGTTGGGGACTCCAGAACTGGGCACAGCACTGCAGGGGGGTCTCAGGGCTCAGTGTCCCCATGTCCCCAGCTCAGCTGACCAGGCAAGGAGCAGGCAGGGCCTTGTCCTGCTGAAAGCCCACAGGGTCTCTTTTTGAAGGAGAAATCCCAGCCCCTCACCCTTCCAGCCCCTCAGTGCCTCTTTCTCCCCTCTGACCAGTGTCCCCTTGTCCCCTGCAGGTCCCTTCAGGTACGTTGACTCCTATGGACCCAAGCAGATGGTGGAGAAGCTGAGGAAGTACGAGGCTGTCTATGGCTGCCAGTTCACCCCCTGCCAGCTCCTGCTGGACTATGCCAACAGCCCAGGCAAGAAGTTCCACCCGTGAGCAGTGCCCAGCACCCCTCCCTTGCCTGGGACAGCTCCAGCCAGAGGGCACCACGGGCCCTCCACCGACACCCCCTCCTCCAGGCTGACCTGCCAAGCACCCAGGAGGAGGGGGAGGAGGTGGCAGCGGGTTGCCTGGTGGCTTTGTAGTCATTTCAAGTGCCTTATCAGCTGCTGTGTGTTGGGCACCTCCACCCCTGGGCCTGGTACCTCCTCCTTGCTGGGGCAGAATAATTCATCCCTCTTCCCTCCCGTGCTGCCACCTCCGGAGCTGCTCTCCAGCTCCTGCAGCATCCAGCAGCACAGCTGCCCCTGAGGCTTTGCCTTCCTCCCAGAGAAATAAATCCCCATCTCCTGGGTTCTTTTGGACTTCTTCCACTCCTGCTTCTCCTCGTTGGGGCTGCTGTGGCCTCCTCAGCTGCCAGGGAAGGGAACCGAGTTGGGAATAAAGCGTTCAGGCAATCCTCGGGGGTCCTCTCCCTGCTTGCCAGAGGGGGGGGAAAGGCAGGGGGGGAGGTTGGTGGTGGCAGGGCAGAACAAAGCCTCATCTCTGTCCCCTCTCTCAGCCATCAGGGCTGTCAGGAGCCTCCCAAGGCGTTTCTCTGGCTCCCAGGGTTTCTCCCAGCAGATGGAACCTCCTGGAAATTGCAACTGCAGCGGCCAAAGGGCAGAAGGGGTCCCCCCGTGGGGAGGGCTCAGTGGAAACTAAAAGGCTTTAAATCTCCCCTCCACCTGGCCCTGGTTTCAGACCTGGCCTGGCCACCACCTCCCCCAGCTCCAGCTTTCCTCCTGAGCCCTCCCAGGGCTCGGCCCAGGAGCTCAGGAGATGCTGCTCTGGTCACCTCTGGAAAGCTCCCAGGAAAAAAAACAACACCTCAGGCTGAGACATCATCTCCTCCCCCCTCTGTGGCTGCAGAGCTGGTGAGCAGCCTGCAGCCCTTCCTGGGGGGGGTCCCAGCCCCCCAGGACCTGCCCCACGGCTGGAGGGTTGTGCTGGAGCTGTGTCTGTGGGGGTTTCCTTCTCCTCCATGGCTGAGGAGCTGGAGCTGGGGAAGGGGACACCTCATCCCAGCCCCTCGTGTTGCTGGAGCCCCATGGAGCTCTGTGCAGGACAGGGTTTGGGGAGCTCCAGGGTCCTTGGCTGGTCCTGGAGGTGTTCAAAGGTTGGACATGGAGCTTGAGGATGTGATTTTAGTGGCCATGAGGGGGTTTGGTTTAGTGTTGGGCTTGATTAGCTCAGAGGTCTTTTCCAACCTTAATGATTCCATGACTGGGGCACCTCACTATGGGCTGTCTGCCAGAACCCCAGACTGCTCTGGGGGGGAAGGGACCCCAAAGCTCCCCCAGTGCCCCCCCTGCCATGGTCAGGGACACCTCCCCCAGCCCAGGGTGCTCCAAGCCCCATCCAACCTGGGCTGAGACACTGCCAGGGATGGGGCAGCCACAGCTTCCTTGGGCAACCTGGGCAACCAGGGGCTCAGCACCCTCACCCCAAACTATTTCTTCCCAAAATCTCCCCTCTTGCAGCTGGAAACCCTTCCCCCTCCACGCTCCCATCCCTCCAGGCCCTTGTCCCATGTCCCTCCCCAGCTTTCCTGGAGCCCCTTCAGGCACTGGAAGGTGCTCTGAGGCCACCCCANGGGAGAAATAGTTTGGGGTGAGGGTGCTGAGCCCCTGGTTGCCCAGGTTGCCCAAGGAAGCTGTGGCTGCCCCATCCCTGGCAGTGTCTCAGCCCAGGCAGATGGTTGGGAATTGCTGGAGAGAGGCCAGCCCTGAGCTGCTGAGGTTTGGCAGCTCCCTGTGAGGAAAGGTGGTGGCTCCTGTGTGACACCAGCTGTGTCCCTCTGCCCGTGGCCTTGAGCACATCAGTGTCACCTCTGGCTGTCACCCTCCAATGCCCCTTTGCTGTCACCAGACCCCTGGCAGTCGGGGTTACTCAGGACATCTTGTCAGCTTTGTCCCTTGCTCCCGAGGACCTTGTCTGATTGCTGCTGTAGCCACAGAAGTGGTGGCATTGCCTGACTGTCCTCTGGAGCCACTTAGAGCCTGACAAGGTGGCAGCATCTCTGGAGAAGGCACCTGGCCCTGGGCCCCTGCCCTCTGTCCTGGTGCTGCCTGAGCTGGGGGGCATCTCCTGGAGCAGGAAGCCCAGGAAGAGCAGAGGTGAGGGTGCCAGGAGCAGTCAGGGGTGTGTGGCAGGAGGTGACTTCTCCCCTTTGATCCCCCACAGGTCGCAAGGCTGGGAAAGGTTTTTACATCTACCAGGAGGGGGTGAAGAACAGGAGTGTGAACTCTGGCATGGAGGAGATCCTGGCACGGTTCAGTGTGCCAGCCAACCCCGAGGTGTAAGTAGCTGGGGGGGGACTGTTCTCCCCCCTCTGAGGAGCACTGGGGGCTGTGGCTGAACACAAGAGTCACTCCAGGTGGCACTGGGGCTGTTCCCAGCTGGGGTGCAGGTGCTGGGGCTGTGCCAGCAGGGGTGGCACCCCCTTGGATGTATCAGCATTCTTGCAGAAAGCTTCCTGTGGGGGGGCTGCCAGGGTTGGTGGGTTGGCACAGCCCATGCCAAGACCTTAGGATAAGGATGGAATATAATCAGGGGAGTTTCAGGGTTGGGAGGGACCTTTAAGCCCATCCAGTTCCAGCCCCCCTGCCGTGGGCAGGGACACCTCCCACAGACCAGGTTGCTCAGAGCCCCATCCAGCCTGGCCTTAAAAACTTCCAGGGATGGAATGGGGCTCCCACCACCTCCCTGGGCAACCTGGGCCAGGGTCTTCCTGGTGTTGCACCTCGTTGTCCATCCTGGCACTGAAACATTTCCTGGAGCACTTCCCACCCGGCCTGCCAGAGCCCTCAGAGGTTCTGACACACCTCCTGCAGGTCCCACCACAGAGCTTGGCCCTGTTCCACCAACCCAACCATCCCCTTCCCTGCCCTCTGTCCCCCCGGGGTGGCTTCCCAGGCACTGAGGGGTCTCTTCCCTTGCAGCTGCACAGATGAGGACATCCAGATGCGCCTGGTGAGCAGGTTTGTGAACGAGGCAGCCATGTGCCTGCAGGAGGGGATCCTCAGCAGCCCCGTGGAGGGGGACATTGGTGCTGTCTTTGGCTTGGGCTTCCCACCCTGCCTGGGAGGTGAGTGCCTGGGGCTCCCTGGCTTGGCTAGTAGGCTTCCAAGTGGGCTTCAGCCAGTAGAGGCAAGCGAGCTGCTGTCTGAGCACGAGTGTCCCTCTCCCACATCAATCCTGGGAGATTGCTCCAGGTTTTCCACCCCACAGGAGGTGGCAGCAAGGCCAGGAGCTGCTGGGAGACCTTTCTGCCAGGGACCAGCAAAGTTCCTCTGCTGGTACAGCTGCTCCACAGAGCTGCTGAGGATCAGGGAGGTCTGACCAGGACCTGTGCTGTGTCCTCAGGTTGGAGTGGGAAGGCAGAGCTGTGCTGGCCACCAAAGGAAGAGCTTTGCCCACACTTGATAGCCCTGGGGGTGTAGGTGGGCTGGGGGTTGGCAGGGGCCCTACATTTTTAAGGAACCCCCACATGCAGCCATGTGGTGCTCAGTGAAAAATGAGGCTCTGGGATCTCAGCTCTTGCTGGAGCAGGTGAGCATCTGGCAGCACTTCTGGAGAGAGAAATGGCACCCAAGGACACCCTGTGTCCCCCCATGGCCTCACGTGGCACACATGAAGCTCAGCTGATGACCTCAGCCATGGGACCTGGCACATTTCAGGCCAAGGGATTGGCCAAGAGCAGAGGGAAAGTTCTCCTGGACCCATCTGCAGCCTGGCTGGGTGGCTGTGGCCAAAGCCTGGGCAGGGGATGGGGCCCAAGATGAGGTTTGGGTCACACCTGAAGGAACTGAAGGGGATGAGGTGGTGGCTTCTGCCCAGTCCCTGGCAATTCCCCTCCTGGAGGCAAGCTGAGATTAAGGGGGCAATCATAGAACCAGGCTGGTTTGGGTGGGAAGGGACCTTAAAAGTCACCTCAGTGCCACCCCTGCCATGGTCAGGGACACCTCCCCCAGCCCAGGGTGCTCCAAGCCCCATCCAACCTGGGCTGAGACACTGCCAGGGATGGGGCAGCCACAGCTTCCTTGGGCAACCTGGGCAACCAGGGGCTCAGCACCCTCACCCCAAACAATTTCTCCCTCCTGTCCAACCTCAATCTCCCCTCTTCCAGTTTTAACCCATTCCCCTTGTCCTCTCCCTACCCCCCCATGTCCAAAGCCCTCCCCCAGCTTTCTTGTAGCCCCTTCAGATATTGGGAGGTTGCTCTGAGCTCACCTGGGAGCCTCCTCTTCTCCAGGCTGAACAACCCCAATCCCTCAGCCTGGCTTCCCAGGGAGGTGCTCAGCCCTCTGAGCATTT
>JAAWXA010000069.1:1042333-1058626 GCA_038090715.1 Florisuga fusca
GTACCAGCTCTCATTAAACCCTCTTCATTATTAACAGATCTTTAACATGTATTACAGTGTAATACCTTCAGATGAGAAGCATTAGAAGTTTTTTAAATTTTTTTTTTGGTGGGGATTTAACTGCCTAATCACCGGGCACCATTAATTTGTGAGCTGCATTTGAAGTGAAATGAGCAATACAGGCATTGTGAATATCTAAGGATCTCCATTAGAGTCAAGAGGCATAAAACCACTTGGAAAAAAAAAAAAAAAAAAAAAAAAAAAAAAAAAAAAGATACAAGAAAGGCTGTAGCTGGGTGAAAAGTGAATTTGTCTTGTCTGTGGGTTCATTTTAAGGACAGAGTCTGAGACTTGCATGGAGGATTTTGCTGCTGTGTTATTCACAGTGCATGGGGAAAAGTATCAGCTGAAGGTGATGGAGCCAAGTTGCTGGGTGCTGAGTTTCACAGAGCAAGGAGAGAGGTGTGACCATGCCAAATGATTCCCACAAGGGCTCTCTGGGACAAAGAGGGATATAATGGGGCTGCTTGGGAAAAGCAGTTCTGTCCAGCTCTGTGCCTGCAGTTTGTCCCCATCTCCCAGTGCATCCCCTGCCCCTCTCTGCTGCCAGCAGGACACCACCACTGTGCTCTGACACCACCAAACAGGGTGCACAAAGGTTAAAGCAGGGACAAGGAGTCTCCCCAGGCTAACTGGGTCTGCTGGTACCACCTGGGGTGGGCCAGGACATCCCCCCTGGGCCCCAAGCCTCCCTCTGTGCTGCAGCATCCCTGTGACAGCATTTGCTGGATGTCTGCACACACACCCTGCCAGCATGGGGGGGGTTTGTCACCTCTCCTGGCCACTACCAACAGATTTTAAGGGTTCTTTGAGGCCCACATCTTTAATGCTGGACTAGATGATGGCTGCAGATCCACTTCAACTGAAATAGAATATTCCTTGGTTTTTTTGTTGTTTTTGTTTTTTTTAATTGAGAGGACATGTATCCTGTGGAACTAATCTGGTGTTTTCCTGGAGCTGAGGTGGGAGAGGAGAGTCCTCAGGGCTAAAGTGCCCAGGCTAGGTGCCTGCAGCAGGCTCTGCAGCCAGGCTTGAGGTGGGATAAAGCTGAACTTGGCTTTTAGAGCATGAAAAAAGTGATGGTGTAATGAAACTTGAGCTGAACTCTGCTCCTGTGTCAGCTTTGTTAAAGCCCCCTGGCTGGGGATTTGTCCCTGTGAGAGGATCTGGAGTGTGGAAAGTGAAGCCAGGTGGGTAAGAGACAGTTCAGGGCCTGAGGAAGTTCCAGGGTGCAGGCTGCTGGGGGCTGATGATGGGAATTCATTACCTCCAGGCTGAATAAGTGGCTGTGATTCCCTTTTAATGCAAGAGCTCTGCCAGCTTGCAAAGGAGCAGATGTGCACACAAGATGGATGGTTTCAAATAGTCAAAATACTGTTTTTTGGGGGCTTATTTTACTTCAGTGATTATGTTTTTTCATCTAAAATAAATCCAGATTGTGCATAGTCTGGAAAACAAAATAACAATATTTGGAGAGTGGGAGTGTTTATTTAACAGGTGGCTTATTTAGCAAATTGTTCCCTCTTACAAAAATAATATTCCTGTAGTATTCTGCAGCAATGACTCAGAACACAGGAGAGCAGGCAGGCAGTTTTGGGGGTTATTACTTGGTGTGGGTTTGGGTTAGGTTGGTTTAATGCAGCACATCTGCAGGAGGGCTTGGATCATTTACAGACATCACTGAGTCAGAGCTGGGGGCTCCTCCTGGGGAGCTGTTCCCCTCCCTCCTCTCGGGGAAGGTTGGTGATGAGTCTGCAGGGAAGGGGTGTTGGTCCTGGAGCAGGAGGCTGAGGGGAGACCTTCTGGCTCTCTGCAACCCCCCCAGAGGAGGTTGGAGCCAGGGGGGGTCGGGCTCTGCTCCCCAGGAACAAGGGATGGGACAAGAGGAAGGGCCTCAAGTTGTGCCAGGGGAGGTTGAGGTTGGAGCTGGGGAACAATTTCTCAATGCCTGGAAAGGGTTGTCAGGGCCTGGCCCAGGCTGCCCAGGGCAGGGCTGGAGTCCCCATCATGCCTGGAGGGGGTTCAGAGCCTGGAGATGTGGTGCTGAGGGACAGGGCTGGGGGTGCTGGGGAAGGGTGTGACTGGAGGGACTTTCAAGGGTTTTTCCAACCCAGATTATTCCATGATTTGTCTCTGGATGGTACCAGCCAAGTGCTTCACTGCTCATGGCCCATCAGCACCTCAGTGTGGGGCTTACAGGAGGTTTGTGTTGGAGTGCAGTGTCCCAAGGAGGTGGCAGTGTCCCAAGGAGGTGGCAGTGTCTGTCCCAGAGAGGTGGCAGTGTCTGTCCCAAGGAGGTGGCAGTGTCACAAGGAGGTGGCAGTGTCACAAGGAGGTGGCAGTGTCCCAGAGAGGTGGCAGTGCCCCAAGGAGGTGGCAGTGGCTGTCCCAAGGAGGTGGCAGTGTCCTGCTTGACCAGTCTCAGCTCCTGTGCATTCTCCAGTGACCACCCCCCTGAGCTGTGGGCAGAGCCACCTGGACACTGGAGAGAAGACAAAGCAGTGCTGTCACCCTGCCTGTCCCCTCCAGCACCTGCTGTGTTGGCAAGTTCTGTCACAAGTTTTGTGCTGGGTGGTGATTTTTGGTGGCAGAATGCTCCAAACTGGGGAAGGTCCAAGCAGCCACTTGTGAGAGTGTGGGGTGGTGGCTGTCATCTGTAAATGGTGCCATTGTCCCCAGGACTGGCTGCAGCCAGCAGGGGTTACACTTCCCATGGAGAACAAAGGCTCCTGAGGTGCCTTCACCTGGTGCCACTGAGCACAGCAGGTTGCACAGGCAGAGGTTAGGGACTGACCTGCTGCAGAGCAGCTCTGGAAAAGAGCTGAGAGTCCTGGAGGCTGAGCAGGAGCCAGCAAGGGGGATGAGGAAGAGCCTGGCAAGCAGCTGGAGGTTCCCCTCTCCCCCCACTCTGTCCTCTTGAGGCCCCACGTGAAGAGCTGTGCCCAGTGCTGGGCTCCCTGGCTCAGGAAGGACTGGGATGGGGTGCAGAGGGGACAGCAGAGGGGATGAGGGGATGGGACATCTCCTGTCAGGAGAGGCTGAGGGACTTGGGTTTGGAGAGGGAGAGGAAGAGGGAGAGGAGAGGAAGAGGGAGAGGAGAGGAAGAGGAGAGAAAGAAGAAAGGAAGAGGAGAGGAGAGTGAGGGGGGCTGGGGTGAGGCTCCAAGGGTGGGTGTCAGAGCACAGGCCCAGACTTGTGTCAGGTCATGGGCACAGCTTGGAACGTGGGAAGCTCCATCCAGACACCAGGAGGAACTGGTGGGCTTTGGGGGTGGCAGAGCACTGGAATGGGCAGCCCAGGGGGGTGGGGGAGTCCCTATCTCTGGGGACATTCCAAACCCCCCTGGACACCATCCTGTGTGACCTGCTCAGGGTGACCCTGTCCTGGCAGGGGGTTGGGTCCCCAGAGGTCCCTTCCACCCTCTGCCCTTCTGTGGCTGAGCTGGGGGCAGGAGATGGCTGAGGCTGGTGGGGAGGGGAGGGAAGGGGCTGTTTGAGGGCTGGGGGGAGGTTCCTGCTGCCCTGGTTGGGCTTCTCCTGGTTTTGCTCTCCCCCCCAGGGGTTTGCTGAGCCGCACCAGCGTCCCCAGGGATGTTGTGGACTACATCGTGTATGGCACTGTCATCCAGGAGGTGAAAACCAGCAACGTGGCCAGAGAGGTGGGTCCCCTGCCCCTGCCAGCCTCCTTTCTGCCACCAGCAGGGAGGTGACAAGCCCTTGCAAGACTCTTTTATTTTGTAATGTCCTGGTGAGTTGGGAGCAGGAAGGGGCTGTGCCCTGATCCCAGCCCCCCTGGGTGCTGCTGAGCCCCAAAGGGAAGTGCTGGTTAACCACCCCTGGGCACACCTAACTGCCAGCTGCCTTGTCCAGGGGGCTGGGGAGGCAGCTCTGAGCAATCCCTGTCCTGGGGCAGCTTTTTGGTTTGGTTTCAGACACAGCTTCTGAGTGATTTGCAGGAGCTTGGCTGCCTCTTTTTTCTGGCAGGCAGGAAACAAACTTTGCCCTTTATAGCCAGGAGCAGCATTCTAGAGGTGTGTGATTGCTCCCTAATCCTGAGCCTCAGCTGGTTTGTTTATTTCTTTTTTGATCCACAACCAGGCAAAGCCCTGACATGATGTGGGCTGGAGGGGCTTTGGGGTGAGGAGACTCTGCTCTGCCCTCAGCAGCTTCAGCCTCCTGTGTGCAAAATCCTTCCCTTGGTCACCTGCCAGTCAGATGAGGCCGGGCTGTAATTTTATCTCGGGAACAAACTGTTGAACTTTCAACTACTTGGCCGGGAGTCAGGTCAGGGGAAGGTCCTGCCACAAGGGGGTGGGAAGGAGGAGAGGCTGCAGGGAATGGCTCCCTGTAAAACCAGGCAGCCTGGTGCTGAGGCAGCCTAAAATAATCCCTTCCCCTTGCTGCCTCTGCAAAACAAGGTGAAGCAGAGCTGGTGCTGGGAGCTGTTCTGGCCTGGTGATGAATTCCTCCCTTCATGGATGGGGTGCAGTGGCTGTGTGCCAGCTGAGAGCCCTGGCACCTGCCCAGGGAGGGAAGAGATGGAAACTGGGAGCTCCATGTGCTGGTGTTCAGCTGGGGCTGGGCAGGAGGGAGCTCTGCCCCCCTCTGGGTGTTGACACTCCTTCTGTCTCTGGCAGGCTGCCCTGGGAGCAGGTTTCTCTGACAAAACCCCAGCCCACACAGTCACCATGGCTTGCATTTCCTCAAACCAGGCAATGACCACAGGTATGTTGGCTGGTGGGAGAAGCTGGAGGGGTTGGGACAGAGCTCAGCAACTCCTCTGCAGCCCTCCTCTGCCTTGCCCTGCTCAGCAAGCACCTGAAGACATGCTGGACTGGAAGGAAGGTTTTCAAACCAACAAAATGTAATGTGAATCAAGTGTCTGCTGCAGGCCTGCCAGCAGCTGGACACCCTGTGAAGTCACTGATAGTCTGCTCAGCATCCCTTTAGCTTGGGAGCTGAAGGCAACATCAGGATAAGGAAGTTGCTGCCTTTCAGGCTGCTGTCATCATGGGCTGAGCCTGAACAGAGCAGACAAGTGGAGACCTGGTTACTGTCCTGAATCACCAGGGTTATTCATCTCCCAGATGCTGTGTGTGACAAGTGAAGCAAAGTTATGAAACTCTTATGAATCAGAAAAGAGTCTGTTCAGCCTGCTGGGTCTCTGGTCAGCATGGGCTGTGTAACTGCCAGAGCCTGGAGGAGCCCCTGAAAGGCACTGAGGGGATAGAAATCAGAGAATCAATCATCACATCACTGGGTGGGTTGGGTTGAAAAGGGCCTTAAAGATTTCTCATTCCTTAGGACAGGGACACCTCCCCCAGCCCAGGGTGCTCCAAGCCCCATCCAACCTGGGCTGAGACACTGCCAGGGATGGGGCAGCCACAGCTTCCTTGGGCAACCTGGGCAACCAGGGGCTCAGCACCCTCACCCCAAACAATTTCTCCCTCAGGTCTCATCCCCATCTCCCCTCTTGCAGCTGGAAACCCTTCCCCCTTGTCCTGTCCCACTCCAGTCCATCCAGGACATCACCTTATCCCAGCCCACCACTAACCCATGTCCCAGATCTGGGAATCACAGAATGGTCATGGTTGGAAAGGACCTCTGAGAGCACCAAGTCCAACCCAAGAATTTCTCCCTGCCCAAGATCTCCTCTCCATCTCCCCTCTTGCAGCTGGAAACCCTTCCCCCTCCAGGCTCCCATCCCTCCAGGCCCTTGTCCCCAGTCCCTCCCCAGCTTTCCTGGAGCCCCTTCAGGCACTGGAAGGTGCTCTAAGGTCTCCCCGTTGCAGCCTTCTCTTCTCCAGGCTGAACACCCCCAACTCTCTCAGCCTGGCTCCAGGATGAGCTGCTCCAGGCCTGGCAGTGTCCCTTTTCCAGCTCTCCTGCAGCTGTGTGTCTCCTGCAGGTGTGGGGCTGATAGCAGCAGGACAGTGTGACGTGGTGGTGGCCGGGGGGGTGGAGTTCATGTCAGACATTCCCATCCGCCACAGCAGGAAGATGAGGAAGACCCTCCTGACCCTGAACAGAGCCAAGACCTTGGGCCAGAAGCTCTCCCTCATTTCCAGGATTCGCCCTGACTACTTTGCTCCTGAGGTAAATGCTTTCCAGGCCTTTGTTGAAGCTGAACTGTTGTACAAGGTGGAGCAACATGAGTGGCCTTTGGGAAATCTGCTTTTAGCCTCAGTGGAGAGGATTTGCCAAAGCAGAGCTGCCTGCCTGTGCTGGGCTCACCTTGGAGCCCTGGCCTCTCTATTTGATTCCAGCTGCTGTGATGAACACAGCTCAGCAGTCCTGACCCTCTGCTTTGTTTTCTGTTCTGTTGCTCTGCAGGAAAACCCATTTCAAAACCTCCCTGTCCCTCTGCAGCTCCTCAATGAACTGTGCTGGAGGCTACCAAGTAGAACCTGATTTCTATTAGTGTAAAGCTTCTGAAAGGGCCCTAAATAGGAGGCTTTTTTGTTTCTTAAATAAGTGAAGTAACAGAATCATAGAATTGTTTTGGTTGGGAAAGACCCTGAAGGTGATGGAGCCCAACCCTTCCCCAGCAGTGCCCCATCCCCAGGCTCTGAAACCCCTCCAGGCATGATGGGGACTCCAGCCCTGCCCTGGGCAGCCTGGGCCAGGCCCTGACAACCCTTTCCAGGCATTGAGAAATTGTTCCCCAGCTCCAACCTCAACCTCCCCTGGCACAACTTGAGGCCCTTCCTCTTGTCCCATCCCTTGTTCCTGGGGAGCAGAGCCCGACCCCCCCTGGCTCCAACCTCCTCTCAGGGGGTTGCAGAGAGCCAGAAGTCTTGAACCCCATGAGTAAGCTGTGATCAGGACCTCATTTTCTCCATACTTTTCCTGAACTCTGGGGGTGGCCATGCCACTTACACGTGTGGCCAGCTCACTTCTGGTCTGGTGGCCACGTGGCAGTTCCCTCAGATCCTGACTCTCTGACCCTGCAGGGCTTCCCCCTCTGCTGCACTCCAGGTGTCTGCCCCAGGGGACATGTTTTTGCCTGTCCTGAGCTGATTTTTCTTTTCCCCAGCTCCCAGCTGTGGCAGAGTTCTCCACCAGTGAGACCATGGGGCACTCTGCTGACCGCCTGGCCGCCGCCTTTGGCATCTCCCGCCGGGAGCAGGACGAGTACGCGCTGCGCTCCCACACCCTGGCCAAGAAGGCCCAGGATGGAGGTTTGCTCTCTGATGTGGTGCCCTTCAAAGTGCCAGGTAAAAGTGTGCCTGTGTATTTTGTTGCTAGCATGTGTGCCAGTTTGGTGAAAAAAAAAATAAAGTAACAATCCCACACTTTTAATCAGAAAAAAAGGGGTGAGGTCGGGAGCGTTCTGCGGGGCAACGTGTTCTGTGGTTCCCCCACCCTGAGGGCACACAACTTCTTCCTAACAGCCAATCTAAAGCTGCTCTTCTCTAATTTAAAACTATTTCCCCTCATCCTGTCACTCCAGGCCCTTGCACACAGTCCCTCCCCAGCACTCCTGTAGCCCCTTCAGGTACTGGAAGGTCACAGTTAGGTCTCCCCAGAACCTTCTCTTCTCCAGGATGAACAGCCCCAATCCCTCAGCCTGGCTTCCCAGCAGAGGTGTTCCAGCCCCCTGAGCCCCTCCTCTGGACCCTCTCCATGATGTCCATCTCCTTTCTGTGTTGAGGGCTCCAGAGCTGGATGCAATAATCCAGTTGAGGTCTCACCAGAGCAGAGCAAAGTGACAGAATCCCCTCTCTTGGCCTGCTGGCCATATCCCCACCCTTGGATCCAGCAATGATCTTGGTAGGAAGTTGTGGTCCTTGGCTGGCAGGTGCCACCTGGCCCCACCTTTTCAGGGCTTGGCATACCTGACACATCCAGGTCTTCACTGGGGCCCCTGCAGGAGGGATGACTGAGCAGTATCCCTTATTTCTGTGCATGTCACCTTTCACTGGCTTCATGTGGGACACACACAGGGTGGCACTCTGCCTCCTCAGGGGACAGCTTGCCTGCCCCTGGCCCTTATGGAGTAAGGACACTGTCATACCTGTCAGGGTGGCCAGCAAAGAGGGGCTCTCCTTGCAAGGACAGTGTCCAGGGGTGGTCACTGAAGGAGGGGCTGCTCCTGTGAGACCAGGGCCCCATTTATCAGGGTGACCACCCTAAGGAGGGCCTGTCCTTCAGAGAAGAGAGTCCAGGTGGTTATCAAATGAGGAACCCCAATGCCCATCACGTCAGGGTAGCTGTTGTGAGACAGTTATTCATTCTGGGATGCTACAGAGAGGTTGGGGGAGATGATCCATGTTGGAGTCCCCAACACCAGAAGGACACAGAGCTCCTGGAAGGTGTCCAGAGGAGCCACTCAAATGCTCAGAGGGCTGAGCACCTCCCTGGGAAGCCAGGCTGAGGGATTGGGGTTGTTCAGCCTGGAGAAGAGGAGGCTCCCAGGTGAGCTCAGAGCAACCTCCCAATATCTGAAGGGGCTACAAGAAAGCTGGGGGAGGGCTTTGGACACGGGGGGGTAGGGAGAGGACAAGGGGAATGGGTTAAAACTGGAAGAGGGGAGATGGAGGTTGGAGATGGGGAAGAAATTCTTGAATTTGAGGGTGCTGAGCCCCTGGTTGCCCAGGTTGCCCAAGGAAGCTGTGGCTGCCCCATCCCTGGCAGTGTCTCAGCCCAGGTTGGATGGGGCTTGGAGCACCCTGGGCTGGGGGAGGTGTCCCTGACCATGGCAGGGGGGGCACTGGGGGGGCTTTGGGGTCCCTTCCAACCCTGACATTCGATGATTCTCTGAATTTTGTCATTTTTCTTCATCTCTTCAGTGTTCAAGCACTGTGGGAAATACCCTGATGCCATAAATGGGTTTTCCCTTATTTTTTTTTTTTTTTTCTTCCTGCCCACTAGTCCTATGAAGCAGTTCCCTGATCTATTTTGTGCAAATTCATGTCTGTTGCTGACTTTCCTAGTTAAAATCTGTCTTTTTGGGTTGGTTTTTTTTTTTTGTTGTTGATCATCAACAGGCAAAGAGACAGTGACCAAGGACAACGGGATCCGTCCCTCCTCCCTTGAGCAGATGGGGAAGCTGAAGCCAGCCTTTGTCAAGCCCTATGGAACAGTCACAGCTGCCAACTCCTCCTTCCTGGTAATGCCTCTTCCCACCCCCCTGAGCCAGAAAGGGAAAAAAAACCCCAAACCTCCAGTTTACTCTCTGCCTCCCCCAGCTCGAGCTGGTCCAACCCGTGGGGGATGAGTTGTCTCCTTTGTAGCATCACCTGCTGTGGGGTTTTCTGGTTTGGTTTGGTTTGGTTTGTTTTTTCAAAGGGTGAATTTAAACTGAGTTAAAATCTGGTGAATTTGGGCATGGTTTCATTTTAAAATCAAGCCCACCCCTGAGGTTTTTGGTCTCTCTTACCCATTTGCTCCTCTGGAGCTGCCTCCTGAGGGTTGAGCCTTCAACAGTGCAGAAGTTCTGCCTCAGGATGGGACCAGACCCCTGTTAAGTCCAGAAGTCACTTGTTTTAGTCTCAACTTGTCACTTGGAGGCTCACTCTGTAATCCATGGAGGTGGGGAGGTTTCTCTGGCACATCTACAAGGTCTCCTCTGCTCTTGCTCCTTGATCTCTCTTCAGCACTTCTAAAGGAAGCTGAACCCTGGTTCCTGAGGCTGGGTGGAAGGTGCTGGTCACCCAGCACCTCCCACAGAGGGCTCCAGGTGTCCCCTGCATGCAGCCCTGACTGATGGTGGTGGGTTTAACCTCCCAGTTTGTGAGGGACACTTCCAGGGAAGCTACCAGTAACTGCTGCTGGGGCTCTTCTCAGCACCAATGCCCTTTCCTCTTCAGCCTCCTGGGGACTTGCAGAGCCTGGTGATGCCCCAGCCTTGGCCTGAGGAGCATCACACACCCTGGTGTGTGTCTGCAGCACCTGCAGGCCAGCTTGGGCTGCTCCCAGGGAGTGAGGCAGGGCTGTGGTGCTCAGTTCTGTGGAGTTATATCCCAGAATTATCAGCACTTTGGGGATGGAGCTGAGCAGACAGGTGAGTGGTCAGAGCATGACACCACCCCGGGCTGGAGGGGACCTCCAGGATCAGCTGGCCCAACTTTTCTTGGCAAAAGCACAGTCTAGAGGAGGTGGCCCAGCACCCTGTCCAGCTCAGCCTCCAGAGTGTCCAACGTTGGGGAATCCACCACTTCCCTGATGGTTCTCCTCCTGGAAAATTTTCCTCTTGAGTCCAGTTGGAATCTCCCCAGGTGTAACTTGCACCCACCACCCCTTGGCTTTTCCCTGTGACTCCTTGTAAAAAGGGAGTCTCCATCTTCTTTGTGGCCACTTCAAGCACTGGATGAGATCTTCCTGAGCCTCCTTCTCAAGGCTGCACAGACCCACTTCTCTCAGCCTTTCCTCATATGGCTTTCCCAGTCCTTGGATCACCTTCCTGGCCCTTCTCTGGACCCTTTCTACCCTGTCCAGGTCTTTTTTCTACAGCAGGGACCAAAACTGAAGCCAGCACTCCAGGGGGGGCCTGATGAGCACCAAGTGGGGTTGGATAATGACTTTTTGGGATGCCCTTGGTGACACAGCAGTGTCCTGCTGGCTGTGCAGCACACTCTTCCCTTGCATTGTCCACCAGGACCCCCAGGGCTCTCCCCACAGAGCTGCTCCCTAACCAGCTGGGTCCCAGCCTGTGCTGCACTCCTGGGTCGTCTTTCCCCAGGTGTAAGACCTTGCATTTGTCCTTGCTGAACTTCCTAACGATCTTGTTGGCCTCTCCAGGTCTTCCTGTCAGGTAGCTCTCCCTTCTGGAGTGTCCACTTCTTGCTTTGGTATCATCTGGGGACTTCAGGAGGGGACACTTGATCCCAACCTCCAGATCACTGTTATGAGGGTACTAAAGAGCCCTGGGGGGCTCCACTTGTTGGCAGTTGGACAAGGAGCTGTTCCCAGCACCCCATGGCCCACTGGTCTTGGCAGGAACACATCAGTGTCCCTCAGAGGAGCCCCTGGGGAGCTCTGTCAAAAGCCTTGAGGAAATCCAGGCAGACAATGTCCAGCACTTGGGGTGACCAGTTTGTCCTCAGGACTGGTGGGGCTTTTAGGTGCCTCTGTTTGTCAGAGCAGGGGGAGTTGTGGGTCAGGGTTGTTGGGAAGTGCTACAGCCCAGTCTGGAGACCACCCCTCCAGTCCATCCCATCCTGAGGGGTTTTCCTGCCTGTTGCAGACAGATGGTGCCTCTGCAGTGCTGCTGATGTCTGAGGAGAAGGCTCTGGAGATGGGGTACAAACCAAAGGCCTACCTGAGGTAAAAAAGGGGTGTCTCCCTGGGGCCTCTGAAGCCTGCTCTCAGCTCCTGTCACTAACTGCATCTCTCCTCTGCAGGGACTTTGTGTATGTGTCCCAGGACCCAAAGGACCAACTGCTGCTGGGGTAGGTGGTGTGAGGATCAGGATCTGCAAGAGGGGAGCTGGAGAGGAGATCCTGGGGAGGGAGGGAAGAGAAATAGTTTGGGGTGAGGGTGCTGAGCCCCTGGTTGCCCAGGTTGCCCAAGGAAGCTGTGGCTGCCCCATCCCTGGCAGTGTCTCAGCCCAGGTTGGATGGGGCTTGGAGCACCCTGGGCTGGGGGAGGTGTCCCTGACCATGGCAGGGGGGGCAATGGGGGGGCTTTGGGGTCCCTTCCCACCCAACCCAGTCTGGGGTTCCATGGCAGACTTGGGCAGCCCCAAGGGCTGGAGGCTGGAAGGTGTCCTTAGGGCTGCACCCAGCACCCCAGGGCCCATGGGGAGGTGCCCCAGTCATGGAATCATTAAGGTGGGAAAAGACCTCTGAGCTAATCAAGTCCAACACTAAACCAAACACCCTCATGGCCTCTAAAATGAGGTCCTCAAGTTCCCACCCAGCCCAGTCTGGGGTTCCATGGTCCTCTGATCCCTGCAGCCTCCCCTTGCTGTTACCTGCTGGGATTTTTGGGAGGTCTCATGAGCTTCCCTGGGGTCGTGCTTCAGTTGGAGTGAGGCAGGCAGGGAGCTGCAGCTGGAGAGGAGGAGAGGAACTGGGAAAAAAGGGGAATGATGGTGTGAGAGGACCAATTCAGCCCAAACTTGTGCTTCTCCACCCTCCTCCAGGCCGACGTACGCCACTCCCAAGGTGCTGGAGAAGGCGGGACTGACCCTGGCTGACATCGACGTCTTTGAGTTCCATGAAGCTTTTGCTGTAAGCACTCAGCACACTCAGGATGCCTCTCACTGTAAAATGCTGTTCTGTAGACATCTCTTGTTGTAGAATCATGGAATCATTAAGGTTAGAAAAGACCTCTCAAAGACCATCAAGTCCAACCATCAGCCCAACCCCACCACGCCAGCCAAACCACATCCACGGGGGCTTTGAGCCCTTCCAGGCTTTGAGCCCTTCCAGGCTTTGAGCCCTTCCAGGCTTTGAGCCCTTCCTATTCCAAATCTTTCCTTTCTCTGTTGGTGAAAGCTTTGATGAAGACCTCCCCCAAAAGGTGCAATTCCACATGTAGGTCTGCAGTTGAGTCCTGTATAGATTTGTAATGTTTAACATTTTTATATCAGCACAGGCCCTGCTCACCTTGCTTGAAGTCACCAAGCAAACAGGGATTCTGCTCCAATTGTGTGCAAAGGAAATAATCTTACTTTCCCCAGACCCTTAAAGGAAAGAAACCACTTCTGCATGTCACCCACTGATTGGCTCACCCACTAATTGTGTCACTGTGTGTTGGAGCTCCCCAAAGTTTGTCCTTGCCCTCCTTAACAGTGTGTTCCCCTCCCCTGCAGGGGCAGATCCTGGCAAACATGAAAGCCATGGAGTCAGATTGGTTTGCACAGAACTACATGGGCAGGAAGGCCAAGGTAAGGACACAGTCAGGACACTTTTATCCCCAGCTTGGTGCAGCAGGGCATGCTAGAACTGCAGAGCAGGCCTTGGGTGAAACCATCTGCCTTCAGCTCCAGGTTAGCAAATCCCAGTGTGGGCACAGAATCATGGAATTGTTTTGGATGGAAAAGATGTCAAAGAGCATTGAGCCCAGCTGGTTACCCCAGCACCACCCCCTGTCCCTCAGCACCACATCTCCAGGCTCTGAAACCCCTCCAGGCATGATGGGGACTCCAGCCCTGCCCTGGGCAGCCTGGGCCAGGCCCTGACAACCCTTTCCAGGCATTGAGAAATTGTTCCCCAGCTCCAACCTCAACCTCCCCTGGCACCACGTGAGGCTGTTCCCTCCCTGTGCTGGGAGCAGTCTCCTGGGGAATGATGACAGCCCTGGTGTCAGGAGGAGAATCCAGAGCCCTGATGAGAATTGTTGGAGAGGAGGGAATTGAGGAATTGAGACTGTGGGGAGGGGCTCAGTCCTTCTCCTGGTGTCCTCAGAGCACAGGGGGTGCCTGTCTGGCTGCAGGTGGAGCAGCAGAGCCATTCCTGGAGCTTTGTGTGCCCAGCAGCCCTTCCTGTGGCCAGCACAGGGCCAGTGGTGGTGTGAGGCAGTCAGCAGTGTCCTTCCAGCCCAGGTGCCTGTGTGTTCTTGCAGGTTGGAGCCCCTCCTCTGGAGAAGTTCAATAACTGGGGTGGGTCCCTCTCCCTGGGCCATCCTTTCGGGGCCACCGGCTGCCGTCTGGTCATCACTGCTGCCCACAGGCTGAAGAAGGAGGGGGGACAGTATGGCCTGGTGGCTGCCTGTGCTGCTGGAGGGCAGGTAGGGCTGCTGGGGGGCTGGGGGTATTTCTGCTCCTGTTGGGAATGTGAAATCCTGTCCGGGTCTGGAGAGGCCTCTGAAGTCCCCTGGTGTTCCTGACCCCCTCCCCTGGCTGTCCCCTTGTCACAGCTCAGCTCAGTGTCCCTGCAGAACATCTCAGAACCTCCCCTGGGTGATGCCCACGTGGTGCAAGAGAGGAGCAGAGATTTCTGTGGTGTTCTGAGGGTTTTGTTGGGTGACTCTCAAAGGCTTCCCAGGTTCTGCTTCGTGGGCATCATTCCTCCAACCTTAGGAAGAAAAAAGGGGGTGAGACCCTTCCTACAGCTGTGGGCTACAGCCCTGGTTCAGCTTGAGGTGACCACTGGCAGTTCTGTAGGGACCATGGCTGGTCCTCTGTGGCCTGAAGGTGCCAGTCCCAACCTGAGTTCCTCAGGAGAACCTGGGCAGGGTGGACTCTGCTGCCTTGGCTGGCCTGAAGCACTTCTGTGCTCTCCTGGTACCATCAAACCACTGCCTGCAGAATCCTTGCAGAGAATCTGCTCTGAATTTTCATCTTCATTTTTATTTTAAGTCTTAAAAAAAAAAATCTATAGGCTTTTTAAATTTACTGTTATTTTTATAGTTTATTTTAGAAATTTTATTTATGAGGAGAGACTTGGGACAAGGGCCTGGAGGGATGGGAGCCTGGAGGGGGAAGGGTTTCCAGCTGCAAGAGGGGAGATGGAGAGGAGATCTTGGGGAGGGAGAAATTGTTTGGGGTGAGGGTGCTGAGCCCCTGGTTGCCCAGGTTGCCCAAGGAAGCTGTGGCTGCCCCATCCCTGGCAGTGTCTCAGCCCAGGTTGGATGGGGCTTGGAGCACCCTGGGCTGGGGGAGGTGTCCCTGGCCATGGCAGGGGGGGCACTGGGTGATCCTTAGGGTCCCTTCCCCCCCAGTCCAGCCTGGGATGGTGTGATATGGTGATTTAAAGGCCATCAAGAGCTGGCCATCTCCTTTTGAGCCCATCTGTGCCCATGAGTCCCTTTGGTGACCTTTCTCTCCCCCTCTCTCCTCCAGGGCCACGCGATGATCGTGGAGCTTTACCCTCAGTAATGGGCCAAGGGGCAGCAGAATGGGCATTCACCTGTCCTGTGCCTGGCAATGCCATTTCAATGCACTAACAATGTACCATCCTTCTCCAAAAAGGATTTTTGGTGGCCTTCATAAGTACCTTTTAGCTCCTAGCTGGTAATATTCATCTACTGAATGCACGCTAAGAAATATTCCAGGAGAACAAAATGTTGAGCTGACTCTGGAGCTTCCCCAGGGTCCTTGTAACCTCTCTGCTTTCCCCTGTAACCCTGAATCCAGGCAGCAGGAGAATGAGGATTCCACAGGTGTGTAGTGTGGAGATGAGGAGGTTGGTGGGCTGAGGTGGGGGTTCCCATGGCCTTGCAGGGAGTCAGTGTGCTCAGAAAGCAGGTTCAGACACTTGATCTGGTTTGGGCAGTGTCCAGGCAGCACTGGAACTGGCAAATTGCTCCTGAGAAATGGGTGTCACTGAGGTCAGCCACAATAAATCAGGAAAAAACTCAAACTGTCTTTTTTCTATCCCTCCCTTCCCCTGCTGGGTGTGGGGACAGCTCTGCTGGTGGTTGTCCCAGGGGCCATGGGACCCCATGGTGCCAAAGGTGGCACCAGCTCAAGGAAATCTGCCCAGAACACCCCTGCAGCTCCAGAGCCCAAAGCAACCTCCAAAATAAATGCTTTGGAGACCTTTTTGTTAGGATCTCCTGCCTCGTGGCACCCTAATGGCCTTGGCAGTGTCAGCTTTATGGTTGGACTCCAGGATCTCAAGGTCTTGGGGCTGGAGTGGCACACTGGGTGCTGGAATTCCCAGCTGGAGGCAGGTGGAGTGGTTGATACCAAGTGTCTGCAGATGGGGATCTTTCTCCCATGGTTTTGGGAACATGAGGTGGTTGCTCTTGCCCTTTTTTTGGTTACACCTCTGGGTTGTTTGCCCCTGGGTTTGTTGTGCTGGGGGTACCCGGGGTTGCTGGCCAGGGAACCAGAGAGTGATCTAAAACCTGCAAGAAACCTTTTGAGTTGCATGAAAGAGAAAAAAAAGCTTCTGCAGCCCTGCCAGCTGCTGCCCAACCCCCCCACTCCCCAGGCTCCTGAGATAAGGGGGGGGTGTGGGCACCCCCGTGGCTCCTGCTTGAGCAAACACCTTGGAAAATCTTGTGCAAGGGCACGGGGAGGTGGGATGGGACCTGATGGGTTTGGTGTGTGAACACCCTGGGGATTGCCTGCTCAGACAAGCCTGGGAATGTGCTGGAGCTCCTGCTTCCTACTGGATGGAAGCCCTGGAGACCTTGACCAACTTCCAAGTGCTGGGGCTGGGATTGGCACTGGTGCTGAGTGTGCCAGAACCTCCTCCCACTGCCCTGCCCTGGGCTCAGTGCTCTGGGGGAGGGGGGAGCCCAGCAGCCCTTAGAGGTCATCTGGGCTGTGTCACCCCCCCAGGGCCAGGGAGGGGACTGTCCCCCCCTGCTCTGCTCTGGGGAGACCCCCCTGGGG
>JAAWXA010000070.1:2117-230325 GCA_038090715.1 Florisuga fusca
GAACAAGCCCGGACAATGCCGGGGGCAGGCAGCTCGTCAGAGGGCTGTGGAGCTTTCTGTATCCCACCCGCACTCCCAGGAAAGCGGCTCTGTGGAGCGGCAGCCACCGGGAGCGCGGCGAGCAGGAGGGGCGAGCAGAGCGTGGGGCGGCAGGAAGGGCGCGGGGCGGCAGCGGGCGCAGGCAGGGCGAGCAGGGAGGGCAAGCGGGAGTCAGGATGGTGGCCACTGGGAGGAAGGCTGGAGCTGCAGTTCTGCCCGGGGGATCTGCGCTCTCCACCTTGGGAGCGGCCGCCGTGTCCACCCAAAGGGAGCTCCGGAGGTGCGAGGCTGCTGTGCAGACCCCAGGCTGCGGGAGCTGCCTGGACCGTTCTCTTGTGCCTGAGGTGAGGGGCAGCTGCCTGCAGAAGGTGTGAGCAGGTGAATGACCTCCTGCAGCATTTAGCTGAGCTGCAGGAGACAGGGAGGAGGCTGCGTAGCATTAGGGAGGCAGAAAATGAGGTGGACAGTGTGATCGTGAGCTCACTGCTGAGAGGTGGCGCGATTCAGCCTGAAGAAGAGTCTCCAGGAAGACCTCATTTTGGCCTTCCAGTACATGAAGGGGCCTGCAGGAAAGATGGGGTGTGGCTTTTCACCCGAGAGGACAGTGATGGGACGAAGGGTCATGGTTCTTACCTGATCAGGATGAGGAAGTTGATGAGGCATTCTACAGCCACTATTTAATCTACAAGGAGAAAGATAAAACATAGACAGAACTTAATACCTTCCCCCCATATGCCTCTCCCTTCTCCCCCAGCCTGGATTACTTCACACCTGCCTCAGCAGCACAGGGGAACAAGTGGGTATTTAGGATCAGTTCACCACACGTTGTTTTGCCACTTTCCTCCTTAGGGGAAGGACTTTCGCATTCTTCCCCTGCTCCAGCACGGAGTCACCCTCATGGGGGTGAGTCCTTCAGGAACCCCTGGGACATGAGTCCCTCCCACAGGTGCAGTCCCTCAGGCACAGACTGCTCCCGCCTGGGCTGCACACAGAGTCACGGCTGCTGCGGGAGCAGTCACCTCCCTGGCACGGGGTCCTTAAGAGCTGCAGATCCACATGTGATCCCTCACAGGCTGCTGCTTCACTTCTGCCCACCTGTGACACTTCAGAGGCTACAGATCCACATTTACTTCCTCAGGGACTGCACCACCGTGCTCCTCCAAGGGTTGCAGTGGGACAGCAGCCATCTCACCATGGACTGCAGGTAAATCTCTGCTCAGGCATCTTCTCCCACTCTTTCATTGGCCTTGGTGTCTTTGCTCTGGCATTGCTCTCTCACTTCATCCCCTACTCTGCTCAGCAGTTCCTCCTTTTTAAAAACATTTTTGCAGTTTCATTTTCCCTTTCTTGACTGTTAGTCGCAGAGGCACATACTTCCCATATCTACTTGATCTTTTGCAGGGCCAGAGTTGGAACTGGGGGAGCTTCCAGCAGCTTCTCAGTGTGCTCCCCTCCTGCTTCCCAAACACCACTGCACTAACCCGAGACACTCCCTTAACAGAAGCAGCTTACTTTCTCTCTTTTTCAAGTGTAATATTACAGAACCAGTTCCTTCTTGATTTACTGAAAGATTTGTGAAAGTTTCATGATATCTAAAGTTTCTTTAAAACAAATTTAAAACATTTATGGGGTTTTCGCTAAGAGAAGAAGCTGTCCTCATCTTTCCTGAATGTGTATGCCCAAGCATACACACGCTGGCAAATGGATTTGGAATTTGATATGTCATACTATGTGAGCAACTCCATTGCAATTTTGATAAACAGTCAGATGAAAGTACTGATAACTTGCATTCTGGAAAGATCTACAAACATAAAGAAACTTTCAATCAATAGATGTATGTGCACTACAGGAGAACGTGTCAGCCCCTTGGAAAACTCAATTTACTCGATTTCATACTGTCCCTGGCAAAGACAGAAATATACTAAAACACAGATAGAGCTCATTCAATCATTTGTTAGGAGCGAACAAAAGAGAAAGGAGGAGAAACAGTATTTTACATTCACCATATTCAGCACTGAATAACAACTGAAATGAACGACTCATGTTCCAGTTTCCATCAAAAGTATCTTGGTTTGCTGTCATGAACCACTGAGTCACAAATTTCTATTAGTTATACTCCTACATACTGGTAGTAATTGAAACCATACCCTGTGAATATGCAAAAATATTTGCTGGATGGAACTGGAGTACTAATGAAGGCTATTTTCATTCTAATTGCATCTTGGCAGCAGAGATACATATGCTGTAGTCCACAGGACTAGCTGCAGCACAGAAATATTTGATTCCCAGTCAGGCTTGTTTTCACATTCATATATGTGAAACCAAAGAAACACACAAAGCAATTTTTAAATTGAAGTATTGAAGCTATGTATTGCCAGTACTTTTTAACATGCCATAACTTTCATCAACCTAAACTTGAGCTTGTTCTTCAGGGACATTACATTCACCTTCCAGAAGCACTGATTAAGGGGCCTGGAATTCTCTGTACTAGCTGGAGACATCCCACTGGCATTGCTGTGGGTTCTTTCCTGTCATCCCTTGCTCACTGCAGCAGAGATCACATCCTCCCCATGCTCAGGGCAGGGTGCTGCCTCTGCACTTAATGGGAATGAGCTGGCTACCTGCACACTGCAACCAGTTACACCAGCTGAGGACTGGGAGCCCTGAAAAATAGAGGTCAGTAAACTGCTGCAGGAATTACCTACTCTTTAAAAAATAACAACCTTTCTTACACTGAGACAATGAAGGAGCTCACAACATAATGTTGATAAGTAAGGAAGATCAAGAGGTTACAAAATCACAGAATATAACTACTGTCACATGAGAGGACATTTCTATAACTTTGCAGGCAGGACGTAAGTCACAGACCCAATATGGGAGGTTAGTCAACAAGGCATAAACAAGCATCTGGGACTTGCAGTCCAAATGCTGAAGCTGAGAAAGCTCAAACTTTTTTGGCTGTAAAATGTTATTGATAATAACCTGTCCTGACAGAATGACACAGTAAATCACCTGCCACTGAGTCATAGCATCACTGTTACAAAGAGGTCAGACTAGAGGACCAACACCAAGGTTTTCCCCACCTCAAGAACAGTAAATAAGTTTAACAATTAACTTTTAGGTACTCATAATATTCAATGTCAATATGTTACTAATATCATTAAATACCCATAAATATAAATATTTTGGAATAAAGAACTCATTGGTTGGATCAAAGAGTCGTGATCAATGGATCAGTGTCCAAATGGAGATGAGTGATGAGTGGTGTTCCTTTGAGGTTAGTACTCAGAACAGTGCTGTTTAACATCTTTGTTGATGATGTCGGTAGTGGAATCAAGTGCACCCTCAGCAAGTTTGCTGATGACACCAAGCTCTGTGGTGAAGTCAACACACTGGAGGGAGGGGATGCCATATCCAGAGGGACCTTGACAAGCTTGAGAAGTGGGCTTGTGCAAACTGCATGAAGTTCAACAAGGCCAAGTGCAAGGTTCTGCATCTTCTGCTCCTCAGTTGTTTTCATCCTCAATGTTGTCTCAATGTTATCATTACAGTGATATGCAAGACTTAGGCGGTATGCAGATGCTTATCACATCTCCATCCTCTCCAGCAATCCCTTTGAAAATTATAATGAGGATTTGTTCAGGGATTTTCAAAGGTGGCTCAGCTCATCTCCTTGCAGAACAATTCTATTGGAGTGTTAAATGGGTTAGATTGGGGAATTAGAAGGTTCCCCCATCTGGTCCCTTACACCTCCCCTATGAAGACATGCTAAGAAAGTAGGGGATGTTCTGCCTAGAGAAGAGGAGGTTCTGAGGTGACCTTAGAGCAGCTTTCCAATACCTGAAGGAAGCCTGCAAGAAAGCTGAGATAGGGCTTTTTGCACAAGTGTGTATCAAGAGCAGAAGGGGCAATGGTTTAAAACTTGAAGAGGGAAGATTTAAGCTAGACATTAGGAAGGAATTCTTTCTTGTGAGGGTGGTGAGATGCTGGCACAGGTTGCCCAGGGAAGTTGTGGCTGCCCCTCCCTGGAAGTGTTCAAGGCCAGGTTGGATGAGGCTGTGATCTCATGGGAGGTGTCCCTGCCTGTGGCAGCAGTGTTGGAATGAGATGATCTTGAAAGTCCCTTCCATCCCAAAACCATTCTATGAGTCTATGAGTCTATGAGTCTATGATTCCTAGTTGCAGATGACAAGTATTCATCAGCTCAAACATACAGAATAGTACATCTCAGGAAACAACCATATCTACTAAAGGAGCTGTTTCCATTTGTTTGTTTGTTTATTTTGTTGTTTGGCTTCTTTGTGTCTTTTTTGTTTGTTTTTGTTTGTTTGTTTTTCCATGGGGAGAAGGTTGTTTTGTTTTTTGTTTGTTTGGGATTTTTTTGGTTTGTTGTTTGTTTTTTTTTTAGTATTACACCTCTCTCCAAAGTTCTTTACTTTGAGGGTGAGAGAGCACTGGAACACACTGCCCAGAGAAGTTGTGAGCTCTTCGTATCAGGAGATACTCTATAACCTCCTGGATGCCATCCTGTGCAACCCACTCTAGGTGAACCTGCTTTTGCAGGGCTGTTTGCCTAGATGATCTCCAGAGGTCCCTTCCATCCCCTAACATTCTATGATTGTGTTGTTCTATGATATTAGTGTAGGTATTGTAAGAGAAGGATCAAGAGAGACATACAGGAACTTTTGAAATAACCAAAACTCTCAATTGGAAGCACTCATTTGACTCATGAGATACTGCAACATCCTAGGCATCTTCAGACTCGGATATGTGGATCCTATCATGTCCCATCTTAATGAACACGTCAGATACACATAGACCAAATTCTATCTGTTTTGCAAAAGTAAGCCCATTTACCCTTTCTGATGCCTTTTAGTAATTACAAGGAATATACTTCCATCAGTTAGGAATGTTACTACTTCATGGTCGATGATCTTTTACAGAAATCTCTTCAGTGTGCTTTTTTCACAGAAATTTCTGTACATAAATAATCTTTTAGAAACCAAGCTATTATGGGGTGATGGCCCCTAAACAATCTCAGTGTTCACTGTGGCTTCAAATAAACTGAATATAGATTATAAGATCCAAGTCCTATAAGCAAAACCACAATACTTCTGATATCCAGCATTCCAAAACAGCATACCGGAATGACAACATGATAAACACAAACCACATAAATTAGACTTAATGTGAAAATATTTTTCAGGAAAATTACTTGGAATTGGTCCAAAAGAGTACTACATGATTAGTACATTCTCTCTTTTTTGTTGTTGTTTTTTTGTTTGGTTGGTTGGTTGGTTTTTGTTTGTTTGTTTGTTTTGTGGTTTTTGGTTTTGTTTTTCGTTTTCCTGAATAACTCAGAATATCATAAATGCAAAACGTAATTAAAGTGAAAACTAAGAAGGTAATTTAATTTAGCTTCACTACCATTTAATCTTTATTTTCAGATGTTATCTAGAAGGACAAGCTTTCAGTTCAGCACTGATGAAAAATACCTTGTTCTGCTTAAAAATGGCTAAGCACAAAAGAACGTAGGCTAGCAACTTGAAATTGAGAGAAACATTTTGATGCAGTCATATCTCAGAAAAGTCTAAAAATTTATGTATTATTTCATCAAAGAACCCTTCACTGGTTATTTGCTAGTTCTCAATTTAGCCTCTCTAAATCTGTAGGTAGTGTGTTAAATTATCGTGTGTGTTGCACAGATTTCACTGTGGAAGGAGAAAAAATAATCCAAACAAGAAACCTAAATTTTTCTCCCATATTTTCTTCCCCTTCAAAGGCTCAAAACGGACTTGTTGCCTTTAAACAAGATCTGATGTTTTCTGAAACATAAAACCCCCTGTGACTCCAGATTTAGTATTACTATTTGGTATGATTACTAACTTCCTATATAGTAATTCATAAAAAACAGAATCTTGGGAAATGTGATTTTTTTTTTTTCTTCTAAGAACTGCAGAATCACAGCATGATTGAGGGGGAAAGGAACCTCTGGAGGTCATCTTGTCCAGCTCCCCTTCTCAAGCACTGTCACACCTGGTGGCGCAGGACCAAGTCCAGTGAGAGTTTTGAATGTCTTCAAGGATGGAGACACCACAGCCACTCCAAGAATCCTGTGTAAGTCCTCGATCACTCTCACAGTAAAAAAAGTGGGGGTTTGTGTTCTAATGAAAATGGATTCCAGTGGGTTACATTTTCTGATTGCCTGTAAATTTACATGTTTTCCCCCTCTTCCTCTGATCTCCTATTTTTCTCTTTAAGGGAAAAAAAAAACAACTATATGCCTCCAGTTTGAAAGAAAAAAAATATTTGGCTTTATTTTGGCAATATTTTCTATAAAAGTCAATTTGCATATTACAGATTGCATTAAAAAATTATTTTCCTAGTCACAAGATGGGCATGATTTTTATGGAAACTGCATGTTTACCAGGCCTGTCTCCATGCTGTTGTTGCTATTCAGAGATGCTTAGGATTGTCTCAAAGCTGATAGGGTTTGGTTTTTGCTTCTGATCTCTCTCTGCTGGGTTCAGTCATTACTACCTTAGAAATTAGCCAAGTGAGGTGTGTGAAAAATGTTTTATTTCTTGTTCATTGAATAAGGACAGATCTCTTCTTGTTTATCTGACTTAATTTACCCAGTAAATTGTAAAAAGGCAGTCTCCATTTTCTTGGTAGCCACCCTCTAAACAGTGGAACATGGCAATGAGGTGTCCTCTAAACCTTCTTTTCTCAAGGCTGAACAAACCCTGTTGTCTCGGCCTTTCCTCATACATCAAGATTCCCTGTCCTTTGATCATTTTGTGGCCCTTCTCTGGACCTTCTCCAGCACCTCTACATCTTTTTTGTATACTGGGGATCACAACTGAACACGGTATTCAGGTGTGGCCTGACAAGTGCTGAGTTGAGTGTGATGATGACGTTTTTATCTTTGCTGGTGATGCCCTTATCAATGCAGCCCAGCGTGCTGTTGTCTTTCTTTGCCACTGCAGCACACTGTTCATTCATATTGAGCCTGCTGTCCCCAAAGTAAGTTAAATCATTCAAGTTGCAACAATAACCATACTTTCAAAAAGATGTAATATTGATTTGCAATTTTTCTCTGTGTTAGACTGGACTGTCATCACACTTCAGATGGATTTATGAATATAATTTTTGAATTGGCTTCATAGCTTAACATAGTCATCACATAATCTGGAAGTAAGAATGAATTTTGTTCACTGGAAGTTACCGTGAAAAATCTGTACACAAAATTGTCAGAACTTCTTTTTACTTCAACTTGTACAGTTCTTCACTCATATTCCCGATTTGGTCCTTTTGTAAAAAAATTCTAATTTACTTTTGCCATTTGCTGAGTAATTAACTGCTTGAAAAATTCTTCCAAGAACTCTAAACTCATCTTATTTCAGACAGACAAATATGTCTTGTATAAAGGTAAAGCTTCACACTTGCAGTTTTATTATGAAAACCAACCTTTCTGTAGTTGCACGTTGATGAGACTGGCTAGAGAATATACAAGAACTTGGCATGCTCTGCAGTGGGGTCTCAGGACTCTTTTAATGGGAAACAAAACACCAACACCATAAAACAGGAATGTATTCTAAGAGTACAGATGTCAGGAGTAAGGCAACTCTGTTTTCTGTCTTTGTTAATTCATCTCACAGACACCACTCACTTTTTGTCCAGGAAGACAGTGCAGTGTAGTGTTCTTGCACCCAAATTGATTGAAATATGTCAAAGCTTTCAGGGAAATCAGTAATAAGGCACACTTAGTGCATGTTATTTATTCATAATTCCTTTGGATTATGCTTATTTTCAGCTCCCACTATGACTGTAAATAACTGGGTAAAAAGTTGGAGACTGGCATCTTTAATAAACTTCTGTTTATAGCAATCAATGCTAAAAGGCAAACAAAACAAAAAACAACCAAAGAAAAGGAAAAAATCAAGTTGTTCTGTTAGAAAGAAAAAGGAATGAAAATGTTATGATACAAAGTGCTTTAGCTTACTTTTAGAGGTAACCCAGGAAGATAGTGATGACTTATTGATTTACAGGATTGTTGTTGCTGAAAGGTCCAAAGAGAAATAGATTTAGCTTACTCTGATAGGGCAAATGAGTCACTGGAGAAAATGAGATCTAAGCTCATACTGACAAATAATTTTTTGACAAACAAAAATGTACAGAATGAGGGAAAGGCTTGGAAAAAATTGCCAGAGATTAAAAAAAATATAAAATAAAATCAATACAGATCTTTTCTAGAATATAGAGAATAGACTGTGTGATATTTTATAAGATTTGCTTCTCCCTTTCTCTTTCTCTCTTATTGTGTGACAATTATTATTGTCATTACCAGTAATTTCCAAGATATGCAAGAAAAAGGCAAATGGTGATAATCTGATATTTATTAGCCTAGAGAAATCTAACAAATTAGCCAATTCTATGGAGCCCTGAAATATAGTATTTCTAACATGGTTTCAAGTTTCCTTCCATTATTTAGCTTCCTGATTTAAATCACAACATTAATGAAGACTATTGAATTGATAATGCAAATCAAAACACAACTGAAATTTTACAAATAACAATATCATGAAAATGCCATTGTTTGGTGTGTGCATGTTCCCCGTGTTCTGTTACTTCTTCTTTGTGTGATTGCATTAGATTTCATTTTTATCAGAGAATCAGACTAAATCAAATATAATCAAAAGGTACCAAAGAAAATTAGTTCCTCCTTGCCTAGAGGTCACACATGAATTCATTTTAGGTAAAGGGAATTTTAAGGACCTCCTGTTCTTTTTTTAAAGTTCATATCATGACAGAAGAAATAAGAGAAATAAATTGATGACAAGAATGCAGGCTTTCCTGATAGGAATTCAGTGCATGAGTATTTTCTGTTTTCTTCGAGGATACCACAAAGCAGTATCAAATGAGCCCTGAACATCTTCGGTACATTCTTTTTGCTCTTGAAATATAAAAATTACTTTTTCTTACTCTGAAGATTAATGCTTTCTTTTTACAGAAAACTTTAGCTAATAGATTCTCACTGATCTTGAGGTACACATGAGAGAATGACCCGATGCAGGTTTCAAATCTCAGAATAAGTAAGCACAAATGTAAAACAGCAAACATTCACAAAGTGAATATGGTAAAATTTTAAATAACTTCTAGGTTTTCCTACAGTTTACATGCAAATTGAGTCCAGGGCCATATATTTCATTCCACAACAAGAACAGAGCCTTCATTGTCTTGTTCTACAAGAGCAAGATTAGAACTTTTGAGACATGGATTCTACTTAAAGCACCTGCCAAAATAAATTTTCACTTAAGCAAATTTTCACTTAATTTTCAGTTACCTCTGATGTTTTGCTAGTCCTGCCTCTTTTGACTTAGATGGGCTTTATGAAGACCGCCATTTGTTCAGATTATGCATAGGACCTACAATAGTTGTTTCTTGAATGAGCTGATTACTTTACTCTGAGCACAGATATTCCTTTTTCTGGGCACTGAGCTAGAAAAGCTGTCATTCTTCTGTCTGTTGACCTCTTTTCTACATGCACTTCAGTATTTGGACTGAGAAAATGAAGGGTGCAGAAACAGAAGCAGAAAGCAGACTTTGCCTGTAATGTTTCTTTGTGCTACTACAATAAGAGTGAAAGGTGCTTTTGTAGTCTGCAACCCTCCCTGAACTTCTGAGTTAATCAGACTACTGTCTCTGCCAAAATAGCCATTTTGGAGGTCAGAAAAAAAGATCATAACAATGTTTTCTTTTGTTGTGGGATGCTCAGACACTGTTATTTTATAAAGCACAATAAGTTATTACTGTTCCTGCATGGGACCACTGTGTTCTCTGTAACCACACAGGTCCAGAACCATAAAATCTTGTGTAGAAAACAAAGGCTGTGGCAATTCCTGAGAGAATAACAACGTCCCCTAACACTAGGAGGAGAGGCTTCCTTTTATAAAAGCATCTTTGAGGAAGTAAATGTGGGGTCTGAAATCTCTGCTCTCTCAGACAAGTGAAGAAGGTTCAGCTTGCTTCTTTGACCTAATCATTCTAAGAGCTGAACCTTACATAATAAAAACTTTGTGAGTGTTTGTCATACAGCAAATGTACTTTCAGCATCTTGGAAATGAGGATGATGCTTTCTGAGTCATTCTCCCAGCTGGATCATGCCTGGATCATATTGTCAATAGTAATTTTAAATACTCCAATCCCCTCCTTGCTCCTGTTCCACCACCACCACCACCAGCATGAGATGTGAGCTTTGAAACAAAATACAAAGAACAGATAACTAGCTAGTTTGCTAGTTTGGCTTTATGTGTTCTTCTGTCTTCACTTCCAAAACAAAACAAAACAAAACAAAAGAAGTATAATTCATAAATAATTGCCAAGTGGCTCATTATTTCTCTCTCTCTCTCTCTCTTTTTCTCTTTTTTTTTTTTTTTTTTTTTTTTTTTTTTATCTCTGTATTAAGAACAATCCAGTTCACAAAAATGAAAAATAAATAATGCCAGCCCTAAGACTGCCCTCTTGGGATAGCTTCATAGTATGCTCGAGCACTGAAGCTTGACAGTAGTTTAGGGCTGTCACTGCTGGGCAATGCTGTTAGCTCATAAAACTTCCTTTGACCTGGAACGGGAAGTTCAAATCCATTTATAACATCATGGCTACCAGAAGGGAGCTGTGATGTATTTTTAATAGTAGTTCTGAGGCACAGAATAGACACAAAAGTGAAGACCCATGATTTTATCATTACAGTCAAATCACATAATCCTGTTAACCAACAGAGAGGTTGTCACTTGAAACAGTATGTTTACTTTATTTGAATCTCAAGGTTAAGAAGTATTTACGAGACCTGACAGGGTCATGTACCTGACATGAAGGCTCTGTCCCCCCCACATGCTAACTCAGGGCCAGCAGATACTGCTGTGGTGCCAGCAATGACATTGAGCTATGCTTCAGTTTCCATCCTTAATCAAGCTGAGTGAGAGAACTGAGCAGAGAGTGCCACTGGCACTCAAAATAACCAGGTAAACCTGGTCCCTGACTCTTCACAATTCTTTGTTTCCTAAGGCTTTTGGTTTCTATGGTGGGAAACCTCAGAGGAATGGGTCCATGGCATGAATAGAGAAGACACCTCTGCTGACATTCCAGGCATTGGAATGGGCTGCCCAGGGAAGTAGTGGATTCTCCGTCCCTGGAGATATTTAAAAAGAGACTGGATGTGGCACTCAGTGCCATGGGCTGGTAACTACAGCAGTAGTGGATCAAGGGTTGGACTTGATGATCTCTGAGGTCCCTTCCAACCCAGCCAATTCTATGATTCTATGATTCTATGATTCTATGATTCTGTGATTCTATGACATCCCACTGCAGTGTTCAGTTTTTCTTACCCAGAAGTTCCGAACAGTTAGTTTTGAATTCTCTGATAATGTAAATGTCTCAGCTCAAACTAATTCCTGAGCTGTCCTCGTGAAGCAAACAGAACTTCTCACTGTATCAGTACGGGTGTCAAAACCCAGTGCCCAATAAATAGCATTAACCTAAGGAGTTAAAGGGAAAATGTTGTAGCAAAATATGATTGCCCCTTTTCTTCATATGCCGGATATTACATAATAGAATATAAAGAAGACACAGAATAATATAACTGAATCTTATCTCAAATAATTTAACTTATGCAATACATGCCTAATTACTCAAACTTATAACATGAATTCAGACAGTATGGGGAAAAAAGGAAAAAAATAAAATCAATACTACTGTTTCTTAGTAACATGAAAATTATTTCTTAAACCAGGTATATGCACAGTAAGCAGAAATGAAAGTTTAGACATCAAGGCCCAGCCAGGAATTATCTGAGAAATCTGAGAAGGAACTCCACTGATTCCCCTGTTCCTCTGTGGTAAGCTGCTCCTTAGAAGCATTTGTTGTTCCTTTCCCAGTATTTTGCTCCCAAATGTTTTCTAGGTCTGGCTATATAATTCAAATGCATTTTCAGCTAAGACAAGAAAGTCAAGAATGAGAAAGTTTCACTTTGGGTAGCCATGATGCCCACCTGTATTTTAGACATGCTAGTGGATAGAATACTCTTGATGAATTATGCATCACATCAGACTTTTCTATAATTTAACAACTATTGTTCATTGCATATCTTGAATTTTATGTTTGACTCAAGTGTTAAATAAAAGATAGGGTGTCCTATTCTCTTTTGGTTCCTTATATGTCCTTGGGTGAGTCTACCTTGTAGACTCAGTTACCCTCTTTATCCTTGAGTGAAAAGTTATCAAAGGAACAACTTCAGTTTTACATGTGGAAAGAGCTAATTGTGAGTCTTCTGTTCAAATTAAAGTTTTATTCTTACATGATCATTTATTTAGCTTTTCCTTACTTAGAAGCATTTACCACCTTAATTGTGGGTTTTTGCTTGCTGGGTATAGTAGGTGACTTATAAACACATGGTGAGATGTGCTAGGCTGTCTGTTGACAGGTAAGATGCAGTGAATAAACAAGTCTGAAGTGGGAAGGAGGAGTTAAGGATGAAAATCAAAATGAAAGAATATGCTGTTTCCCACAGAGAAAACTCTTCAGGTGTCACAGCTAACGACAATGAAAACCTAATTTACAGCCATATACACACTTGGACTTAAAAAATTATTTTAGTTGATTATTAAAATTCAGAGCTGATTGCTGTAATTGATTTGTCTGTGATGTTTTAGGTCTTATTTATTCATCCATCTACTGCCTCGTAGTCAAACAAGCCTTATGATCAATACTACATGATGTGGTTTCTCAGCATAGTCAAGCTTGTGGTGATTTTCAACCTTGAACACTTTTATGCATAAGTGTATGTATCATCAGTGTGCAAGGATACATTGCATTCTCCCACGTGCAAAACTCTTTGAATCTTCCTGTTATAACATCAATATATTTGCATCATCTTCAGCGTAGGAGGATTTTTTTTCCACCTGGAAGATTTTACACTGAAGCAGGAAAGCAGAATGCTAGCATCATAGAAAAAAACTATAGGTTACTCGGTCCAAAAAAAAAGAACATTTTTTTTTTTCCTTCTGTGTATATGAATTTAGCTTCCTGGAGTACATGTAGGCTGCCAAAAAATTCTGGCTGCTTGTGATATCAGTAAGCTATGTGCTGTTTATACTGTTCTGTCAATATACAGGTATACAACAGATTTCCAAAGGAACCAACTGAGGGAACACAAATACTGTTCTAGTGTGCCATGCTATGCTGCCTGTCTCTATCTGTGGCATATTTTTGTCTAGCTACTTTAAGACTGCCGTAGAAATATGTACAAATAAATAAGAGGATAAAACAGATTTCATTAATTCAGGTGAAAAGTTGACATATGTAGCTACTTTACTGAAAAATTTAGAGAGTAACTTCTAGTGGTTCATCTTAAATAAAATAAATGGAATGTAGCTTTGGCACTGGGGACTTGCTGTCTTGTATCCACATGACTATACTGTTATTTCAGCTGAAAGTTTAAATTTGACCCTTTCATTTTTAAGAGAGATCAGATGACAGACAACCTACTAAGACAGAGATCACCTAACAGAATACAAATGAGATCTGGACAGACAGCTCCATAATTACCCAGTAATCATGAGTGCCCTATGGATGTTACATCATGGAAGGACAAGCTGGTTATGGCTTTGCTCAAAGGACAAGTGGTCGTTGATAGCTTGTAATTTGGAACAGAAACAATAGATGAGAAAATTTCACAGTGAGAGATGTTCTTACTGCAAGTGATTATGAATACTGAAACAAATTGTTGTGACTATGACATGCTCCAAAGCACCATTTTATTCTGTAATATACTAACCTTCTATACTAGCTTTCTTTATTTTGCAATAAGTTTTAAATATTTAAAACTTTTTTTTAAACTCATTGTATGGGTTTGTCAGTGAATTAAGCATTCCTTTGAATAGTGCTGTATGACAAATGCTGGTGTGTTCCACAGAGTGAACAATTCATAATTTTTACCAAATAGAGATTTGGTTAACACACCTTTTGGGATTTCTCTAATCCAATCTACATATTTGATTACATCTGCTGTAATTAATAATACAAGGGAATGGAACCATTTAACTATATATTATACCCAGTATACATAGCACAATAGACATGGACTTTCAAGTTCAGGCCTGGAGTCAGAAGTCTTTCCATAAACCTCAGTGTCTGGAAAAGATCCAGAAACTGTAACCTCTCAAAGGCAAAGAACAGAGTGAGTGAGTCCTGTGAGATTCACTGTGATGCTGCAGAATGCAGGCCTTGCTGAATTCAGAAGCCTGCTTTATGCCATGGTCCTGAGACTGCCAGGAGCACTAGACACACTGCTTGCTCAGTTTCCAACAAAGAATTCTACTGCCATGCTCTTTAAACAGTTTGTAAAGGCAAGACCCATGTTTTTTCGTTCCTCTCTCAGAGAAATGGAAGTCAGTCAGTTGAAACTGCACAAACACGTAAGGGGAAGCCAACCACCCTGCACTGGTGAGGACATGAACAGACCAGCTCACACTCTCGTATCTTACTAGAAATCTAAGATTAAACAAAAGCGTTATGCCAGCCGTGCTGACGTATTCCCAATGCCACCAGAGAACTGCAGCCCCAGTAAATGACCAGGAAAACGTATGGAAATAAGGCTAACCAGGTTTTGATAAACATTCATAGCCAACATGACTGTTGGCTCAGTTGGCTTATTTAACTTACCTGCTAAATGCCTGATGGTATTTAGTGCATCTTTCACTATGGCCAGGCTTTAACTTTTCTTGATTTTACTCCTCCTGGCTTTCTTGCCTACTTTTTCCGTGGCACTGTGCTAGCCCTTCTCAAATGTACTTCCTTCCCTGTCCTCCAAAGAGCACTACCTAAATACTGGCAAAATGTTTTTTTGTTTTCGTCTTTTAACCAGTTGGGTTCAGTTCTGATTATTCCCATTTGTCCTCTTTTTGCATGCAAATAAACATCAGAGAAACACATAGCTTCTCTTGTCGAGGATGTTTTAAATGGGGCTTCTCGTGGGCTTCCATACCTGAAAACTCATTAGAAAATAATCTAACGGGAAGATATTGAGAGAAGCACATGCTCATAGAATCATAGAAATTTAGGGATTAGAAGGGACCTCAAAAGATCATCGAGTCCAGGCCCCCTGCCAAAGAAGGCTCACCTATAGCAGGTCACACAGGAACACATCCAGACGGGCTTTGAATGTCTCCAGGGAAGGAGAATCCACAACCTCCCTGGGCAGCCTGTGCCAGTGCTCTGTCACCCTCACAGTGAAAAAATTCTTCCTAATATTTTTACAGAACCACCCATGTGCAGTCGCAGCAGAATTTCAAGTGTTGGGCTGCAAAAATGTATTTGTTAAAATCACCTGCTGCATGAAAACACCTAAAGTCAAATATTTCTCAACAGAAACCAGATAAATAACCTCATAAGAAGAAAAGATATGGAGGGGTTTTCCTCTGAAGGCACAGGCTCTTGACTTACTAGTTTAAATTTCAGTAAATTTCCCAAGCACACACTTCCTGGGTGACAATGGCCGAGTTGAGACATGTCAGATGCCCACATCTCACTCCATTTGTGTTCCCAACAGTGTGAGCTACATCTGTGCTGGGAACTGTATAAAAACTATATTAGCACTGTGCTGTGCTCAAGCTAAAAATCTTGGCTTTGAACCAGAACTCAGGCAGAGCACCACATTAGCACAACTATGTAATTTCCAGTTTGTATCAGAGTGTTTTGTATCACAGGCAGAGAAAGCCAGAGGTGACTATGCCTATCTGTGCAGAAATAACACTCTTCTTGGGAGTACACAGTGAGTTCCCCTTTGCGAGTTTATCATTGCAGAAGCAGATTCAGATCCTTGTTTAGGATGGTCTTTAGGAGGTGTGTGGTTTTAGCAGAGCTCAGTGCCTCTGGTCTTGACCTGCAAAGTTCATGTCCCAGGCACCTCACGTGCTGCTGTTTATACCACTGAGATTAGCAGGCAGAACAGCACATACTTTTTTCTGAAAATTTGAAGTAGTGTTTCCTCTTGAGCACTAGTTTCAATACATGTTCTTATATATTATCAAAAAGTGAGGGAGGAGGCTGTTGGTGTTTTTTTCCATATTGCTCATTAGCTCCTTTGATTTTGGTTGTCCTTTTGTTTTGTTAGAAAGCATCTTGGACTGTAGCCTCATGAAAGAAAGATATTGTAATTATCTCATAACTTTTTCCATCGTGAATCCTTCAAGCACTATTGAGCCCAACTTGTTTTTAATTCAGTTTATGCTCTTTTGAAATCTGCTTTTTCAGAAATCAGTATTTTATTTTATAGACCCATTTAAACAGTATTTAGTTCACAAACATTCCAAGCTATGTCCTGTGAAGGAATTCTTAGCATGAAATGAGCATTAGACAAGCCTTAAAGGGAACCTTTGGATTTTGGCAGGATTACATGAAATGCGCAGGTCAAACGCACACTAAATTTACCTTCCTTTCGTTTGTTGAAGCATTCTTAATACTGTAATCCTCCATATTAGTTCATGATATTTCAAACCAGATTTGGTCTCAGGTTTAAAAAAACCAACAACCTGAATTCAGACTAATTACCAACTGTGTTGAGATCTTTTTTCCTTGCAACATCCATCTGAAATCGTTTGTACTTTTCTAGAATAAAAAAACTATGTGAAACTGCTGTGTTTTCTCACTTGGCCTGTGAAACTAAGCCTTGAGGCCTAAAAGTAACACAACAATTGAGCAGAAAAAAAATGAGGAGGGAAAAAAAACCTATTCATTTTCACTGACATTTTGAAAACTTTCAGTAGTGCTGCATTTCATCTGCAATTTGAATTCCACAATTAAATACTGCTCTTGAAATGTTAGGGTTGTTTTGGTGTTTTTTTTTCTGTGAACAAAAGCATTTTTATTTACATTATAGAGACTAATTTGTCAATAGATATGAATGATAGCATAAGACCTTGCTGTCTGTTAAGCTTGGACTTAGAGCCCAAGAAGTTCTTTAAAGACTTTATTCTGTTGTGCCCAGAGCATCTGAACCCACTGAGCCCTCTGTCTGCCAGGTTGCCTCTGTTCTTTCTTTTTTGTGTCTCTGTGGACAGAGCCATTGCCTAACTTAGTCTTGGAGTTTAATGCACTGCAGAGAAAGAAGAAAAAAAAAGAAAAAAAATCTTTGTCTTCCTGAGTCCTCTATGTACCTGACATGGGCCTAAGATGACAAAAATCAGGTTATTAGAGTTTCTTACCAGCTGCTTCAACTGCCTCAAGGGAGGTTGGAGTGAGGAGGGGAACGGCCTCTTCTCCTTAGTGAACTGTGATAGGACCAGAGGAAATGGATGGAAGCTGTGCCAGGGGAGGTTTAGGCTGGATGTTAGGAAACATTTTTTCCCTGAGAGGGTTGTCAGGCATTGGAATGGCCTGGCCAGGACAGTGGTGGAGTCACCATCTCTGGAGGTATTTAAAAGGCATTTGGACGGGGTCCTTAAGGACCTGGCATATAGTAGCTGACAATGGTGTTAGTCAAAGGTTGGACTGTGTGATCTTGGAGGTCTGTTCCAACCTAAACATTCTGTGATTCTGTGATTAAATAGTCTGCCCTATTCATACTAAGGATTTGGTCTCAGCTTAATATAGGAAATAACCCATTAAGCTTTTTCTTAAAAACATTTTAGGTACCTTTTTAAAAAATCAGCAGAACTTTGGAGATTGCCTGAGGTTTTGAATTACTACTGTCAAACAAAGCACAATAAAGGATTTTCAGAAAATGCCATTAAAAAACACAGTCTAAAGCCAGGAACTTGTCACAAATTCTAAAAAATTAAAGTCAAACTTGAGAACTTAAGAAAGATAGTAATTCATTTAAGAGTCTTAGCCTGCATTTAATGGTTGTAGCTAAATATAAAAATTCTGTTCAGGCAGATAGAACATCTTCTCATGAAGAGTGGTTCATTGCATCTCAGGTAGTCAAATGCCACAGAGAAAAAGAAAAGGTTATAGTACCATTTTAACATTTAATCTTACCAGAAAGGAATGATCAACTAATTTCATGTAGACTAGTAACAACTTATTTAAGCATAATTTTAAATCTGTTGTAAATGAGACAACAGTGTCTCTTGTTTAGCTATCTTTAAAATGTGTTGGTGCAGTCTGAGTAGTTTATATCTTTGAGGCTCAATGTCCTTCTTAATCCTTCCTTTCTGCTAAAAATTTTAGTCTCAAAGCTATAAAAATCATGTCTTTGTATGTTAGTACTGAACTATTAATTTAAAAAAATAAATGAGTTACCTGTAGCTTCTGCAGATGAAAGTTTAAAACCCATTTGTCATGACCCACAAGGTGGGTGCAGCAGTGTCATATCTCACAAAGGGGGCCAAACCAAATATCACATCCCACAAAGTGGGCACAGGTAGAGGTCCCCAGAGTGGGGGTCAGCCCAGGGGGATTCGGACTGGACCCCCTTGCTTTCTAAACCCCTTCAGAAAGGAGCTTTGGTGCAGCTGGGCCCAATCCTCCCCCTCTAATTAATCTCTTATAACAACCCATTCAGTGAGATTAAGTTTGGGAATTCTCTGCATGGCACTCTAAGAGTTTACTAAGAGTTTACTCAGGAGGTTTGTATAAAAACACAGCTTAACTTAAAAATGAGTAAAATTATAAAACATGTCAGAGTACAACTAGCAGAATTAGAAATGATGGTACTTTCAAAGCAATGGATTACAATTTTATAAAAAATTAATGAAATTGTCAAAACAACAGGTTACAACTAAAAAAACTTAACAAGGCAATGGATTTTCAATGTTGTTCTAAACTTAGATGCCATTTTATTAACCTAGTGATATTACAGGGAATGCTTAGAACAGTAGGAGGAAGATAACTCACAAATTTAAATCCCATGATTGTTTGATCTGAGAACATATTTTTTTCTTGTCTGGCACTTGTTGGAAAGTTCAAGGAATTTTCTTCTAACGTTGTGAGGATGAACCATTTAACAAAAAGAGTGTTCCAAATATTATAATTTCAAACACTTTCAGCAAGTGGGAATGAACTAAAATACTTTTGACAGGCTTCAGGAACCTGGCAGTCCATTCAGCAGATTTTTCTATTGGTTAAGAAAACCCTACTAAATTCTGTGCTATTAATCACTGCCCTTGTCTGTGGAAAAAGTGATGATTATCCATGGAGCTACTGGTAGATTTGAAATCTATCTCCATAGGAGTGAAAGCATTTTCTATATGCAACTTAATGCAAATCAATATGTAGGTTTTGACATATTACACATTCATCAATTACAGATGGCTATATGTATATTACAACAGAGTATCTCTGAACATTATTCAAGATCTATCATCTTGGGCAGAGCAGCATATAATATGCTTGCTATCTCAGGTGTTTTATGGAACACTACTATGCATGCCTACATAAATGTATTTCCTGTTGTATCTAGTGTTCTGCAGCAGAGCTTCTGTGACAACTTCTCTAGAAAAAAAACCTACTTATTTGATTACATGTTACTACACTGGAATTTTTTTTTTACAATGTATTGGATTTAAGAGTTTATTAAGACTCTGAAAAATTCCCAATTCCTCAGTTGTCCACTTTAATTATCGTATATTCCTACCATACCCAAAACAAACAAATTGTGAAAATTGCTGCAGCTTGGGAGAAGATGTTGAGTTTTGTTTTTTCCTTTCAAAGCAGTCTTCAGCTTCTTTAGCACTTTGATTTTAAAAGTCCCTTTATTAAGAAGTGCCTTGGGAGTTCAAATGCATGTTTGTTTCACTGTTAATTCTAGTTTTTTTACCTCTATCAGTGCAGTGAAGTAGATTCACCTATCATGAACAAGGTTGCATCAAACTTGTATGAGAAATCACTGTCCACTGATTCTACATTATCACCATACATCAGAAACAGCACAGCAGAAACGACACTTAGTACTTGTCCAACTGAGGTCACTAAAGAAAAAAAAATTAAATAAAAAAATATTCCTCTTTAATGTTTTGTTATCATAGAATTATAGAATGGTTTGGGATGGAAGGGACTTTCAAGATCATCTCATTCCAACACTGCTGCCATGGGCAGGGACACCTCCCAGCAGCCCAGGCTGCTCAAGGGCCCATCCAGCCTGGCCTTGAACACTTCCAGGGAGGGGGCAGCCACAGCTTCCCTGGGCAACCTGTGCCAGCATCTCACCATCCTTGCAGGAAATAATTGCTTCCTAATGTCTAACCTAAATCTTACCTCTTCAAGTTTGAAACCATTTCCCCTTGTCCTTTTGCTACACTCCCATGCAAAAAGCCCTACCCAGCTTTCTTGTCAGCCTCCTTCAGGTATTAGAAAGCTGCTATAAGGTCACCTTGGAGCCTCTTCTTCTCTAGGGTGAACAACCCCAACTTCCTCAGCCTCTCTTCATAGATGAGGTGCTCCAGCCCTCTGATAATTTTTATGGCTTTCCTCTGGACACACTCAGGGAGCAATATGTCCTTATGTTCAGGACTCCAGAACTGGACACAGTACTCCTGGTGGGGGTCTCACAAGAGAAGAGTAGAGGTGGAGAATCACTTCCTTTGACCTGCTGTCTGTGCTTCTTTTGGTGCAGCTCAGGGCACAGTTGGCTTTCTGGGCTGCAAACACATATGTTAACCTTCTGGTCCACCATCATCCCCAAGTCTTTCTCTGGATGTGGTTATGCAATTATTTGTTGTCTCATGTTGTAGCCTATATCCAAACATACATTATGTGAGACTCTATCTTGTGATCTTAAACCTACCTTACTGAAAAATATTTGTTGCTGAGCGATGGGTACAGCTACTAGTCTGTAAGTGGGGGAGCCCAGAGGGTATTACATCAGGCAAGATGAGAAGGAAAGAACAGAGCACCTGTGTGCCTGTGCTGAATTAATAACAAGTTAGTAACCCAAGGATTCAGAAATGAAACACCCACATGAAAAGATACAAGAACAAATGAGAGAGTGGGGAGTCAGAGGATCACAACTCAGGAAGATCAAGGACCAGCTTGTTCCCAGGAACAAAGGCTGATACGTCTTCATCTGCTTGATGACAGTTTGGACAGCAGGTACTGGGGGAGGTAAGCATACAAATGCCTGGCCCTGAGGCATGCTGCTCCCAGCACACTACTATGAGCATTAGCCATGAATAAGAAAATTGTTGGATACTAATAGGTTGTGACTATAATTCTGTTTTTATGTCTCCATGCACAATAAACAGGCCTCCGAGCAAAACTGACTCAGAGGTCTGAGGATTTACTATATTATTTGTGAACAATAATAATTTATCCCTTGATTACATACAAAATCCAAAATTGGAAGTGATGTACAGCATACGAAATAGAAATCCATGCCAGGAAAATAAGAAAACTTAAAGCTGAAATAGGGACCCTCACCAATACTTTAAGAACCACTTTAGAGCACAATGAAAGTGAGCAAAATGTTTCCATTGAATCAATAGCCCCTAATGCTTTTCAGGACCTGTATGTATATGGAGCAACATACTGAGCAGGTGATGTACTGAACTGATAAGATTTTGGGAAACAATAGCTATGAATGGTCATAATGACCTTCCAGCTAATAGAAGCCTGAATTCATGGTGGCATAAATGTAATCATAGAATCATTTTGGTTGGAAAAGACCTTTAAGATCATCAAGTCCAATGGCTAACCAATGGCTAATCAGCACTGCCAAGCCCACCACTAAACTATGACCCTAAGCACCACATCTACACATTTTGTAAAAACCCCCAAGGATGGTGACTCCACCGCTTCCCTGGGCAGCCTGGTCCAGTGCCTGACAATCCTTTCAGTGAAGAAAGTTTTCCAAATATACAAAAGAAACCTCGCCTGGAAAAGAGACCAGCCCCCCCCTGGCTACAGCCTCCTTTCAGGGAGTTGTAGAGAGTGATGAGGTCTCCCCTGAGCCTCCTCTTCTCCAGGCTGAACACCCCCAGCTCCCTCAGCCTCTCCTCATAGGATCTGTGCTCAAGTCCCTTCACCAGCCTGGTTGCCCTCCTTTGGACCTGCTCCAGCACCTCAATCTCCTTCCTGAACTGAAGGGCCCAGAACTGGACACAGTACTCGAGGTGTGGCCTCACCAGCCCTGAGTACTGGGGCAGAATCACTTCCCTGGACCTGCTGGCCACGCTGTTCCTGATACAGGCCAGGATGCCATTGGCCTTCTTGGCCACGTGGGCACACTGCTGGCTCATGTTCAGCTTCCTGTCAATCCAGACTCCCAGGTCCCTCTCTGCCTGGCTGCTCTCCAGCCACTCTGTGCCCAGCCTGGAGCTCCCCATGGGGTTGTTGTGGCCAAAGTGCAGGACCCGGCACTTGGCTGTGTTGAACCTCATCCCATTGGAATTAGCTCAACTCTCCAGTCTGTCCAGGTCCCTCTGCAGAGCCCTCCTGCCTTCCAGCTGATCCACACTCCCCCCCAGCTTAGTGTCATCTGCAAATTTGCTGATGATGGACTCAATCCCCTCATCTAAATCATCAATAAATCTCATCTCATCTAAATCTAAATCTTCTGGATTTAATAAATCTTCTAGATTTTCTAAATCTTCTCATCTAAATCTTGTGCTCAGGGAAGAGAAAAAGAGTAAGGAGATCACACCTGCAACCCTCCTCTAGGGAGAAGAGGGCAAGACAAATGACCAAAATTGACCAGAGTATTCCATCCCATACGTGTCATACTTAGTATAAATTTGAGGGATCGTGGGGGTCAAACCCCCTTTGCCCTCACCGCTGTCTCTTCCCTTTGCCCTTCTTCACCTGATCCTGTTTGCTTTGGCATCCTGGGAGGTTTCCGTACATTCATCTTCTTGTGGTCCTGATCCATGCCAGCCTGAATCTGTGTGTTCCTGTCTGAGACTGTGTGTTCCTGAGTCTGTGCCTCCAACTGCTGCTGACTCCAGGAGTCCAGCCTGGGCTTTCCCAGGGCTGCCCTGCAGCGTCGGTGACGTGAACATTACCGGGGGGAAGGGGTAGGAATGTGGTATCACTTTTCTGTGTATTTATATATATTTAATAATTTTTCCTTTTTTATCATTACTGTTTCACTGAAGTTGTGTAGTTTAGTTTAGAACCCAAAAGTCTCTCTCCCTTAATCTCTCTTTATCAGGGAGGGAAGGGAGATTAATAGAGAGCATCTGTCGTTCGGTTTATTGCTGGCCCATCATTAAACTGTGACAACAATATAACTCTATTGAACACTGAACTGAATAAGGGGAGATGATTCTGTTACAGGGAGATTTTGCTATTTCAGAAACCATGTTCAGCTTGAGGAAGACCCAGTGGCTTAGCCCACAGCTGCAGCTCCTGAAAAGCTTGAAGTCAGTCAAGTAGGACTCTGAGGAATTGAGCTGAATTATGCTGTTGACTTGCAGGTTTCTCTACATCTCTTTAGGCAGATTGTTAGAGAGTCAGGTAAGCATGCTGGCCTGCATCATAGCCAAGGATCTGTTGCCTTTGCTATCTACAACTTGCATGGTGTGGCTAGAGCCCTTGCTGGTGAAGAATGAGCTAAAAAAGTCGTTGAGTTCTTCAGCCTTCTCGTATCCTACATGACCAGGTCCTGTTTCCTTCTGGACATGGCGCTCATTTTTCCTAATTTTCCTTTTATCCCTGACATACCTGTAGAAGGTTTTCTTGTTACCCTTGCTGTCCCTGGCCAGATTTAATTATATCTGAGCTTTAGCTTTCTTAACCTGATGCCTGGCTACTCAGACAACTTCTTTGTAGACCTCCCAGGCTGCCTGCCCTTGCTTTCACCCTCTGTAAGCTTTCCTTTTACATCTGTGTCCAGGAGCTCCTTGTTCATCCATGCAGAACTTGTGACATTCTTGTCAGGACATTTCTGAAATGCTCCTGTTTGTCTTATAGTGGATCAAGTGACCCAGTTTGATTACCACTGTGGTCCATGAGTATCTAAAGAGCTCCAGATGCATTTGTGCTAGGTTATGTCAGGCCCTTAATGTGATCACAAAGGGAAGGGAGAGGATCTGCCTAGAGAACAAGATATGAGGTGTCTGTAGAGTCATCTATGGGTCCACTGAATACACATACAGCCTAAGACACTTCAACAAGTGGGTGCATGTATATGTAAGCATTTTCAGTTAGATTCCTCTCCTCACATGACTTAAATATGGTCTCTAGGCAACTATTTAATCAAGGAGACTGAAGTTTTGAGTATTATCTTCCATTATCATTCCACCAGTATTGGTGTGACATTATCTTTTGCAAAGGCATTAAATATGAATTTACCTCTGAAAAAGGAGAAAGCAATTCTGTATTGGAAGGAGCTGTCTTCTAATCAGTCATTGCCCAAATATGCCCACAGGACAATGGATTTGAAGGAAACTTCTTCACAGCTTCTGATCCTGTCCCACCCATTAAATCTGTTAGCATTTTCATCCTTTTCCATTCTTCCTGGAAGGCTGTGTTAAAAAAAAATAATTTTCTCCTTCCTTTTCCCTTACCTTTCTTCTCAATTCTCCGATGACTACTGTGATACTTTTTATTAGGTTTTCTTCTTGCTATAGATATCTTCTAAGACAAGTAGCCAAAATGAAGTGCTCCCTACCAGTGCTTCTCTTAATACAAAACTACAAAATTCTGGAGCCTTGAGGAACCAACTGCATCCTTTCTTCTCAAATGAGACACTCCAGTAATGTAACTTCTAAGAGATTGGATGGATGTCTGACAACTTACAATTTCTGTAACTAAAGTTTCCTTGATCAGTCATATAATAATATTTATCCAGTGCCATAGATTTATTGCCATGTATTTGGGATTCATGTTACTTATTGTTATCTGTACCTTAGAAGACTGAAATGGTTCCCCTAAAATTGGGCTGAACTACAAGAACTTCAGATTCAATTATCCACATGAAAAAGCTTTTAATTAAAATTTACAGACAAAACCCATAACTAAACCCCATGCCAAAACAAACCTTTCCAACAAGATTTCAAGAGACATTATGAAGGGTTTTCTAGCTCAATATTTTCACTCACTCAGCTCAGCAGCTCCCTAACTCATGCGTCAGCCTTGCTGGGTTGCTGGTGCTGCTTCAAATGATCTAAACAAAACTATTAGGTAACATGCTCTGCCAAACACATACAAACAGACTTTAACAGTAATATGTGGGATATGGGTTAGTAAAACTAGTGACTAGGACGTAAACTTAGGAGCAAATTGTCACAGATGGACAATTTTAGATCTGTTGTGTCTCTTGCATCATAGTAAATCTCTTTAATTTGCAACCCAAACTGACGCTGCAGAATCAGGATCGCCATTTACCTTCAAATTTTTATGCAAATAATTATAACTTCTGTGGTTGACAAAGAGGAATAACTCTGCCCCATACTTCAAGAATAATGTGTGCATCAAACCCTAAAATTCTTCTTACACCTCTGTACAACATTTCAGTCTTATTACTACCCTGAAAAATGATAAAAAAACATTTTATTTGAAAATTTATTTGCTGAATTATCAAATTATTAACATTATTAAAATTCTGAAATTGAAAATTTTGAGGAAAAAAATGTGCAGTATATAACACAGTATATAACAAATATCAAAGCATCAGTTTTTTCTTCCTTCTTGTGCCCCATATAAGCCCGACCTAAAAAATATCATTAAATAATTTTGATCTAAATCACTGATTAAAATGCTGTTGATCATCTCACAGTTTATGATTTCTGTAACTCTGTCTTATCTCACTATCAGATTTTTCTCAGTCTTCCTATCAAAGTAGGAGGGGGAAGAGACATCATTAGGTAAAGCACAAACGAAACATAGATCCCCTCTGGACTCTGATATTTATCAGTGTAATAGGAGAGCCTCTTTTGAAAGAAAATTTCTGAAGACTAAGGGGAAAAAACCAAAAAGGAGTGGGATGTACAGAGAGCAAGCTTCTGTCTCTCTCTATTAGTGTGTTAGTGATTAAAAGATCAAATGGGCAGTTCTAATCTGACAAGTAATTGCACTCAGAGAAATTGGGGATTGTGAAGTTGTTTCTCATCCCTGAGAAAGCTTTTTGGAGGTTTTGAACCAAGTCCTTCTAGGTAGGGGTCCATGTCAAGGGAATTAAGTGAGGGCAGGGAGAAACTAAAACACTTGATCTACAGAATTTGTTATATCAGAGAGTGAGAGAAACATCTGTGTTCCTGACAGGAGCTGAACATGTACCAGATTCATTATTTTCTCTCCATAAAATCAATTTTGCACATTTTAGTAGGTATTCTCAGCTTTTTGTTTAAATTGATCGTATTTGGATTTTGTAACACATAGAGTTTTTCATTAGGTTTTGTCCCAGATCTTTAATTCACATCACCCCAACCCCCGAAGATCTGCCAAAGAGTAATTAATTTCTTATCAATACTGAGTTAGCTTGGATTACAATCACTAACCTGAAATTAAAAGGCCTAATAACTAATTTATATTTTCTTGAATTCCTTCTTTTGCCACTCTTCAGTTTAGTTCTCTTTCTCCAGTAACATTTTCCTGTTTTCCAGAGTAGTGAATCTGCCTGTTAATAATGTTGTCTCCCAAGTTCAAATATACAGTAAAATTCTATGCCTTTCACTCTCCTCAGTGTATTTCTCTAGATAAATGACTTAGAAGATGCTCTGAGCATAAAACTTGTATTTCAAAAGGTTAAAAAATGACATTACATCTCTGAGGTACAGAAGGCACCTCCTCCCACCTCCCAAATCAATGACACTGTTCACTTGACATTTTGACCATATACAGTGGCATAGAGCCCTGGGCCTGACCACAGCTGTAGTATTTTCTGATATTTCTGGACAAGTCTGGCATTTAAGATTCTAACACACTAACATGTGAAATAGATTTGTATAATTGTTATCATGCTTACTGGACTCTTATTACAACAATTATCTCTTGTAGCAGCAATTTGGCTATCATAGCATATACCTTAGGAGTGGCTGCAAATCTTCACGGAGCAGATCAGTAGTTGGGTACTTGGACCTGTCAGGAGCACCTCATTTACTACTGCATCAGCTAGTTCATGTGTGTTTCAATCCAAATTTGTCTGAGATGATGTTTGAGATGTTTTGCATTTAGTAGTTAAGATACAGCAAGAATGATGAATTATGCATGTGCTGGGTTAGTCATAAAGGACTACTGGCAGCTGAATTATCAAAGCTGAGCAGAAGAGTACTTCAGGGAAACCCTGAATCTAGTAATGAAGGATGCTCCAAGGACCCTTGCTGGGGCAGGTCCCATTAGTACTGCACGGTGACTGATCACACTACTTGGAAAATTTGATTCCCTCAGCAGAGTGTTACCCTAGGCCAAGATACCAATAAATTAGTTTTCCCTTTTTTTAACCAACATCCTGCCCTGAACTGTCTGTGAAATGTCAGCTTTTTCTTCTGAGGCTAAATCATACATAATCTTTTGTTAATATTGATAAAACACCTAGCATTTGTAGTGTGTCATGCTGGAAGGAAAGTTGCCAAAGAAATAAGCAGAAGTACAGAAGATTCATCTTTCCTCGTTAAGTCTTTAATTTCCTCATACTGTTCCAGGTCTTTTTTTTTACTTTAACCATTGTGGTTTTATGGTACACTGAGGGAGATGCTACAAAAATTAGGGAGAACATGTACAAAGTGAGTCTACAGTCAAACTCCAATCTTTGAACCCCAGTGGGTTAGGAAAACATGTTGAGATGGAATTTGATAGCATTCATTGATTTTAAGGAGAGCATTCACAAAACAATTCACTGACTCTTTGATATTGAAATTGGTAAGGTAAAGGAACAGCAAAGACAATATCAAGCATCTTAAAAATTCAAACAGGTTTAAAAGAGCAGCTTGAAAGAGAATTCAAATAAGTTTGGGGAAAATGCTGGTTTGCTATAGCAAAAAAATGCTATAACTGGCAGCAGGTGACTTAAATAATGTGAAGTGCAGAAGCAGTCTACTGTGAGAGATAGTCTTCTTTGACATTTTTATTAATGATCTGCAGAGCTAATTAATAGGATGAGAGACAAGTAGAACTCTTCTAAATTTGGAGAAGATGAGCTTCTACCTATGACAGGAAAAATTCTAGTGGGCATAGATTAGAACAGTTAGAAGCACTTGCAAAATGGTATAAAACATTCGTGCAAATGAACTGAATCTCTGGACAGCATATACATAGGTCAAGCCAGGCAACAGAAGCAATGGTAAAACTAAGCAGGCTTACTTTTGTAGTGTAATGTAGCTGTAATGGTCCAAGAGGTACAGAAATAAGCCCAGTGCCCTTAAATTTAGGATGTGAATTTTTAGAGGGTTCTGCCAAGACTGAGTAGGCCTCTAGATTTCATTCTTGGCTGCTTGTACTCAGGGAGTTACTTGCAGACTAGAAGGAATATGGAAAGAACAGCAAAACCTCATGAAAGCAGTTTATGTATGAGAACAGAGCTGAAAAATATGACTGATGGTGGTTCATGGCTAAATATGTAGAGTAACAATATGAAACATTGGTATATTTGTACATAACTTATTCAGGCCCTTAGCTTTCCTAACTATAGTAGAATAATATGATGCTCTTTCTGAGAGATAGGTGGTTGCTGAGGAGAGTGATACTGACCCATATGAACAGAGAATGTTTGGGAGAGCTTCTTCAACACATCTCCAAGACCTGATTTTTTAGCCAGGTTTCCTTAATTTCCAGTGCAGATTTGGGCTGCAGCAGCATCTCACAGCTACAAATTTAGCCAGACTTCGGCCAACTAAAGATTATAATAAATGTCAGCAAATACTTAAAAGTTGAAGACAGAATGGGGAGAGATACCTACAAGGGATTGTACTGAACCCAAAGTTTTCAAAAAATACACAAGTGGTCTCAAAAAGCCCATCGAATAACAATATTTAGCCTATTTTTCCAGGGATAATGGAATCACTGACACAAAAAATGTCCTCTGTATGCACCATGACTCTCCTATGCTAGCAAAAGATAAAGAGAAGCAGACAACTTGGAAAGCTTGTCAGTATCTTTAAGAGCCTCCAGCTATTGCATAAAGTAAGTGAAGTAGTTAGATGCGAAAGATGGAAGTTCAGAGTTAAATTATTGCCTGTTATTCTGAAGGAACATTTTCAGACTTCTCAAAGCACGCTCAGCAACTGCCTAGAAAAATATCTTTGCAAAAGTGTTCAGGCTTTTTTTTTTTTTTTACTCTAAATCAGGACACATGATAAAAGAGCAGACAAGAGGTTTAGTGTTTTTGACAAACACCGTCGATTCAGACACAATATATCAAGATTTCAGTTGCTTCATGTAAAGGAAAAGTTCTTCAAAGTGAAAAAAAAACCTACCCAATAAGAGTCTTTCCTGTAATGCTTCCTCACTTCAAAAAAACACTTTTCTTTCATTGAGAAACAGAATGCCATGGAGAGAAAATGTCTATCAAAGACAAGATGAAGCAACAGCTGCTGCAATGCAATCCCCACCCACTGGAAGCAAGAGGAGGACAGATACTAGACACACAGTGAAGCCTTATAAATTTATGATTTTTGTAGCTCTGGTAGACATCTCAGACCTGAAGTGAGCCAATACTGTCAAATTAATTCCTCATTTGTGCATCCATGTTAGTCTTTAAAAAGCAAACAATCTGAAACAAAGTCAGTCTCCTGTCTCAAAAGATAAATGATCGTGACTGTGGTTCAGTTTGAACATACAGTGAAGCTAAGATATAGTTTCCTTTCATCTTCTGTAATCCATTGAGACTTCTTCACCTGTCACAAATCTCTAAGAGCTGTAAAACCATAAGTGAAATTATTGTGTGGAATTCACTTGTTAGAAAAAAATCTGATGAAGATACCAGGGCACCTTATTGCACACTCTGTGCCCATCCTCACCTGGCAAGTATCTTCACCTCAATTAGAAGGTGCTGTGGAAAGCAAAACCAGATGTACCCACAAGAAAGTTCTTTTATGCAGCAAATTCATGCATGAAGCTATGGTAGCACACAGCTTTCCCCAAGCCAGTCAGCAAGGCGTGATGCCAGAGTTGTTGGCATATTTGTGTAGCAGGTACTGACAGATTTGCTCTTAACTGCTGTTAGCAATATTAGATCCAGCTTGAAAATGTCTACCCACACTACAGTTATGTTGCTGAAAATCAGTGCATTGTTGTTGTTCTAAAGCCCTCACAAATGTAAGAGATGTCCTCTGTATAAACAACAGCATATCCCTGCACAAAGTGATTGTCAGGGGTAAGAGGAACAGCATTTAGCATTTATGCTCTAAAAGAGTCATTGAAACAAATAGAAAACTGAGCTCAACCAGGGTTTCATAACAGTTTTTCTGAATCTATAATGAAACTGCAGTGTTCCAGAGGAGCAAGGAGGAGTTATGTAAATGCTAAGTGGATAACATGAATCAATGACAGAGAAAGTAGCAAGCATGCCTTTATCAGTCATTAAGTATGAAGGATGCTTCACCAAGTGGCACTTCAAGCTGAGGTCCCTTCATTCAGTTTTAAACCAGAAATTGTATGTTTTAGAGCATTTGAACTGCTCAAATATGAACCATTTCTTTTCCCATTTGCAAAAAAATAGCATAGCAAATGAAGCACTTTCTGGTCTGTTCCTTTAGCTGCTGTGCTGCAGCCTCTTTATCACAGCATCACTGAAGAGGCTGATAATGTTTCTCATCTCTTTGCTGGTGGAAGAACTCTGAGACAGGTTAAAGTACCAATCTCCATTAGTGCAAGGACTGCTGTTATTTCAGAGGAGTGCAAGAGAAAGTGTGGAAAGCTCAGATCTAGCATATAGCTCATTCATTCTGAACATTAAGCAACAAACATAATTGGATATAGTCTGTCCCTGGTGTCCCCTGAATTATGGAGCCTCATTCCCTGCTGCCACAGCCTCTTTACAAATCAGCTGTAGACACTACATATGCTTGCAACAGTTCATTTAACTCTTAGCAGTCCTGTACCTGACAAGACTGCTACTCTCCAAGCCTTAGTCAAACATGAGTGAGTCTCTGCTTTCCTACTGCTGTCTTTCTTTTGGAGTCACTGCCTCTACACTAAATCAAAACTGGAGTATATCTCTCTCAAAACCTGATGTCCAGATTTGAACCCAGTTATTCACGTGCTGTTAAAAAAGCTTTTGCATGGAGCTCATAAAACCTTTTTCCTTTATGACGATGGAAAAAATTATAACATTTCTGGTCTAGCTATTACCTATATTGATTTATATTTCACCTGAAAGTCATGGCTGCTGAAAGAGGATAATAATTAGGAACAGCATCTACAAAGTCAAGATTTTTTCAAGAGCTTGACATCTGAGTTCTTGATGTAAGAGCAGCAATACGACAGAAGTCCATTGGAAGCACTGACTCTTAACATTAATTCTGAGCTGTAGAGGTCTCATTTCTTTCTAATTTAACATTTCTGAGCCCTGTCGTTCCCCTTTCCACATTAGGTGCCTACTGAAGTATCTTGCTGATGGGCATTTTAAATAGAAGTTAGGAAAAAGATGTGGTTGATGAATCATAAAATACTTGTGTTCTCCAGTGTCTTCTAATTTTGATGGGGATCTCCAAACATCACACTAGTCAGTATGGTAGACTGAAAAAAATGTGTTCAGGAGTCCAGTCAACCCCCCTAAAATACATGATTTTTCCAGTGAGCCATGTAGTTGAGATCCCTGGAGAGCAGTGATCAACTTCCTACAGCACGGCACTCCTGTATAAAAGCATCTGGGACATCCTCAGAAGCAGAAGGGGCTGCTTCCTATACTGGGTGAGGGGAAAAAATGGATTTTCATCAATGCTGTTGTATAAATAACTCCTGTGACAAACTACCCAGGATGGTGCCAGTGAGGAAGCCACAACCTTCTCTGCAGGGCTGCAAACGTTCAGCTGTTTAGGCATTTACAAATACAAGATTTAACAGACCTTAGGTTTCTCTGGGATTAGGTGGTGGCTGAGGGGAGTCACAGCACCCTCAGTTGCTTTTGCAGGTGTCTGAGTTTGCAGTCTAGTAGCATTAACAAGCCCAAGCCCATCTGGGCTAATTATTTTGAGCCTGCTGCTGAACAAGAACAACCAAATCCATCTCCTCCCCCTTCAAAACAGTGAGTAATTTAAGAAATGCCAGTGAGAGGAGCTAGTGAATTCTTCATTTTGGGTTGTTGCTATAGCAATGCTCTTGAGCTTTACACCAATGAACTGAGGGGGAGCTCTGTTACATTGTGATAACCCCTTGTACATTGGCCAGACATCATAAAGCAATAACTCATTCACTGGAGTGTAAAAAAAATAATCTTGTTCACTACCTGAAGAACTAAGAACTTTAGAAAAAGCTGAAGAAGGCTAATATGTTTGTATGTGTTCGTTTGTACTCAACAGCTGAAAACAGCCAATCATGTATATTAACAAAAATATATTTTTTTGTACCTTAGTTACATAGATTCTATGCCAAAGAATGAAAAACAGTAGAATTTAATGTGGAAACTTCCAAATATGTATGCACAGTATCCACAGACCTGCCAACTTCTGTGCATTACAGCTTTGTAATAGCTTTTACCTTCACTGAGGTGGCTCTATTGGTAGCTTCTGTGTTAGTGATCTGGTAACTCAACACTGCATGGAGTCTGCAGGTAGTTGAAAACTATTAGTAATACAAATTGCTTTGTTCCCTTGAGACTCCTCCTCTTTCTGAAGAACACCTATATGTAGTAGTCACACTTATGACATTGTACAGTGCTGGTGCAGCAAAGCAGACTTGTTTTTAATTCCTACTACTTATCTAGAGAAATATTTCATTCTGACTTAAATTTTATTATGTAACTTGTCTGGAAACTCAGTGGCAGAATAAGAAAAAATGCACAATATTTAATAGAAAGTAAAATGGAAGTTGGGAGGAGACTTGATAAGATATTCAAAATAAAGTAGCATCTGAATCTCACTCATGAAAAAATAAAATTTCTTTGCTTCTTTCTGTCAGCTTAGAGACTGGAGCACTGTTACATGTCTATTCTGAAAAGAAGCTTCAATGAAAATAAGTTATTTTTGCTGTGCTCCAGAGTGTTTGTAGAGAGGGTCGATTCACACACATTCCTTTGGGGATATAGGCTTAATTGTCACATTTCATATCTTGTTTACATCAGTGAGAATAAGCACTCTGTCCATTCCTGTTTGAGAACCTCTGAAACTCTTTCACAATACCAGGGAACACAACCTACTTTCAAGTGCAATGTGGAAGAGCAGGTCGTATTTGATGTAGAAAGGTGACAGCAAAAAAAATGTAGCTGTCTTAATCCTCAAAAGTAAGTGATGAAATGACCCACAGTTGCCTACTCTTTGTATATCAGTTGTGGGAGCTCAGGAATTGAAATTCATCCCTGGGATACAGGCAAATTTTAGCCCCATGACCTGATGCTTTAGTGTCCGTGCTATGCTTGACAAATGCACCAGTGCCTGTGATTTTAAAAGGAAATGGCCACAGCTGCCTTTTATAAGCTGTGTATTCCAGTTGTTCTCTTAGGCAGAGTAAAAATAATGTCCAGACTAAGGGTAGATGCAGAGCAACACCCAGGACCTCTAGGCCCTAGGAGTTGTACACCTGGGACTAAATATTAAGAGCATCAAGTGACTCTCAGTGAGGCAGCTCTAGACCTGCTTACAAGGACTTTGATAACTGGGAAACAACCCCATCCAGCTGGATTTGGGTTCTCTGGGTTAGGATTCAGTTGAGAAGACACTTTCTGCCAGCTTGGGGGTAATAGAGTAGACACATCCTCTTCTTGGCAACGATGTACCAGCGAAGACATCTTTGATTCTCATGTGCTACCACCTGCTCACCAGTTTCCCAGCCCAAGAGACCATTGCTCTTCCCAGGCTGAGCTCCTGGCTCACCTAAACTACTCTAGTCAGGAAGAACCTAATGACCAGAGACCTCCCATTTGAACCACTCCTGATGGTTTTTGCTTAGATGGGTTAGGACAGGCTCACACAAACAACTCTTCTAGCAGGTGGGTGTCAGAAGCCAGTGCAAACCATTGGGCACTGGCCAGGTGGGGCAATGGGTGCCCACAGGCCAGCAGAACCACATTGTCCTCTTTCCTCTGCTCTGAGGTGCAGCCCCACCGTGCCCCAGTAAACCAAGGCTGGTACCAACACTGTGGCCTGAAGGTGGTCACAGTCCAGCAATTGCCTGGTGAAGCTGCAGCCATGAGACAGTTCCCAAGGCAGGCTGGGAAGTTAGGAGGGCAGGACAAAACCTAAGTCAGCAATGCACAGACAGCGCACAGGCATACCCACAACAAACCATGGGGAAGGGCTGCTCACAGGCAGCAGAGAGAGCAGCTCTTTCCACTGGCATAGCTGTAAAAAGAACTGGCTACCGTCACCAAGCAGAAAGCCTGAGGGAGACTCATCTTTTTCTTATTAGAGCACTTTGGTGAGTAGGCAGAAGGCAAGAGGACTCTGCTGTGCAGCAGGATGCATCACACAATGGATTTCCTTTACCTGACTCCACTCCTCCCCAGTAAATTCTCCCCCCAGATTAAGGTCTCATTTAGATGAGAATCCTACACTGTTCCCTATATTTGTGAAGAGCAGGGCATTTAAATTCTGCCTTGACAGCTATGTAGAGGAGCATTTTCATACATGGAAAATTGCTCTCCAAGTGAGAAGAATTTCAAAGATTAATAGCTGATTTTTGCTGATTGCCTGTTCCACTAGGCAGACTCCTGATCTCCCATTTAAGAACATGTTATCTATTGCTGTATCACAGACTTCTTCCCACACAGTGAATTGTCATCCGCTCACAGAAGCAGTAAGTTCTTCACCAAGTCTGTTCTTTTTAATAATTTTTAATAGGCTTTGCATCTTTGCCCAAACCTCATCCCCAGTGCCTCCTCAGCAAGCTGTATCAAGGTAAAAAAGAGCTTACTTTTCAAATTAATTCAGTTAGCACGAACTCCTGAACACTTGGAGTACAAAAATCAATTTGGACTCTATATAACATTTATGGTATTAGATACGGTGTGTAGCATGTCAGCAACGCTCAGATATCAATTTCCATGCCTCTGCCTATAGACCCTTAATCCTTGTGAAAGTATAGATGAGAACCTGTCCTGGAACACTATCATCTGTATTACTTTCTGGAAAAGAAGAGAATATGAGGCTGTAAAGAAAGCCTGTGCTGAGTTATAATTCATTGCAACATATCATCATTCTGTTCCATTTAAATGAAACCTGCTTGCTGTTCCTGCTCCTCTATGCTTTTCACTTTTATTCTTGCTCTTGCTTAATTTTCAGTAAGGGTAAATTACAATCCCATTAGGTTTTTAACTTCTATTGAAAAATAATTATTGTACTTCATAAGATCTGATTCAGAAGATACTCTTGTTATACTTTATATAACAGCCCAAAGACACAGGCTAACTTAAGTGGATACCATGCTATATAGTCTTGCTGGACAGAAAAAGATTAAAAATCACCAAGTCTTCTGTTCCCCTAGGAAAGCTGTTGTTACCAAATCTGCTTCATTTTCAGTCTCATATCTCTTGGTAGTCTGCACTAGCCCCATGAAGGAGCAGGAGCTCTCTAAGCCTTCAGTCCCACATCACTGGCCTCATTCATAATTGTGCTTCATAATTCTCCTTGGAAGCAATGGCCCTCCCATACCAAAGATGTAATGAAGCTGTTGCCTTGTGTACTATTGTCTCACTAAGTCTTACTGTCTCCTAATAAATCCTTATCAAAGTGTTTATTTGTTATGTTTTCTCAGTCTCTATAGATGAATTTTCAACTGGCTTTTGTTTATTTGGGTAGCATTTTGCATACAGAGACGTTGCTTATGACAAATTAGACAGTACCAACAGAAAAAAAAATCTCCATAACAAGAAGCAAAGTAAAAGCATCTCTAGCTGAGTGACTCCGGCAGTTGTCAATAAAGGATAACTCTTTATCACCAGAGTATGAGATTTGGTAAAATCTATTTGGTTCACATTTTGTAAACATGAATAAATAAGCTTAATGTCACAGTCATTATTACCTGCAGCTCTTGACTAGATGTAAACAGAGATTAATCACACTCTGTATAGCCAGCTCAAACAGCTCAGCACACTGATTTGTCAAGCAAAAGCACCTGATCAATATTCAGGAGGCTTCAGGTGGATAAGGAGAAGAGTACAAAATCAACAAGACAGCAAAGTTGGAAACACTTCTGTGCTTGCAACTCCTTCTCTAGTTCCAGCACTCAGTGATACAAGGCTACTCATGGTGTCAAGGACTGCTCGTTGAAATGTTTTTCTCCTACAGGATTGCTAGTTCTGTAAATATGAAACTGTCAAGAGAGTAAAGGTGCCTGGGGAAGTATAATCCAGAGAACATCGTCTATGCTTGTCTGGTAGAAGAACCCTTGACCCTTCATTACAGTGAAATAGAACACATGCATCCTGCCAATACCTGTGTTTACCACTGCCCTGAGGGTTTTTCTGCCTGACACGGGCCTTAGGTATAATGCTAACCAGGAACTATAGTTAGCATTCATGCCAGATCCAAATCTCAAAGGTTCAAAATATGCCCCCCTTTCTCTTTTCCAGGCTGCTACTAGTATATATGTTGCGTCAAACATACATACATATATATATATATATATCATATATATATATATATATATACACACACACACTCAGGATTACTTGGTGGAAACTAAGTATTAGACTTCAGTCCTTTCCCATACATTCTTCAGCTTGTAGTTGGATTTCAGCCCTGATATACAGTCCTAACCTTCATCTCAAGTTAAAGGAAATTCAGTCACGAGCCAGAAAATGGGGACAAAAGAGAACACAGGAATCTAGCTCAACACTGAAACTTTAAATATAACGAAAATATGTTCAGAACATTCTATAGGGTAATATACACAGTAAATCACAAACGGACTGCCTTCTCACACTCCTGTCAAAAGGACTGTATTGGAAAACACTGTAAAAGAATAAATTGTTTCAAAAAAGTAAGGTTTATTTTTCAATCCCTGTGGGGTCAGAGAATGGATTATATAATGAGAAATTACCAGTGGTCTGGTCTACCAGCTAAGATGGCAATGTTAAAGGAGAGATGGTCAACGCCTTCCAAAGATAAGTGAATATGAGTACATTTTCTAAATGACATGAGAAATGTGATACACCAGCACCAATCAAAGCTGCCTTTTTCAGCAGCATTTATAGAGTACTATTTTAAGCGTGTCTTTTCCATGTTCGAAGTTTCTTTACACTGTAGAGTTATCTCAAAGAACCTGGAAGCCTAACACTGTTTTTTTGAAGAAAATATGTGAAGTCTACTTCTGCACCTTTAGCTATATAATACTCTGGTTATTTTCATCTTAAATTTAACTTGAGTTTTCGGTCCTCAGAACATTAAGAGAACATTAAGGAAGTTCCTCAGAACTTCCATATACACTTCTAAGATAAAAGCCAACTAAAATCACTAAGAGGCAGAATCAAATGACAAAACCACCTTTTTCTCCACTTTCATACATACATTGTCCACCCACCCCTGTACTGAATACTTTGCCAAGTATGCTGGCATTTCATGTTGTTTTCTCTGTGTGATTTGGCATCATACCTTTCTGCTAGAGTAGTTTTTCCTACTTGGCCTAAATGTGAGCCTTTGCCTGGGGTCAATTTTGTAGAATGGGCTCAATTCTATAGACAGCTGATTGATTATTAATACTTTATCCTACTACTGGGGATAATAATCAAATCATTATTGGTCTGGCTATACAGTTCTTGCAAAGAGAAGAAGGTTAACATTGTAAACCTTATTTCTGGCTATACTGAGAGAGTTAATTCCTCTCTCTGCAGCTGAGTTTTCCCTCTCAAGTATGCTTCCATGGCAACATGCACACAGCTGATGCAATAGTGAAGGTAATTTCAGAGTTTAAGCTTTCCATTTGCTATTGTTCTGCACGGAATCTTAGTTAAGACCCTAGTAGCACGTAATAGAAATAACATTTGTTGGTCTATGTGTTACTTTCACTTTCTGTTCTATTTCTAGTAATCTTCTGTTTCAAGTAGTACTTCTAAAAAGGGTGGTGTACAAAAAAGACTGGTATTAAGAAAAATGTAGATTTCTAATGACTATAAACTTAAATACTCTAAGGAAAATTAGAAAAAAAAAATACTTCATAGCAAATGTACCACAGAAATTCGATAAATAATCCAGAGGAAGGGCAGCAGTTGAGATACAGCAGGTGGATATTATCTTGAAAAATGAACTTCGTAGTATCCTCAATAATGTGCATAATCAGATGGTAAAGTACATTCTGGTATCAGCATTTGTGGAAAGTTTCATCCACAACCTTGTTGCTCACATCAAGGTCATTCGTTTTTTACTGGGAGGACAAGGGCAAGTGTTTTGTTTACTAGCTTTGATAATAAGTGAGCTATGTGGTTTCACTATTGAAAACAGAATATTCTCTTAAGTCTCTCCTTGAGCAGCCTACAGTTTTGATGTAGAACATCCAGAAATAACTGAATATAATAATACTTATTAAGAGTATTGGAGATGTTTTGTAACTGTCAGTGAAAATCAAATTTGTCAGACAATTTGCACATTTGTTTAACAGGCCTTCTAGGTGAAGTCTGGGATTGATTGCAACTGCTTTCCAGCTGAGGAACTGTACTCCCAGTACAATTATGAACACTTGCATTATGCAAAATGTGGTTTCAGTTTGCTCAAAATCTTCCTAATTCTGGAGAATCTCCTAATAACATTAATGTAGCTTAGTCATGCTGAATATATGGAACACGTGCATAGTGAATATTTCTGAAAACCTTATTCTTGAGGAAACTTCCTAACACCTTATAAGACCTCTGCTGAAGAATGAGAGTCTCCAAAGGGGCATATAGCAGCCTTTAAAACAATTTTTCCTTCTTGCCTTGCTCTAGATGGATTTTGAAATAAACATCAAATAGGAACTGCAACTGTCAGGTTTTTTTCTCTGCACCTCCCTCTTTCATATTCTAAACAAGTGCATAACAAGTCTGTGGTCCTGCTGAGAGTAGGCTATCACCATTTTATTTTAAGAACAATAAGTGAGGATCAAATAGATTAATTAGACATTCTTTTTTCTGTTACTCAAGTGCCTGGCAATATTGTCTCTTCTTATTATGAAAGCATGAGAGAAAAAAGAAACTTGTCTGCAAAAGCCACTTGGTTGCAAAGATAACCTTCTAAACATGAACAGCTTCTATTTTATCTTAGCTTGAAAAGCTCAGGTTTGAGCTGCATGAACATTTTTCATTAATAACTGTGTGGCATTAACCTGCAAGTCATTGCTAAGGGTCAAATTTGCAAATAGATGAGGCATACACTTAAATGAGCAGTTTGCAGGCAATCTGAGTGTGAATTAGACTGTTGCATGTATAGCAAGACAAATGAACAAATGCTAGAAAACTTCCAGGGCACTTCCCCCCATCCAAAAGAGAGATTCTGGATGAAACACTAACAGATGAAAATTGCTAATGCTTTATCATGTCCAGCTTGCCATTGGCAACAACTGAAACCAGCTGTGAATCAAGTTATTGCCATTGGTACAGCTATTCATGTCCTTTGCTCTCTGCAAATGACCGGAGGGATTTAGGGGAGTCAGGTGGTCTGCCCCATGGCTAGGAATGTGCGACTGAAGAGTCCTTTGGTAGTCTTTGTATACAGTAAAATGTTGGTACTCCAAGCCTGAAGTCTACTTCACCATTTCATTTGTTCATAAAGACCCTTTTTAAACAGTATCAACTGAGGTGATAGCCTTCAGTATGATACAGAAGTTTTTTAAAGATAAACTATTTTCACCCATAAAAATGTATCAAATCAGACTGAAAGATAAGACTTTGTAGTACCTTGTAAATTCAGTTTTGATAAGATGGTAAAATGATCGCTTAAAAAAGAAAATTTTATTCCTGGTCTAGCATATAGGAATACATAAAGACTGTAATTGAGCTAACTTCAGTTTAAACTGTTAGAAACAGGTATTTACAATTCTTTTAAAATTGTTGTGTTAGCCTAATTCCTTCTATTTAAAATATAACTTAAAAAGGACAAAAGATTAGGGAGCAAGTTTATGAAAGACCACAGACTTGCTGACAGAAGGATCTGTACCTTAAAAAAAATCTGTTATATGCAAACCAGTGAACATTAAATGATGGTGATAAAAGACACAAGACACTTTTTTCTAAAGTTGCAGTAAAGGGGACTTGTGTTTTTATCACAAAGTGATCTTCCTCTAGATTTTCATATTTCATCATCATCAAAAGCAGACTGTGGAATAACTACATGTTAGCTGTACACAGGTCATGAACAACAGTAACTATATAGTGTTAATGAAGCTGTACAGTCAATAGCTTCTCTACATGTAGCCATATAAACCACTAGCTAAGGCTTAAGTCCATTTATTTAAAGTCAGTCTCCTCTCATCCCCTCACTTCAGTTCACCATATATTGCTTTCTCGAATAGTGTGAGATCAAGCACTATGATTACAAAAGTAACTAATTTCAAACATATTTAACAGGCAAGCAGAAAAGCAATTTTTAGACTCTTGGTACATTATACTGCTAATGGATTTTCATGATCTTAGGTAGAAATAATTGAATTTCCCAGTACAATTTAGAATTAAAATAACCATATCAAAGCATAACTACCTAGAAAGGAACAAAATGCATTACACATACACACTCTTTTTATTTTTACAGCTTTAATTATGTCTTCTTCCTGTCTGTCCATTTATTCAGTCCCTTACAATTATATGCTTATTTTAAAAAAAAGATATATTCTTCCACTGTAGTTAAATCTGCTAACTGCATTAAAGACCTTAAAAAAAAGCGAAATAATTCTTTTGAAATAAGCATGAATTTCTCTAAAGAAAAAAATATATTTAATTTCTTCCCTTTTGCTTCTTTCTTTCTTCCTTCTCAGCCTTTCTTCCAGCAGCAGCACTCAAAAATATATTTCAAGCCCAAGAGCAGTCACTGTAGTTTCCAGAACCATTTGATGTAATGAGTAAAAGTGGGCATAATAAGCAAAAGAAAATAAGCAAAAGAAAAGAAGCATGCAATTTAACACAGATCTGATCAACAAAGTGTCATAGCAGAAGCCTGGAGATTTATCAGAAATATGAGTTGAAGTTCCAGAATTGTCTCATAGGCAATATCATTACTGCACACTTGCAATCAGTTTGCTGAGGTTTATGGTTTTTAGACAGACTGAAATATTTCAAACATCCATAATGTTATTTATAAAGTCAATTTCACAGTCAACTTTAAGGAAAGCTCCAAAAGTTGTTCCTCTTCAAGTGGCTCTTTTATAAAAAACTTTTATGAGACTTAGGGAAAAAACCTCAAACCTACAAGGCTTTCCAAAAAATATACCTACTGGAATATCAGAGACACAATCCATAAGTTTTCTTTTTATTTGCTATGGTAAATGATGCTTGACTCTGACATCACTAGGCTTGAAAATAAGACTTTTAAGAGTGCCTCAAAACTTATAGAAGGAAAGCAACAAGTTAGTCAACTGCGCATCTTTTTCTCGTAGTGGAACATAAAACGTGATCCTGGAGTATTTCCTAATATTGCCCTGTAAAGTAGTAGCCATTTAATAGCCATCCTCTGTTTTCTCGTTTGAGCTGCCTGATAACACCAAATACTAGCAGCAAACACAGGTTCTACTACACTGCTTTTGTTAACAGTCAGCTCAGGTGGGATACAGTTTGAAAACAGAGCAATTACTTTCCAGCAGTCTGGACACTCTGAAATAAAGGTTTATAGTGTCAAAGGAGAAATTATATCTGCAAATTTGAGTATAAAACTATAGAAAGAGCTGCTAAGTTGTAATTTGGGCTGACAGCATTTCATTTAGGAAGTGTAATTACCGACCTTCTTCCTCAGTTGCAGGGAAAGAGCCTGTTTTTTCAGCTTGTGTCAGCATGCATCAGCCACAGTATTTCCATCCTCCTGTGGCTGGTAGTTGACAAAATACTTCTCTTTTTAAGTTGTGTTTGGTGACCATAATTAGTCTAAAAAGGCAAATCACATGTACATGCAATGGTCTCTCAGTGAAGTAATTGTTAAAGAAACACAACAGTTCCCAATTCTCCCATCCTGATTTTGAAGTCACGGCCATTAACTCGCGCATCAGATGCCTTTTCAAGATCAAGCAACTGTGCTTCCCATGTGGCAAGTTAGAGCAGCAGACCAGACATGCTGGAGGCAAGTGTTGTCCCCTACTCCCTAAACTGGCGTGGAAAGAAGTTAATATGGCATTTCCCCCCTGATTCTGGATGGTTTCTCTCTGACATAGGAGAAAAAAACCCTCACCTCATTCCCACTCTGAGATAATGGAGAAATGAAGCATCTGGCTGCAGCCATCAGTGTGCTTGTTTTCCAGTGGAATAACAAGCCACACATCATGGGCCTTGTGAGAATTACCCAGGCAGGCAAGGAGAAAAGATAGTGAGCTAGGACAGCTGGCTTGTTTCAGCTTGCTTAGGAAGATTTAGCAAACTCCCTTCTGCTGAGAGCTGTAGATGCCAGGTAAAAGAGGAGCTTCTTTCTCCTTATGATCCTCTCCAGTGGGATGCCTCTCTCAGCATCTCTTGTACAAATCTCACACTGGTCTTTACTATACAAGGGGCCCAGAGGGTCGCAGGCTGGCAAAGTCCAGGTGAGGTGGTGGTACCAAGTTTGGGTATAGGCTGTGTGGTCAGGGAAGCCAGTGGCCAGGCCAGGACTGGGGACCTGAGGTAGCTCCCAAAGATGAGGTGAGGCCTTCGTCAAGATGTCTGCTTGCTGCTTCTCACTTGTCTCCTCCCCAGCAGCCACAGCCCAGGTCCCCAGGAACCAGAGCAGAGAGGCAGAGCCCACTGCCTCAGGAGGCACAGCCAGAGGCACAGCCACCTCCGTGCTGCTGCTGGTCCCTCCTGGATGAGTGCCTGTAGGAGTTCCCTGTGCATGAGTCAGCAAGGGAAAAAGAAATGTGACAGTACTGAGTCATTTTTATCATGTACCATCACCATACCTTACGTCTGGGTAGAGCATTAAACAACAGCTGCTCCAAGGGACTGAGAAAAAGGAAGAACAGTTTTACTTATAACTGAGAAGACAAAGAAAACAGGCTTGAAAAAGCCATTTAGCAGGTGGTGTTGAGCACTGCAGTTTGTGGTGTGTCATCTGGCACCTGCATTTGCCAGCCTGTAACAGCTCCAGCACAATGCCAGATGGAGGCAAGTGGGCTCCATTCCTGCTGTAGGTGTTCAGCCACCCCCTGGAATGTGGTGTGGGTCTGCAGCACTGACATGAAACAGCAGATGGAAAGTAAAACAAGAGGCTGCTTCAGCTACGGCCTCACATTTCACAGCCAGGGCTGTGGCCAGCAGTGCGGCTGTGATCCCTGTGAACATAAGACACAGAGCTTCATTCCTTTCAAAACGAGTCCTATTTAATTAAGCTGCTAATTTGCTGTTGTTACAGCAAAAACAAAAGGAAAAAAATCAATCAAACAAAAACCAAACAACGGCCGCCTCAGAAAAAAAAAACAAACCACAAAAAAACCCCCAAAAAACACAACCAAAAAAGTCCAAAACAAAAATTAAAAACAAGCCCCCCCAAAAAGAGCAACCAAAACCAAAAAACCCTCCAAAACGTAAAAAAACAAAACACACATATACAAAAATAAAAAAGCCCTTCCCATTTTAAAGGTCATCCTCTATTTCTGTTTGCTGAGATTATTTCTAGCTGGCCAGCTTGTTGCCGCAAAACCCATTGGTGGTTCTGTAGCCCTCAGTGACCCTCAGCAGTCAGGGGAAGAGTAACTTGTGTGAAGGCTGTTGCAAATACAGTGATGATTTTGGTGCAGGAAGAACATGCAAAGAACAGGAGACTCACAGCAAGGTTAAAATTTCATAGGTATCACTGTAGCTGCTGGGTGAAACTTCAGAAGAATTTGTCAATTCACTTGACGATGGATTAATTTTAATCTCCCCTCCTGCTTTTTAACCTATGTGATACGGAGAAAACCATCAGTAGTCCTGAATGACAATTGATACCTTGCAGTTACTGAACCTGAAATAATTCGCTTTTGTGAGCTGACCTGTGCTGCTATGTGAACAAGTATACAGATTCAAATTAAAGGGAAGGCAAAAGGATATCGCTGGTAGAATTAAACTGCTACAAAAGTTAGTCTCAATGAGAGCTCCACTTCATCACCACAGTTTGTCAACAGCAGCCAGATTGATTCTGACTGCCAGAAAGTAGCTGGAATCACCCATGCTGGTGATTAGTAAACATGAAGCTCTAGGAGCAAAAGCTGCCTTTATGAACCATGGGTACCATCAGCTTTGAAAGGAAAGTGCACAGTAACAAATCATTAGTAAAGGCAACTATTGCTCCTAGAGCTTCATGTTTACTAACAGATCTTTACAACACATCCAAGAGATAACACATCTTTTGCAGAGACAAAGGGAAAAACAGATGGGGTCTCCAGTTCTCTATTTAGACTAATCTCTAACCTGATGTTACTGGGGTTTATGTAGAACATCTATTCAAGGCAAATATGCAACACTAGATTAAATTATAAATGAAATAATAATATTAAATAAATTATTAAATATTTAATTCTTAAATTGTTAAAGTATCAATTAAAATAAATTAATAGATTATAATTTTTTCACCCAGGATTTAAAGTTTTGTCCATCTTACTGCACATCATTTCTTTCCTCCAAAACACAGCCTTTCTGGCTTAATACCTTCACAGATGCAGCTTCATTTCCAGAACTGCTCTGTGAATTCCCAGTTTATTTTTTATTTCTTATGACAGAAGCTTTGTGTTTGCATGATATGTCAAAATCTGCTTCACAGGCTTGAAAAATTCCTAAAAGTACTCCTTATCCATTCTGAGAGAGGTGGGATACTTGGTATCTCAGCTCAGCATGTTTAAGCCATAGCTAGGCAGTTCTTTTGAAACTCATTAGATGAAGACAATTCTCATAGCTTAGCATTCAGAGTGGTGTTTGAAGTTTTCCTTTCCCCTGTGCTGTCATCTTGCTCCACAAGTAAGAACACAGGGGCAAGAATAATAATGTAAATTCTGTTTCCTGAAGATTTGATATAAAGCTTTCCTTGAACACTGTAAGGTCTTTTAAAGTGAAAAAATTCCCAAACATATTCCTAGCTGTTCCAGATAGTAATAATGTACATTTATTTACATGTATGTAAATTTTTACTCTACAAAACAAGAACAGATGTTAGACTGAGATTAAACATTTGAATCAACAGTTGCGAGACTTTGTCAAATGCAGAAGTTTACACTGGGCTCAGATGCAGAGGTAAACCTAAGTAAATTTGCAGATTTTGAAAGTAATAAAATAGTCCAAATGTTATACCTGTTGGCTATGACCGTGATTTAGAATGCTGAAGGATTATGATTTGGAGACTTTGAAAGATTTTAATTCAAATCAGTTTCAGCTATCAAACAAGCAGGTTTCCTGTGGAATATTTTCCTGATCAACATGTCTGCACCTTTGAAGCCTAAGCTTCAAACATATAGAAGCTGAAAATTACAAAGAAAAAGCCAACATAGCTTGCTGATTTATTAATATTTGTGGGTTTATGATACGGATTACCTGGATTAATCTGAGATGCACATGCAGTGGAAAAACTCAGATAAATCATTTATGCGGTCGGTGTTGACACATTTCACAGCCTACACTCCTCAAACTCTTTGGCTGCCCTGTTACTACATGAGTGAGTGCCTCTATTCTTGAGAAATAATATTTAATAAAAACCATAAATCTTCAGTATATTTTAATCTAGTTTGTGCTCTATACCATTGCTCATCTTTTGCCAGCTCTTACTTTGTGTTACTGTGACTACTTGAGCATTTAACTGAAGTGGCATTTAATATTAAACTAGAAAATTTATCCCTTTCCTTGTTATCATACCCTCCAGCACTCAAAAAAAAAAAAAAAAAAATTATCTTCATTACAACTAACACTAACAGTTCCATTAATTGATGTTAGGCATGCTATGTCACTAATCTGTCTTTGCATTGTCTTCTCAGTATGGGTTAGATTCATGTATTAATACAAACTCTTTTTGAACCAAAGGTATGAGGGTTCACAGTTACAGGACACACTGTATAGAATTTACACATTTGTTAGGATCATTATGCATTCATCTTTTGTCAGCAAAGTAATTTTGGAAGAGCTTTTTAAATTCTACCCATCGAACAATAAAACAGCATATCTGCATCCAGTAATGAAACATGATAAACTAGTTCTATTAAAACCAAGAAAATTCATTAGACGTCTGTCTCTGCTAAAGAGGTGCAACATTTAAACACTACCTAAGAGTTAGTCACCTTTCACCAAGGGGCTCTGAACTGTCAAGGACCACCTGCAAAAATGTCTAGATTTTCAGACTAGAGCTGTCAAAAATCTCCTGGCTGGTAGAATTCACAATGTTTCACTATGATGCACACTCAATTGATTCTTTAGTGTCCATTATTTGCAAAGTAGGCAGTCTGTTCATTAATGGAACTGATGAAGAGTGAAATGTTAACAGAGAGTATTTTACTGCCAGCTTTCAGAGCTGCAAGGAGAACATGCAGAGGGGAAGTGAGCCTTCAGAACCCCTATTCCTCACCATTATGTCTGCATCCTTGGAAATGCAAAAAAAGCAGAGGAACAGCTTTGATGACTTGCCGAAAGGTGCTTTTTACAGCAATTCATGCCTCATAGTCTAATCATATCAAGGTGCTCTTCAGGCTCTGTTCAGCCTTGAAGAAGTTTATGATTCTCTCTCATACAGAAAAAATCCCAGTCTCTTCAAAGTGCAGAACCATGAACACTTGTGGGACACCTGTCTTCTAGAAGTGGAAGGTACACGTCCTTCTTTCACCGCTCTACAAGCGGACTTAATAGTACTTGTGAAGAGTTGTGTGGGTGTATAAGGAGCAGGTATCTTCTCTTTCCAGCCCCCTCAGAGGTTACCCCTTTTTAGTGCAGAGGTATAACCTCCTCCCTCATACAGAACTCCATTGCAAGCTGGTTTTGACTCTGAGCCTTTAGAGGTATGATATGGACAGCTACAGTTTAAGAGGACCAGTTACCAAAGATGGTAACAGTGAGACTTACTTTTATAATGTCAAGATTTGCTCTTGAATACTTAATATTGAAGCCATTGTTGAGAAAATAAACATCCAGGTATAGATCCATTTCTATCACCTCTGCTCAAAAACTGATGAGCACAAAGGACAGGATGNTGTATAAGAGACAGGTCCAGTTCTGGGCCCCTCAGTTCCAGAAGGACAGGGAACTGCTTGAAAGAGTCCAGCGCAGAGCCACTAAGATGATTAAGGGAGTGGAACATCTCCCTTATGAGGAAAGGCTGAGGGAGCTGGGTCTCTTTAGTTTGGAGAAAAGGAGACTGAGGGGTGACCTCATCAATGTTTTCAAATATGTAAGGGGTGAGTGTCAGGGAGATGGAGTTAAGCTTTTCTCAGTGGTGACCAGCGATAGGACAAGGGGTAATGGGTACAAATTGGAGCATAGGAGGTTCAAATTGAATATTCGAAAAAATTTTTTTACAGTAAGGGTGACAGAGCCCTGGAACAGGCTGCCCAGGGGGGTTGTGGAGTCTCCTTCACTGGAGACATTCAAAACCCGCCTGGACACGTTCCTGTGTGATGTGCTCTAGGTGGCCCTGCTCTGGCAGGGGGGGTTGGACTAGATGATCTTTCGAGGTCCCTTCCAACCCCTAGGATTCTATGATTCTATGATTCTATGATTCCATGTGTCAGGGGTGACTGGGTGAATTCTCAGCTATAGTCTTGTTCTCCGGCCTTGGAAGCAAGTTTAAGCTCAGGCACAAGGGTCAATAGACCTGGATGTTTGGCAAGGAGATACCAACACAGTATTTTTCACCATTACATAAGACTCTAGAAATTCCTTGAGCTTTTGGATTTTATGTTTACAACATGGGCCAAATTGTAGCATTTGTTTAGTCATTTGACAGGATGCCATGTATATCAGATGTTCAGGCAGGAGGGTAGAAACAACAGCTGAGATTCCCTATCTCCATAAATTTGAGATACTTGAGGAACTGATCTTTTGGGATGAGTTTTTGTCTTTCACTGACCAGAGGCTGCCATGTGAATACATTTAGAAAAAGGCTGCATCAATCTTTTAAATACTGAAAATGCAAGGTAACTGAGCTAGCTGTTAATCTCCATCTGAACAAACCATACCTATTGAAGCCTGATATAGCTCCAGTTACAGATGGTAAATTAGAAACTTCACTGTAACATTTTGATAATCATAACTTCTGGTTACCTCTTCCTGTTGACCTGCCATAGGATTTGCAGAATTAACACCACTGTCAAAGGACCTGTAGTACACTTGTTTTTATTAATATTTCAGATTCTCAGAGACCAATGAATGATACTACTAGCTCCAAGTACCATATGATATGGTCTAACATATCTAAATGCTATCTCTGACAATCTATATTTTAGATATAGATACAGATTCTATAGATCGGCTGTGATTGCCTCTTTTCATTGTTTTGTCTGGTATCTGTTCTGTGCCACATCTTTCTTTGTTTTTATGCCAAACAGTATGAATGAATGTAAATCTGAAAGCTTATTATTTAAGCAACCTTGGCAAAATGAGTTGTTGTTTTGGGGTTTTTTTTTGGTTGTTGTTGTGGGGTTTTTTGGTTACTTTTATTTTCTTTCTCTCCAGTTCAACAACATATTACAAGTCTTCCCTCTTGTCTTGCAGCACAATTTAAAATGTGAAAAGTTGGTTAGAACTGAACAGTCTTTTTTATCTTAATGACACTTTCCAGTATACGACCAGAGGGAGCTGTAAAAATACATTACAAGTGAAAGCAAGTATGTTCAAAATAATTTGTTTTGTCTGAAACTAGACATGCTTGATGCATTATAATAAGACAATTTCCTTTTTTATGTAGATTATATGCAATGATATATTACATCAGATGATCTCTAAATAGTTAAGCAATTGTCATGGCAATGGGAAACTATCACATAGCAGAACATTTAATGCAGCTGCTGGGAGCCCATATTTTCCTGCAGAAATAATAAATAGGTTGCAGATTCATTAATTTGGTAAGTTTCAAGTTTTTATTCCTAAGCAGTTTCTTTTGGTAAGAAGTAAGCTCATATATTGCCTAAATATATTAACCTACAGTTATTTCTTCTCTATTAAAAAAATAAATCAATGACATCACCTGCCTCAGTACTTCAACTGAAGTACTATAATGTAGACTCTTCTGAATGAATCGATTGTACTGATGTAGATGAGTATTTCTTGCTTTAAGCTTGTGACATCTGACCCAATAAAGAAAACAGAACTCTTTCTGTCAAGGAAAATGAGTGAAAAATTAGGTTCCATTTTGTATGGGTAGCTCAAGCAATCTATTATTTCCTGAAAACAGGCTCTTGAACCTATGCCATGATCTTCTCACAAAAAGTATAAAATGGCAGCCAGCTGCCTTTGAGATTTATTGCTAGTTTTGTTTCTGATGGGTATAATATGGCTGTCCTATAAATCAAGTGAGTGTACTGTATGACAAGGGGAGGATAACCTGTATATTTCAAGGGAACACACTGGCTACTGAAATGAAGTCACTGCTTTCTTCCTGGAGGTCTGAAGTGCCACTTGATTAAATCAGCCTCAGGCTGACTGAGAGGCTGACTTCTGCTCTCTTCAAAGCAACTAATGATAAGTCTGCAATTACACAACCTAAAGCAAAGCATAATGTAGCATAGTAATTGTAAAGGGAATGCAAATATTGCAGGACAGATGCACTGTAACTTCAGAGTCTCGTTTAATGACATTAGATATCCAGTCTTCTGTATTTAAGTGTGTGCTGAAGACCCACACTCTAGCCCACAGTAACCACATCCATGCTTGCTATCTAAACAGGTACATGTTAGGGCAGATTAACGCAGTCAAAGAAAGAGGTTACACAGTCTTTTCACTGCACATTCCAACTGCATTAGGAAGTTTTTTAACATTATCAGACCCATGGATAGATATATATAATGTTATGTGCAGTTGGCAGAAGCAGCAGATACATGGATCATACTTTTAGTCAATATGTTTATACAACTTTCTCTGGAGGAGACAGTGTGCTGGTAGCAGGACCAGAGTCCACAGCCTTCTCTTTTGAAGCTGATTTTTTAAGCTAATGGGCTACTCCCCAGCCTCCTCCATATCATCACAGTATTTACACAAATCTCAGAATCTTGGCTGCCCAACCCACATCACCTCTGGGCTACTCCTTGCACATATTGCTACCAACAGCAACACAAAAGCATCCTTTTCCCCAGTGCTCCTTTCTCCAGCTTTTATACAGACTCTCTTCCCTCAGGACCTCCAGCTTACACATCTTGAAACCTCCCTCACCACTTTGCAAGCCCTCAACCCTGTTCCCAGCCTCTCTCTCAAGGACATCTGGGAAGGGAATTTGTAAGCTTGACATATATGGACCTTTTTTAACTGATACTTCTCAGTATAATTTCTTCCCCAGGTGCCATTTCCTCTCTCTAGTCCTGGAGTTCCCTTATATTCTCAGTGTAGCAGCCAGTACTTTCTAAATTATCACCATCACTCTGCTATAGGAGGAATAAGGAAATAGTATTACCTTATCCTTGAAGCCTAAAGCTGTTCTGCCAGTAGTCTAACCCCATACTTTTTCCATCTGTGCTCAGATCTTTCCTCAGTTATGACAGTTTTGGAACCAAGGGCAGTCCTTGATCTAGAAGATCTTGGTTAAAGGATTTATAGTCCTATAGCAATCCTGGACTTACTTGGCTTGGGAGTTCTGCTCAAGAAGTAGCAATATCACTACTCATTGTAGACTAGGACACCTTTTTACAATTATATATAAAATTCATGGGCATTTTTTCCTTTGCCCCTTCCAACATAATAAAACTGCAGCACTCCTAAAGGTCTGATCTCTATTGCAAAAAAAACAACCAACCAACCATCCAACCAAAAAAAATCCAGACCCTATTTGGATGGATTGTGTGGAGTATAAATAACCATTTTGTCCTGGTTTAGGCCAGGATAGAGATAATTTTCTATCTTGCTATTTTTCTTTCAGCCAAGTGTTTTCTAGGTAGCTGTACTTGCTGAAATTAAAAACGAGTTTCTGAGTCATTGTCTGCTTCTAGGAGGACTGATTACACTCGATGTTTATAGTTACAGCCAGAGAATGTTATGCAGAACCAAGGCCACTGCTCAGTTCTGAAGAACATCTTATGCTGCAAAAAGAGAAAGGGAGTAAGGGGGTCACACCTGCAACCCTCCTCTACGAAGGAGGAGACAGGTGACCAAAATTGACCAAACAGAATATTCCATCCCATATGTGTCATACTTTGAGGGGCAAATTGTGCATAACAAACCTAATTGCCTTCTGTGACAAAGTAACACAAACAGCTGATGTGGAGTGAGCTGTGGACATCATCTCCCTGGACTTTTCCAAGGTTTTTGAGAATACCTCACAGCCTGCTCCTTGAGAAATTGACTCAGGATGGCCTGGACAAGTGGTCTGTGCAATGGGTAGGGCTGACAGACCACACCCAGAGGGTAATGGTAAATAGTTCATCCTCCAGCTGGCAATGGGTCACAAGTGGAGTCCCCCAGGGATCAGTACTGGATCTGATGCTGTTTAACATCTTCATAAGCAACCTGGATGTTGGGATCAAGAGCACCCTGATGGAGTTTGCTGATGACACCAAGATGAGTGTGAGACTGGCACCTCAGAAGCGAGAGCCACCCTCCAGGATGACTTAGACAGACTGAAGAATTGGGCTAACAGGAACTTTATGAAGTTCAGTGTAGAAAAGTGAAAGGTCTTGCACCTGGGAACACATAACCCAGGAGTGCAGTTCAGACTGGGATCCATTTGGCTTGAGAGCAGCCTTGTGGAAAGGGACCTGGGGGTCTTGGTGGACAACAGGCTCAACATGAGTGAACAGTGTGGTGCAGCAGCAAAGAAAGCCACCAGGATGCTGGGCTGCATCAACAAGGGCATCACCAGCAGAGACAGAGAAATCATCATCCACCTCTAGTTAGCACTTGTCAGACAGCACCTGGAGTATTGCATCCAGTTTTGGTACCCACTGTACAAAAAGGATGTGGATGGGCTGGAGAGGGTCCAGAGAGGAGTCACAAGGTTGATTGGAGGACTAAGAGCACTTGCCATATGAGGAGAGGCTGAGAAAATTTGGTCTGTTTGGCCTTAAGAAGAGACGGCTTATGGGAAAACTTATTATAGTGTTCCAGTATTTAAAGGGCAGCTACAAAGAAGGTGGAGACTCCACATTTACAAGGAGTCACATGGACAAGACAAAGGTCAATGGGCACAAGTTGCTCCTGGGGGCATTCCATTAGAATACAAGAGGAAAATATTTCACTCTGATGACTGTCAGACATTGGAATGATTTCCTGGGGGAAATGGTGGATTCTCCCACTTTGTAAAGTTTTAATTCTCAGCTTGACGGGTTGCTGAGATATCATATAACCAATAATACTAGAAAGGTTGGACCAGGTGATCCTTGAGGTCCCTTCCAAGCTGACATTCTATGATCCTATGAGTGTTACATGTCTAACTGCATGCTACATATCTACATTGCCATTCTCAAGGGTTGAGTTTGTTGAGACAGTTTTCTGCAGTCCATCATTTCTCCTTACCAATAAAAGAAGGAATATTAACTTTAACAAGATGCACTGAAGATGAAAAACCCATATATTTGAAAGAGGAAGATATTTGTACTAAGGAAATGGCACATACAAATATTCAGGTTCCATATGTATACACACACACCATGTTATCGTCAAGAGCAACATCTACTGCTCAGGTTTTAAACCAAGATAATGTTTATCACAGGTGTTTCATGGATATGCAACAGGGGATAGATATATTTGGAATAAAATGTTCTTAAGCAGAAAGGAATGAAGAAAACCCTGTTCACCAAAGATAACTGCAGCAGCCAGTTATCAGAATCCTCCCGTGAGGTGGGAGGATGGCAGATTTGAGCTTGAACATGGATTCTGTTGAACAATTCTTCTCAGGCACAAGACAACTGAACCAGCTTCAAAAAATCTTGTTTTGATCCTCTATTTCATTTTTTTTCCTGTTCTTTGGTAATTTTTACTAGTGTTGAACTGACTTCCCAAGAATTAGTTTCATGAAAAAAGAAGCCCCAGGACAAAAATCCCCAACCTCACTCAAGGTGCAAGGATCTAAATCAGGACTACCCTGAAGAATTAACACAAGCATTATCTTTAAGAACGGTATCTAGCCTGGGAAATAGCCAGCAGCTCCAGTATATTTGACTTCCTTTCCTCTGAAATTAGTCACACCATAACAAGGGTCTAGTTCTAGGCATATGGTAGTGAATTCTGAGTTTGACAACCTTGCTCCTACTCGTTGTTTGTCCTCCCCCAAACATCAGAAAGAGTTAGCACAATGAGACTGTGCACAACCATATGTAGAAAGAACAAAATCCATGAAGCTACTGTGTCCAGGACAACAGCCATGCTAATTTACACCTTGAAGAAATCAAAGTTCACCTTTGTATCTAATGCCTAATGTATCTAGCTCAACACTTTACACCTTTAGCTTTTACAAAAAAGAAAGGGGAGAAAAGAGCAATAGCCCATTTTTCATTTTTCTCTGCAGAACACTCCTCAATTTCTTTATAGTAAAAACACTCCTTCAAAATGTTATTTCCTTCTGTATCTTTCTGAAAAAAACCCCACTATTTTTATTCTAGTATTTAATTACTATGACCTCTCAGTGGATGCTGTGTCACCAAGCAAACCACACAGGCCTGCATTTCTTTTTCTTTTTTGAAAGTCTAACCCTCCTCTAAGTTTTGTAGATTGCACTAGCATTTTCACATCGTTGGTTCAAAAAATCAGAATGTAAAGATAGTTTTAAATTACTTTCACTTGAAACTGAATTGGTGAGTGTTAAAGGCAGCTTCATCTTCATCTTGAAGAATTATTTATCTCAGAAGAGAATAAGATGGTTCAGTAACTGCAGTTTTCAGAGATGCCAGTTAAATTCAACTTTCCATAGCAGATATTCTGTGCAGCTGGATTTCAAAGCAACAATGAAAATGAAATTAACATTAAAGAGCAATTCAGTCCTTTTGTAAAATCTCAAGCTACTACATTCTTCAGATTCCTAAGCCTGCAATTTGCTGCTATTATCTAGGATAATTCAATTGTCTTTACTCAGATCACAACTGCTTGAGTGAAGGAACATGACAAAAGCTATTTAACCTGGAACACTAAAGTGCTATCTGCAGTCTGGGGAGACAACTGTTTCTCTAAGAAGGCATTGTGAGAAGAGTTTCCTAGCAAAATGCTTTTACATCATGATAAATTCATGATGTAATGAATCCCCAGTTCATTGGGAATTTTCAGTTGAAATTTTCAGTTGAACTAAGCTATTCAACTTAGCTATTCAGTTGAACTAAGTCTGAGCTGGTACTTACATGTATTTTTTAAAAAATGAAGAACGCTACCATCTTCCCTAGCGATATACCGTGTTTGTTTTTGTAGGTTTAAAGGTCTCATCATTTTATACAAAATTTCATCATTTTATACAAGGTGAACCAAGATGTACTAGTACAAGGTAAAATTTATTTCAAATAAAAAAGCCTTCTAAAGTATTAAAAGGGGTCAACTTTCAAAAAGGTCAAAATTGTTATAACCTTCCTTTAACCTCTAGAAAAGGGCATAAATATTGTCTGCAGTAAAGTGTTGACTGAGATGTTTTTGTCTTTGATGCTGCTGTTGCTATTGCTCAAGACACATACCTTCCTGATTCTCTTTGTACTGACAGGTAATTTCTACTCAAACTCCAGCAATGTGAAACTCATCAGTTTCAGATTATCAAGAAAACATTTTGTAAGAGCCTACACTTCCTTCTAGCATCTTCCTGTCTCGTTTTTGAAAAACTTCCAAAACTAGTAAAAGCATATTAACAGATAAGTGCTTCCTGAGTCAAAGTATGTCTTTCTCTAAGGCTTATCATTTTGTAGAAACTTCTATGAAAACTGTACTGTATCATAGATCTTTAATAAGTATTTTTCTATTCTTGCAATTTATAAACAAGGAAGTGAAAAATCCTCTTATCTAAGTATTTCTGTCTAATATAATATTGTTGCCTGCAATGAAACCTTTGGACTGTCTGGGAATTGGAAGTCATTAATGAACCAGCTTTTAATTTGGATGCAACTTTTATGAGCTATCTGTGAGCAGCCCCAACTCTACTTGAAATAAAATAAGACTTAGAGACATGGAAAAAGAATCAACCCAAGATCTGGTTTGAGTTCCAGAAATTTACAAACTGACATTCTAAAAAAACCACATTGTCAAGTTGTCCTACTTGTCCTACTTTTTCAATGTTGAAGGTGGGAGGAAGGATTGAGATTTACCACATCAGAGTTGCTTTTTGATAAGAATTATCCTTGAGTATCAATTGAGGAGGACCAGCCATTTCCCAGTTTAATGACTAGCCCGGAGCTAAGGTAGGGAGTGACTTGGAGAAGCAGTGAGCTGCCTGGAACAAGGGGACATTTGAGTTCAGGCAACTGGAATTACACAGCAGTAATTCAGTTTTAACAGGAATTAGTTAGTTGGTGACCTGTATTACCTTTGAATGAAAAACTAAGCAAAGCTGAAGTAAAGAGAAGAAAGCCCAAGGGCAGCTTTGATAAATTGAAGGCAGGTATTTGAGTTAGCTTGGACGTCAGTGTTCAGAGCTGAGCAAAATCAAGCTGCTGTGGAGGACTACCTTGTGTGGGGCAGAACATTCCAGAAGTCTTATTTAATTTATTTGAGTCTTACTAAATTTGTGTTGTCCACAACATGTTCGTGGTAGTAATGAGAATGGCTGTAAGAGATGCTGGGTAGCAAGCATCGCAGAGCACAGAGGACATCACAGACAACAGAACAGAACACAGTACACTGAGGTTAGCATATTAGCTTTACGTTAATAACAGTGCTGTGAGATGTTTCTTAACTAATTGAAAATGTACATTCGAATAAACCTAAGATTTAATATCACTTAGGGCGAGTGAGTAATGGACATACATTAGACATGTTTTAGGAGGTCTAGCCCTAAATTTCCACAAAATAGACCTCATTTGGTAATGTACCAAAAGACAAAAAAACTATTTTTCTTTGTCTTGCCGAGGGTGTTGAGTAAAATTATAAGCTAATGATTCTGCTAAAGGCAAGTAAGCCCATAGGAAAGCTCCCAGCATACAATGCAGTGCTCTGTGATAGAAGCTGTGCAAAACCATTAGGACATATGGAAATGGCTGACAATATGCAACTAGCATTTAGTGAGGGAGGGCTGGAATGATTTGTCTCCTTCTCCTTCAGAGGGCTAAATATCCCTGTTTCAAATGATGTATGCCTAAAATTAATTGCATTTAAACTGTAAAACAAACTAACCACAAACCAGAACCAGACAAAAATTCAGACCAGACTGAAGTCTTGAACGTCTGGGGATATGGTGAGCATCAGCTTTTCCTTGCAGAAGAGAGTTCCCTTATCTGAGAGCAGAGGGAGGTGGGAGTCCCTGTAAGGCTGAGAGCCATTGAGGACCAGTGAAGGGATCCAGCACCTTTGTGAGGTGTGCTTGGGACACACAAGTGGGGAGCCAGGGGCCCACAGACTGAAAGAGAGCTGAGGAATTAATCTGCCTTTGCAGGGGTGTTACGGTGCTCACCTGTGGTCGTTGTTGGCCTAAGCAGATTGCCTGTTTCCTGAGATGGGACTGCAGAAGAAGCTGATGAAGGACATGGAGGTCTGTGCCAGGGCTGGAGCTGGGACTGGGTTTGCTCAGTCCCTGACTTCCCATCTGCATTGGGGTGTGGAAGCTGCACCTCCACTGTGCAGACAGAGGAAATCCTCCTGCAAGAAACACCGACAGCTGAAGGCAGACAGCTGGTGTCTTTCCTCTCACCTTCCCTCCTGAGAGTGGATGGGACATGGGAAGGGTCTGTGGCACTCATGGAGCCATTGGGGGCCATCAGGCAGCCACTTGGGGCCCTTCCATGTGCTGCCCACTACAGGAATAGAGACATGATCTTTATTCTGAGTCTCCCAGAAGTGGATCTGTCCCCACAGGGCTGACCTTGCTGGAGAATGATTTTCTTCTTCAGTGATGTCCTGGTTTGGGCCAGGATAGAGCTAATTTTCTGTCTTGCAATTTTGCTTTCAGCTACGTCTCTCGTAAGTAGCTGTAATTACTGAAATTAACAGCAAGTTTCTCAGTCCGTGTCTGCTTCTAGGACTGATAACACTTGATGTTTATAGTTACAGCTAGAGACTGGTGTGCAGAACCAAGGCCACTGCTCGGTTCTGAGGAACACCTTATGCCACAGAAAGAGAAAAGGAGTAAGGAGATCACACCTGCAACCCTTCTTTAGGGAGGAGCAGACAAGACAAATGACCAAAATTGACCAAACAGAGTATTCCATCCTATACATGTCATACTTGGTATAAATTTGAGGAACAATGAGGGTCAAACCCCCTTCCACTTCCTTCTACATTTCTCTTCGCCCTTGGCCTTTGCCCTTCTTCACCTGTCCCTGTTTGCTTCAGTATCCTGGGAGGTTTCCGTACATTCATCTTCTTGTGGTTCTGATCCGTGCCAGCCTGAATCTGTGTGTTCCTGCCTCCAGCTCCTGACTGCTGCTGACTCCAGGACTCCAGCTTGGAGCTTCCTAGTGCTGCCCTGCATCCTGTGGAGTGACGTGAGTGTTACTAGGGGGAAAAGGGGGAGGAACATGGTGTTATTTTTCTGTGTATTTGTATATATTGAATATTTTTCCTTGTTTATCATTACTGTTTTGTAGCTGGACGAACTTCTTGAAGAGCGCAGAGCTCTGAGAGAAGTAGGTGTACAGCAGTGGTTGATCTCGGTCAGCACTGGTGTTCTGAACCAGACCAGACCCTCCTGTTGCTAGCTCAGGAATGAGCTGAGCATGTGCCTTAGGCCCCACCTTTTATTGGCCCCCTAATGCTGCTCATTTGCAGCTGGGGCCAGCCCTGACTGGGCACAGGTGGGCTGAGCACAAGCTCGTGCTCATTGCCTGGCAATTGGTGGATTGCTGGCACCTGTTTCCTACACTGTTTCATTAAATCTGTGTAGCTTAGTTTCCAACCCATAAGTCTCTCTCCCTTATTCTTTCTCTTTTCTTTGTCATGGAGGGGAGGGGGGATTAATAGAGAGCATCTGTCTTTCAATTAATTGCTGGCCCAGCATTAATCCATGACAAACAGCAGCAGCAGAAGGAAAATGTTTATGCAGTTTACTCTTTGACCCCCACAGTCCAGCTCTGTCCATGACTAGACAGACAGACTCATATCAGCCAGCAGGGGAAGAGAGAAGATAGAGCTGACAGAGACAGAGGCAGAAAGCCTGCAATAAAGAGAAGTTGTAGCAGAGGGCATGGTAACCTCAGTCATCTGATTCATCCCCTCTCCACTATTCCTGATAAAGGTCATTTCCTTCCACAGTGAAAAGCAGGGAAACTGCAGTGTGGCTGGAGTGGAAGGCTGATGATGCACAGAGAACAGAGTAGCTGCTCAGTGTATCAGGTTTAAGACCCTATTTTGTATTGCACACGAGTGCATTATACTTTTACTGTTTGTACCACAATACAGAGGCTGATGTTCCTTCTTGGAAGCTGGGCCACAAATAAGACAGAGCTATCTCTGCATACCTCTGCTGCTGAGGCATAATTGCAAATTCCTTCCAAAATGGGCATCCACACTGCTCATTTGTACCAAAGGGAGCAGCAGGGCTGGTGAGGGCACATAACTGCAAGACACAATGTGGAGCTGCTATCTTATACAACACTGCTACGCCAATATCCCCAAGTGAATTTATTTCTAACGGGTATTCATTGTCCCATCGTTATAGCACTGATTAGAGGTGTTAAGCAACACAATTTCACTGTCTTTCTCTGCATAATAGGCACTGAAACAAGCTGAGAAGAAACCGAGACAGATACAGGTAATGGAAAATTTGTACTTGGTGTCAATAAACCGTAGCCAACAAAAGCAAGAAACAGAGGGACCTGTTTCTGATTTTCTTTGATTGCTGTTTGTCAAAGTTAGAAAACAACTTCGCAAATATTCTCTTAATGTAGAGATTAAAATCTTTGTAATTGTATAAGACTGGTATTATCTGGAACACGTTGCACAGTCTGCGTTGTCATAGATTTCAGATGATACCAACTTGACATCCATGAAAAAAAGCTGTGCCTGAAAGAAAAATTTCTTGAATAATTTAGCTAATGCATAGACAATTAATGATGTTACTTTAAATCTGGAGTACCATAGTAACTGTGTGTGTATGAGTCAGCACAGGCATTTGTTGTGGTCAGAAGGATCCAGGAATAGCCATGCCATGGCCATCAAAACAGTCAAGGACTCGGGCAGCAGGGACAGTGACTCCCTGTATTCCAGAATGGTCCATCCGAGTGCTAGACACCCATGGCTGCTTTTCTGGCTACATTGGATCTACCAAAATCATGGCCTGAAATAGGTGATGAAGCAGTGGTTACCCCCCAGGCAAGTGAAACATCTGTGCATAAATTGCCATGGAAAGTGGCACTGGAGTCTTCTTGGAAGTCAGTAGAGTTCCAGGGAGACTGGAATGGTTATTAATCACTACTCTTAGAGCTCTTGAGTGTGAACTCGTAGCATTGTGGAGTAAAATAAGAGAGTTGGAAAGAGAAGTTGGGACTTTGTAAGATGCAAAGGCGATCACATACAAAGTAATTACTACTCAAGCAGAGCAACGTCATGGGCTGCAAGGTACTGTAAAGCAGCTGATAGCATGTATTCCTAAAAGGAAAGGGATAGGTTTGGAAAAATAAGGCTTCAAGTTTTGAGTGTTCTTACCACAAAATGTTGGTGGGAACCTGAGGAATGGGATGGAAATATCTGGTGTAAATCCTTGGACTCTGAGGTTGAGTTTGAGCCAGTTAGAGGGCAGAGAGGAGCATGACCCCTCATACAGATGAGGGGGCAGCAGGAACAAGTGGATGGGTGAGTGCAGATCACATGTACTTACGCCCTAAAAGAGTTAAGGGAATTTTTAAAGATCTATCAGGTAACTAGCAAAGGGCAGCAATCCTCTAGCATGGACAAAGCTCAGCAATGCTTGTGTGCCTCTGCCCAGGTGCTGCTTCAGGTTGGTGAGGTAATGAAAATAAATTGACTCTTAGCATTTCGTCTGTGGTTTGGTGGTTGCTCCCTCATCCTGTCTGTGCTGACTTGCCCAGTATGCCCCAACTGAGATACACTGTCAGTGATTTGAACAAAGAGACATCCAGACATAACCAAAGACAGAAAAATGAGTATATAAGAAGCAAATGGGAATTTTATTGAAGACATCTCTGTACTCTAATGATAGTATTTACAGTCCTTAGACTTTTATTCAGCACATTACAGTAGGCCCACTCCCTTTGCAGGCAAAATATCTATACCATCCTTGGGTCAAAACCACTTATAGAAAACCGTATATGTAACATCAGGAAGCTTTTTTCCCTTAAGAATTCGGTGCCTTTGGATAATTGTCAGCACGTCCTTCATGGGTTTTTGTTTGTTTGTTTTTTGCTTTTGTTTGTTTGTTTTTTAACTTGGAGCTATCCTATTTCTTTGCAATTTTTTTTTGTTTGTTAGATGCATCAGTTGTTAAAATTGTAAAAAGCAGTGCTGAGCTTTGAATATAATAGAAAAACCCTTGAACACCCAGGAAAGAATTATCCCATTGTTTTTTTCATGATTAACTTGAAATCCCACCAGTTCCAAATGCTGTATTTTTTGCTCCACCTAGTGACTATAACAAATATCTGCATGGTCAAGAAAGACAACAGTTCAGGAAACAATTGTAGCTCAAGGTAACGGGAGGGTCACAAGGGGCTGTTTAGATACTCGGTGCTGCTTAGATTAGTTACTTTTCAAAGCATCACTTCTGGATGACATAGCAAGTGTCTGCAGTAAGGACAGTGGTGACTGATGCAGCTAATGCATGAAGTTGAAAAACGTTCATTTCATCCCTGTGAGGGATGTAACTGAGCTTTCAGGCTTTTAAAAGACAGAGAACTGTCTCCAGTTCAGTCCCTAACCCAGGGACTGGATGAGGTTTGATGTGCTGTCTGAGCTTCCTCTTGAGTTTCTTCCTGGACATCTTCCACTTCAATCCTAAAATCGCTCTTCAAACTAGTAACAGCTAATTCAAATGCTACCACTTACATGTCCCCTGGGGGTCATTGCCTGTTACAGTATGGTTAAACTAGCAGAGCTGTAAATGTTCACTCTTGGGGTGACTTTTGACTTCTTCCAGGGCTCTTGGTTTCCTCAAGGAAAAGGTGAATGCTAACTAAACGTGATGAGATCCTACATGAGCTGGGATTCCAGCCTGTCCTGGGTTTTAACAGATCTATTTTTCTTCAGGAAGAAATCTGGTTGCTGTGTCTAGCTCAGGATGGAGTAGCATGTCTTTATGTGCTCACTTTTTTCCATTGTATGACAACAACAGAAAATTGTAAAATTCAGTTTCACTTTGGTGATTCCAGGAGCATGTGGGTATCTATAAAAATAAGATCTAGCTACAAGAAGTACATTTTTAAAAATGTGTCCTCTTGCACATTAAGATGACAATATGGATGAAATAAGTGGCATTTTTAGTAAAGATATATGACTTGGTTACCATATCATATCTCGGCATGCTGCATCCTACGAAATTTAAATTCATGATGCTTCTCCTGGTTCAGTACTAATACCCTGCTACTGCAGCTTAAGCCAGCTAACCTAAAGTGCCCTCCTCTTCGGAGGAAAGTCTTCTGCATATGTAACATATTCATGCCAGAAGGAAATGGGCAAACTCCCTAGAGTCTTCTTGCTTTTTGTACCCACATAAAGCAGAAGAAAGCACAGGTGTTACCTTCTGCTTCTGAACATGAACCCTCTGCTCAGTTCAGCTTTAACTCTCCATCAAAGAGGAAGCCAAAGCTCTGCCATTTCAAGGATTGCTATAAAGCTCGTGTATCCAAGAAATTATTGCCCATTTCTAGATGGCTCTTCTAGGTATTCTGCTGTGTTTCAAGCAGTAGTGGATAACTGCAGTTTTAAAAGGGTCTCCTTCTCCTTTCTAACTTGAAAAAAAAAATGGCTTGTAATGCAAACAGCCTTAAGTGATGCCTGTGTAGATGTCTCAGAGGAAAGAAAAAAGCATCTTTTACTGCAGTGCTGAAAAATTTTAATTGCATTTCTTGACATAGAAAAAAATAAGGGCTGATGGATTTAAGAAAAAAAAATGGAAATGAAGTGTCATTTAAAACAGTAATTTAAATTCTAATTGTAAGAGAAACCCCACAACACTCTCAAACTTGCACTTCATTGTAATACACTGCTCCTGTTCTGGGATAATTAATCCAAGTCAGTTATCTAATTACAGTGAATAAAGAATATAATTACATGTTCAAAAGATCATGCATAACTGATATGAAAGTCTCAGAGCAAATACTAGGTCTAAGATTAATGTTTCCAATGAAGACAACTATCTTGACATGCAGACATCTTGAGAATTACTTCATACTAAAATGTTCTGGATGTTTTCAGTTCTGTTCCCGGAGTCATCCTGACGTCTTGATTAAGGTCAACTGAGTGCAGAGGGGTAATGGTAAAATTTGAGAAAGCAAGAACAAATGAAGATGCAGAAATCTGTTTTCGCAGTGATAACCAAACGGGGCGTGGACTATTCTATTCAGTTGGCAAAGGCCATCCACAAAACACAGCAAGGGGAACATTAAAAATCTCATCACTCAAGCTGCAGGGAAGGGTTCCCTCTCCTTTATTCCCCTTTTACATCAGTTTCTGTCTGTGAGCAAAATGTGCATTTCCTACATCTTTTAAATTTATCCCTTCCATGGTAGGTGTAGACCAACAAGGAGTTAATCTTCACTCTTCTTGATTCTGAGGCTGGAAATCTACCCTGACAGAATGACCCTTGTCAAGATCCAATTCTTGATACCTCTGAATTCTGTGTGGCTGATATTTCCAGGGGGAAGCTGATGTTTCCTGAGGGATAGCTGGGGCAGGAATGACCTGAGTGTCTTGGTGGAATGTATCAGCCATGATGAGGGATTGTCAGGTGTCCCCCAGTCTTGGTGTAAGACCAAGGTTGTTGTGCTTTTCCCCCTGATTTTTAATGTGCTGCGGCATCAAGGGGGCTCAGCACATCCCCCAGGTCATTTCAAGAGGATTGCAGTCTAACACAGTTGGTGACAGTGTCAGTGTGGCCAATCATTGCCCTGTTATCCTAGGTCCCAGTTAAGGGGCATAATATGGAACAGAGCATGGCAAATTTTATCAGTAATTAAAGTACTACTGCTTCTTCTGCAGTAAAGACTGAAGATCTATGTTGTTCTTTATGCTGCCTGGGGTTTCCACTGGTTCTCAGATTACTGAGGTTGATGTAGTACTGAATACCTGTATTTGTCACTTTGCTGGTTTAGGTCCTATTTAAAAACAAATCCTGTCTTCTTTTAAAATTGGCACCCGCACATGCCTTGCAAGAAAATGTTATTGCATTATTTATTGAAACTGAGTTAATCATAATTCTGGTGCCATCAAGGTGGTGTTTAAAAGCGCTGTTCTGATCAAATTTCTTTAATAGCTCACCTGTACAATACAATAAATGGCTTACAGTTCTTTCTAATAATTTTATTTTTTGAAACACAAGGATATGACATACTTTAAATGTATTACTTAAGCATCTTAAGTAATTCTTACTTCCAATTCATTTAATGGCAACCTTTTCGTTTATCTTGAGGAAGTTCTTCACAGGATACCTTATATTTTTGTTTTCTGTATGAAATACATAAAATACTGAATGCAAAAGTGCCCATTGTCATTGGGATAGGTAAAATGCCTCTTGCAAGAAACAGAGAAAAATACAGCTGGACTTAGGTCACTGAAAACATTCCCGATAAAGAAAACTGTTACTTTGAGTACTCATTGCATTCACTCAGACAAATGTTCTGACTGGTGAAGTGTTTGCATTTTTTATTTTTTCTCACCTCTACGTGTTCTTCTGGCATAAACCTGTGGCACAAGAAGCTACAGGAGTTAGGCAAAAAAATTAATTATTGGTCATCTGAAGTGACTTGCCGAGAAAGGTGGAGTGGAAATTAAAAAAAATAAAAATATTCTAAAGTATGTGTATGGCCTCTGTCACATTCCACCTGGTGGGCAATCAAGGAAGATTCGAACTGGAGTCCTTCACAGAGAGGAGCCAAGGTACGGTTAGATTCAGTCCTCCTCTCTCCTGTCCCTCTCAATGAGAGTCATAACAGCAAGAGTAGAGTTAATCTTTTTTAATAGCCCCTGGGGCAGGGTTAACCCTCTCTTAGTTAGCCTCTTTTAACAAACCATTAGGAAGATAAACCTCTTGAAATCTCTGCATGGTACTCCAAGAGTAAAACCGTTACCCAGGAGGCTTACACAAAACACAGATTTACTTAAAATTGGTTAAGATAACAGAGCTTGTCAAGAAACAAGTAACATTACTCTCAAGGCAACAGGTTACAACAAGCAGAACTTGTCAAAACAACAGGTTACATTTAAGAGAACTTAGCAAAATTAGAAATTATACAAAATTATGCTACCCTTAGTGCCAAGAATAAGGTTAGAAACAGAGAAAATGACAGGTAAAGAAAGAAAGAGATGGAGAAGGAGGAGAAAGGGGACAGAAAAGATTTCACCACCCTTGCATCCAGTGATGATCTCAGCATGAGGTTGAGGTCCTGGTGTGGCAGCTGTGCACACCCAGTGTTCTGAATGTGCCTCTTTCATGCTCTCTGGTCCCACCTCTCCAGGGTGAGGCTTGGCCTGCTTTGTGCAATCAGTGTTAGGTTTGAGGATGTTCTGGAGATGAACTGGGGGGAGCATGAATGGAGGTGGTCACTTGACCTCCCCCCATCATAAGGGAGTGATAAGGGAGGGTCACTTGACCCTTATTTCTGTGCATGCCCCCTGTTAGTGGCCTCACACAGGATTTTCACAAGAAGGAGCTCTGCCTCTGCAGAACCCCACTTGCTGGCCACTGTCCCTTATTGAATGACAGTGTTCTACTTATTAGGATGACCACTGAATGAGGTGCTCCTCTTGTAAGGACCACCCTGCTTATCAAGGTGGATATCAAACAAGGGGCTCCCTTTGCAAGAGGAGTGCCCAGCTGGCTTATTGAATGAAGCCCCAAACCAAGCACAGTGTCCAGTTTTTCAGGGTGACTGTTTTGAGACAAGTAATTTCAGGACTCTACACCTACAGGTAGCCAGTAAGTGAAAGTGAGATGAAAATGTCACGTTGTGCCAGGCAAAAAAATCCAATGCAGATAGAAAATGTCACGTTGTGCCAGGCAAAAAAATCCAATGCAGATAGAGTTCCTGTTGTCTAACAGAATAAAGGTTGGATAAGGATTTTTTTTCAGTTAAAAAAGTTTCTCCTGAAAAGTAAATTGTATGTTGTCAAACCCATTTGTATGTAGTTGCCAGATATGACAAACAAATTGAGCCAGCCTCAGCAAAGGTTCCTTTAAAAGTCATTAACACATTATAATAAAAATTCAGCTTTACCCACCGTAGCCTGAATTCAATAGATGATAAATCTATCAGGTTTTGATCAATGCTAGGGACAGACAGGTTCCCGGGAAGGCTTTTGTTTGCTTTCCAACCTTTCCTCTAAAGCCCTGCAAAATGCTATTGCATATTAAGCAAAAAGCAACCCCACCTGAAGGTAGTTTGCTGTCCACACAAAAGACAAGTAGCCACAAAGAAAGTGAAGAAAACCTTAAATTATATAATGATTTTGGGAAACTGTGGTATAAACACCAAGTGAAACCCACTAACACAGGAAAGTGTGAAGCTGAACCGAAGCTTGAGCTAGAGTTTGATTTGGCATGGAGCATCTGTTAGAGGAGTACATGCTGGTTAATAAATTCAGCCCTTTGCAGATGAATCACAGTTTTCAGCCAGAAACACAAGCAGGAAGGTGCTCAGCAGCATTTGCTTCTCACCAGTTCTGTCCTCTGCCTCACCGATTGCCTTTCTGGATGCTTGCTTCCAGACTGAACATGAGCTCAGAGTTCCTTTCCCTTTGTTTACTTTGGTAAAAAATGAAGAGTTAATCCTTTCTCCCCAGGTCAGCAGACTATCAATTTATCACAGCACCTCCTAAATGAATTCGTTTGTACACTATTTTCTAATCCAAATTTCAGGGTATTCAGAAAATTAATAATTTTCATGGGTCTAAGAACTTATCTTGTCCTACTGACAGGTACTTCTGAGAGTGGAAATTAGTGCAGTACTGGCTGCAGAGAGAAATGAATATACTCAGTTGAAGCAGGAAGCTGTTTCTACAACAAGGAAAATACCTGATCCTTGAAAAGGCAAGTCTAGCTGAAATTTTTTTAATACCATGTCAGCCCGGAGCCCCTCCTGCCCTCCTCCTGCTCTCCGGAGCCTCGGGGCTCGCAGGGCTGTTTCTCCCCGTTTCCCTCAGCCCTGGCTGCCGGGCAGCATTTTGCCCTTTCTGACCCAGGCTTTCCCCGAGGGGCTCAGCTCTGCCCTGTGCTGGGGTGCCTGCTGTGGGTGCTCTGTTTTGGGACAGCATCAGCTAGCCAGGCAGAGCTGTGCTATCAGTTTCTCTTTCTGGGGATGCCCTAATTCTCCACAGTGCAGAAATTCCCCTCCCACCTTTGATCAAATGTGTTGGGGTTTTTTTTGTTTGTTTGTTTGTTTTCTACAACTTTATTCAAAGCCCAGAAAACACCATTTCTTACTTCAAAATACCCTACAACTTTACACAAGTGGTATGTGATCTGATTGCACCTGGTTTCTGTATGCACTCTATGATTGCTTATGAAGTATTAAGGATCTTGGCTAGCCATGTCTGTGTGATGGGATGTGTGAAGAAATGGGTCTCTTGTAATGGAATTTATTCTGCTGGAAGAAATATTTAAAAATAATATTCAGAGTCTACAATGTAGAAATTTATATCAACATCAGAAGTTGTTAACTTTTACAATTTTTTACTAAGTCTCTGCAGGGCAAATAATGCTAACAAATGAACTTAACTATTTCAGAATAAATTGCAAGCAAAATTTATTTATTATAAAAGACAATATTCTAGGTGATATTTTCACTGTCCCATTTCAGTTTAATTCCCAAATCCTGTGGATATTTTTTTTTTCTATGGAAGTGGCAGTTTTCTCTAAAATCAGACTGCTTTTAAATTAAATGGTTCTAAAACTGTTACTTTCCAAATAGTATTACTGAAATGAGTGAAAACCTGGTACAGGTTCTGCTGATGACGTCAGTGCAGTTAAATCTTAATTTCTGAAAAAAACATCAATTCAGCTCTTTACAGGATTCAACAGATAAAAGCATGCACATGCACGCATACTTTTTATTCTCAAAAATACGTAAAAAAAAAAAATACCAAGCCAATGTCTGTACATCACGGATATTATCTGAGTCACCAATTAAATACTCTAAGACATGAAAAGACAATATTAACACAATAATATATATACACATATAATTATAGTGTATAAATGTACACTATATATTCTGTGGATGGAGCAGAAGCCATAAACTGGTCATCTTGGGCATGGAAAGATCACTGTGTAAACCTAGTGTCTTAATGGCATTACTGAGATAACTTTTTAAAAGGCACAATGCGGCTCAGGACCATGTTTGTTACTCATTGAACTCCATCAAAAAATTTATAAAGAAACCCATTCATTGTAAGAAGTTATATATATTAATTTTTTTTTTTACAGACACAAAGAAATCAGGTGAAAAAAATACATTTTACAATTACAAATTTCTCTTGCAGCAGTTTTAAGGAAAGAAAGACAGTAAAAATAATCTGAACAAAGCCATGGAGGTAACAGCTCGATGCAGCTAATTCAGAAAACGCAATGCAGCTGAGAACTAGCTCCTGGACTTGGGGTTCTACTGCCACCTGCTGAAACTTCTTTACTCTTTAGTGCAGCATTTTTTACTCTTTCAACCACAGCTAATAAGCAATTTAAATTAATCTGCTACATTGCAGGGCAATATACAGGTCACAGAGAAGATGAGGTGGTTGAGTAATCTAAGTGCACATCCAGAGTGCCATACACTGAACCTAGTAAACTGAGAACTTTCTCTTGAATGATGTCAACCTGCTCTGAAGGGCAATAGTCATCCAAACTTGATCTGTAACAAGGAATTGATAAAAGCATGAGAACACAGGTATCATCACCTTCGTCAGATTTTGTATTCCTGTAATGCTCTGTGTCTAGGCTGAAGCTATTTGCAAACTGTGGGGAGTTCAGCCTCCTGTTATCTCTTCAAAGTGCAACACTGTGCTTCTCCTCCCCACTTTCAATAGTAAAAGTTTGCCTGAAGTTGAACAGAAAGTCTGGAAGAGATTAGGAATGCAACTTATTCATCCTTCCAATTCTGCTCTTCCTGACTGACCCAGAACATGTGCTGCCAACTACTAAACAGGTAATAGTAAAACATGCAGAAAAACTTGAAAAGCAAATGACCAAATAATTTTGTCAAATTCTCCCAAATAATACCCTTGCAGTCCTAGAAGCATAACTATGACCCCAACAAAGCTTCACTAGAGCTTTCTAAAATATAAATCTCTTTCAGTCTACTAGATGAAAATCACTTCCATCAAGAAATATCACTGAAAACAGAAATCCTATCTTTAGTGCAATAAAGCCTAAACCAAAGGGTATGGAAGGTGTGATTTCAGCCCATCCAGACTTGTCCAAGCTAGCTTTGCTTTTAAGTAGCACAAATAATAAAAGCAGTGGTATGAACACCAGTGACAACTATCAATCCAACAGACACAAGCCCTGATCACAGACTTTATTTAGCCTGTGCTGAAGCTCACTAAATCACCATGTTTTCACTGCTTTTGAAATCTGTGCTAGCTCCCCAGTAAAACAGGCCATTTGAACTAACCTTCCCTTAGTTGTGTAGACACTGTCACTGCTTTAGGATCAACATTTTTAAATGTCAATTTTCACTACACTGTAAGACTTCCACTTTAAGACAGAATATAAAATGTGTCAGCCAGTGCTACACTGACAGAATGATTTGGCTTGGTAAGCAGAGTCTGAGTATTTTAAAGTAAAAGTTTCTACACACTCTTACCGAGCAACTGTCACAAGTGTGGGTTTAGGCATATCTTTTAGTAGAACCTTAATAGATTGCATGAGGCCTTCAATGTCCTCTTCAGTGCTGACATGGTGAGGCAGTTCCATATAATCACAGGTCAGGCCAGCTTGATGGACCTAAATGTAAATTAAACAGAGATCTGATTGCTGCTGATGAATTACTGATACAGCTTATCTGTGTAAAAAGTCTCTAAGAGAACATTCCTCAGACAGCAGGTAACTTACACCTCTTCAGGCTTACCAAAGGTCTTTTTTTCCCCAATTTGTTCTTTAAATAAAAAAGGTAAAATTCTGGAGGTTGTATGAATTGCTTAATTCTCTCCAGTACACTGTACCTCTTCCTAGGAATTCAGAGTATGATGCATGTCTTGACTGTGATAGGTCTGATTGTTTACAAATAGGCAAATTCTATGAAGTATATGAAAAGACCCCGGTGCAATGAAACCTTCCTTCACAGGAAGCAGCCTAAGATGTCACTTTCCAGAAAGATTACATTAATGTTGCCTAAATACAGTGAAGCAGAGTAGAATTTTTGAAGCTTTAAAAAAGAAAAGCTAGCCTAAGTAATAAGACATAAAACCCATGAAGACTACCAAAATCTCACAAAGTCTCAAATGAATCAGCAAGTCTGAAATGAAGTATCATCTCATCCCTCCCTATTTAAGCCATGCCTTTGAAATCTGTCTACTTTCTTCTCTTTTACCTAGTCACCTACCATTTCATAGTCTGGACTTTCCATTCTGGTTTTCAAACTGTGAACTAGTTGAACAAGTGGCTTCATTCTGGAGTTAAAAGAAAAATAAACCTTGTTAGCTAAACAGCTAGAAACACACATATTTACACAGACAGCAAAAAAAAAAAAAAAGCAGGAAGTAATGTTATCATGGCCTAGGATTTGAAAATGAGATTTGTCCCTCTGTATCACCTTGCAACTGGGAAAAACTGAAATTATCAGTACTATTATGCTGTTTCACTAGGTCCACCTTAGAAAGCCCTTATACTTTTAACTGCCTCTCACAAGACCTCTTTGCACTTCTTTTAGGATATATCTGGAGAGACGCTGTTGTAGCTGAGTCATATGAACTTGACAGAAAATGCTTTTGGTCACTGTTATATGTTTGTGGCAGTAACTCCTGCATTTGCTGGGAAAAATGACTGATTTTCTACTAAAGCAAGCTTGGACTTTTGCCATTTCTTTTAAGTTGAAAGCATTTATTTTAAAAGCATAGCAGATGCTGCTAAGATGTTTTGCAGACACTGTTACTCAGGTACAGCTTTTCCATCACTATTTTATCACAGAAAGCAGAACTTTCAGGAGCACCAAAGACATCCTTCTCCGTACCCTCCACAGTCTGTTACTTTCTGAGAGCTCTGCTTCACGTAGATCACTCCATTTTTAGTCCTTAAATGTGCCTGTCTCCATAGACAACAAAATTCATATAAAGCTGTACAAGGCTGACCCTTGAAGGCTGAAGACAGCAGACTTCCTTTTCTTTTGTTTAATTCTTTCTTGTCTAGAACTGGCTCATTTTGGTGAAGTCACCAAGAGAGGCTCTGGAGCAGGGATCACGCAGGGATCCGTTCCTTTAGCAGCACAAAAAAACCCCAGCAAGAGCACAAGGAGAGAGGTGGGGGCCCCATCCACCCCCCAGTAGGAAGACTGAGCTCCTGACCCAGCTCTGACCCACCACCCTTGTGGATAAGAGCAGCCCCAGGAAGAGCAGTGACCCTGAGCCCAGCAAACAGGGCCTGGCACAGCGGTTTGCAGAGGCAGGCTGGATTGAGTAGAAGTCCTCACTCCCCCAGGAAAACATCCAGAGATGGTCTCCATTTGGTCCAAAGCCATGTTCAAAAGAAATGTGGTGATGCAGACTGACCTGCCGCAGAGACATGCAGCTATCCAGGTGAGGGGCTGTGTAGAATGTCTGAGGCTGTTGCTCTTGCAGGAGGACAGAAAAGGCAAGACCTGTGTGCCCTGTGACCAGCTAAATGATCTTAAGGAGCAAGTGGGGGGATTAAGGCCCATATGGGAATGGGAAATAGATTGGTGGAGCCACACCCTGCCATCCTGAGGGAAAAATACAGAAGGTGGAGGCACCACGAGATGTAGAAGATCCCCTATCCTCTTGTCACCAGCCAGAAGGAGGGGAAATAAAAAAGGACTGGGGGGGGGGAATGGGAGCAGGTCACTGCTCAGGGCATCAGGAGAGTTCTCTCTAGACCTCCCCCACTTCCCAGGTGCCCTTACAGAACAGGTATGGGGCTCTGGTGATAGAGAACCAGGCAAATGAGGCTGATAAAGCCCCATCCAGGGAGTTGCCAAAGCAGCCAGTTCCACGCATTAGAACTGCTTCTGTGAAAAACAAGAGGAGGGGAATAATTATAGGAGATTCCCACCCGAAGGGAACTGAGGGTCCTGCCGGCTGGACCCTTCCCAAAGGGACCTCTACTGCCTCCCTGGGGCCTGGGTTGGGGATACAACCAGGAAACTTCTGGTCTGTTATGTCCCTCAGATTACTACCCTCTTTCAATCTTTCAGGTGGGCAGTGATGAGAAAGAAGTCTGAGGGTAACGAAGAAAGATATCAGGGCCTTGGGACGACTGGTCAAGGGATTGGGAGCACAAGTTGTGTTCTCCTCTGTCCCTCCAGTCCTGTGGAATGATGAATGGGTGAACAAGACCAGACAGACCTAGCTCCAAAACTGGTGGTACCTGCAGGACTTTGGGTTTTTTGATTGCAGTTTGATTTACAGGACACCAGGCCTACTCACAATAGATGGGAAAACCCCATCCTGCAGGGGAAAAGGGGTACTAGGGCAAGAGTTAGCAGACCTCATGGGCAGAGCATTAAAACTAGACTCAGAGGGAAGGGGATAAAACCAGGCCCACCAGTGATGAGCCTAGGGGTGAAGGGCTAAGGATGGGGGTGGAATCGGCAGCCCAGGTCAAGTGCATTTACACTAACCCATGTAAGCATGAGCAACAAACAGGATGAGCTGGAAGCCATTCTGCAGCAGGACAGCTATGATGTTAGATACCATCATGGAGATGTGGTGGGATGAGTGTCCCAACGGGACTGCTGCAGTGAATGGCTGTAAGCTCTTCAGAAGGGATAGGCAAGGAAGGAGAGGTGGTGGTGTGGCTCTATACGTTAGGGACTGTTTTGATTGTACAGAGCTTGATTTCACTGATGATTAAGTTGAGTATCTATGGGTAAGGATGAAGGGGAAGGCAAATAAGGGAGATATTGTGCTGGGAGTCTGTTACAGACCACCCACATGAAGTATTCTTCCTGCTATTTGGAGAACAGAAGGCTGAGAGGAGACCTCATTGCTCTCCACAACTACCTGAAAGGACCTTGCAGGGAGGTGGGTGTTGGCCTCTTCTCCCATGTGATTAATGACAGGACCAGAGGAAATGGTACCAAGTTGAAGCAGGGGAGGTCTAGATTAGAGATATTAGGAAGAATTTCTTTACTGAAAGAGTGGTCAAGTGTAGATGTGGCACTTCAGAACATGCTGAGATTGTAGGGTTTCATTTGGGTTTTTTTGTTTGTTTGGGTCTTTTTTGTTTATTTCTTGGGTAGTTTTTTTTAAATTTTATTTTTATTAGGGTGTTATTAGGTGGAGTGTGTGTGGTGTTTGTGGTTGCTCAGGGTTGTTTTCTGGTGTTTTTTGAATGTGTGTATGGTTGGACTCGGTGATCTCAGAAGTCTTTTCCAACCATGACTATTCTCTGATTCTGTAAAGGAATAGTGGCAGCCTTGCATAGATCCTATCCACCCTCTCTCTTTCACTGTTAGCAAAGTGCTGGGCTAATCAGTTCCCAGACTACTGTTCGCATTTGAAGGCATTTATAAATCTCCTACCCAGGATATGAAGCCCACTTCTGTAGAGTCTCTTCATCATCACTGTCACACAAATCTGCAAATGCTGCTTCCAGATCTTCTAGCTGATGCACGCGGTTTTCAACACAATCCAGCAAGCTCTCCTTTAGATAAGCACATATAAAAGTACGTTAGGAAAAAAAAAAGCTAAGAATGTTATGGCTTACCCTATGAGTTAAATCCTGAAATGACTGATTAACTGAAAGTGGAAAATCAGCAACAACTGATTTATTACTAAAGAACATCTTTTCAAGTGGATGGGCATGAATGCTGACAGCAGCTGTTACACCTTCACAGTAAATCACCTCTTTTTGCTCCATCTTTCCCGCAATGAATAAAAAACAGCCATATCTACACTCTGACAAAATACACAGGACAGACCTAAGTAATTACATGACTAATTCTTGTCTGTGTTTCTATACCACTGAAATGCGCAGCCCAGTACAAAGCTTTACACCTCTGTAATGGAGAATTTAATTTTTTAAGTTTGGGGGTTTTTTATATTATTATATCAAATGATATAATAGAGAAAAAAAAAACAACCCAAAATGGGCTCTGTGCGTTTGAAAAGACATGGAGTTAATTTAAAACATCACTTATTGTTCTGATCCTGAAGAGGTTTATGCCTTTTCTTAGGAAGTTCAAAATCTTGGTATGTGAAGGAAAATTATTAAAAAGCATATTGAAATAGATGGGTAATATATAAGAACATAATAATTCCCTCTTAGGACTCTTCTGGCTGTATCATATAACGGATGCTGCTTCTTTTTGCCCCTCATGTCAACTTTGGGCTAATTTTTATGAGGAGCTGTGGGTATCAACCATTCTTCACTGTGCTCAGTTCTATACCTAGACTCCATTAGTCACTGTGAGCTAACTATTTTAGTTGATTCCTAGAAATATCTTGTATTTCATAAGTATTTTATGTCCTGAAATTACATTGGGCACAAATTACAAGCATTTACCCTTTTTACATTTAATTACTTTTTAAATAGGTACCTGTTTTTGTTGCTGATTGACTAAAAAACATGAAAATCAATTTGACAATCTTCCACATCTGTTTCTTTATACAGATATATTAATTGGAATTCATTAAGCTCTGATAATTGTGTATGTCAAATCTCTCTGTAATAGGGTTCAGATGAGATTACAGAATCAAAGAAAAGACCTTGCTTAGAAATCACTTGGTGTAATGACCATTAATATGGCTGTCTCCATGGTTTCAGCTAAGGGATTAATTTTGGCAGCTAGAGCAGGTTTACATTTCCATAATTCAGAAGCACACAACACATGAAATGAAAAGTACAGTGGTATAATACTGTCTTTTCCACACCTAAATAAATAGGTAAAACACCAGTTAGGCATTTAACACAACACTAACTCTGAAGGAAGAACAACTAGGGCAAGAAAGGGGAGAGCCTGGAGGGGAAATAAATAATCAAATATCCACCACAAAACAAAAAAAAACAAACAAGCAAAAATCCAAATCAGAGCCCTGCTGAAAACAAAACAAGCAAGATGGCAGATGACCTTTTCATTTCTTACCAATTACCACTTGTTTACAGGAATTAATTTTCACACTTGTACAAATATTTATGCAATTTATATATTTAACCAAAATGTTTAATATGAAAGAATTTCTGAGATGCTATTGATTAGCATTCAGCATTCTGCATAGCTTAAGTCACTTCATTATGCATCTTTCAAAGGTGCATAGCTCCACATCAGTCCCTCATACATCCCACAAGAAAATACCATACCTCTGTTGCATTTCTATGAGGCCTCTTGAAATTGTACAACTCTTGCAAAAGCTCATATTCTGTCTTTGAAAAAGAAAGAAGAAAAAGAGGAAAAAAATCAGACTCTTCAGGTGAGAAACAAAATTCTCAAAGCATTCCTTCCTCAAAAGGATTTAATCACCCACATCAATCTTCTACTCTAGTAATGCAATCAACTCTATAAATGCAGGTGAGCAAGAAGATGTGAGGCTTTAAAAAGCAGTGCCTTGTGGCCTTGGCCAAACATTTGGCAGCTGTTTAACTTCAAACCTGACTTCAAGAACAGAGGTATTTACAGTCTGTTAAAGTCTCTTAAATTAAAGATATATGTTGCTGAACTAAGGATCCAATAAAATGCTGAGAAAAACTGAGATGGCAAATTTGAGCAGACAAAACCAATAGGAGTACAATTGGAAAGGGAAACAGGATTGGCAGAGGCCTCAGGCTAGTTGGCCAACAAGTTCACAAGTAAACTCTTACAGGGGCTCGTCAGCCCTATCCCTTGGTAATATTCAGGTTTAATTAATCAAGATAAACATATTTATTACTTAACAACACTAAAATGGTGAACACTCATGAATTTTTCAGAGCAGAGGGAAAAAACAAATGCAGAGTATGTAATTTTTATAGAAATACAAAGTATCTCTAGTGTAATGTCTTAGATTTTAGACTTTTTTGGTGGCAAGTCAATACTCTTCTGGATTGGACTATATCTGCTTTTAGTTTACCCTTGGATTGCTGCATTTCAGGTGTTGGCAAAAATTTTCTGATGGAAATACTATAATTTAAAACAGAGGGAACACAGTTAAAAATATTAACTACAAATCAAATAATTTTATGAAAAAAGGTACACTGGGTACCCTGTGCAAGTCCACTTCAGAACATGGTTCCTACAACTGAGAATCTATCATGGCATGAAAACCATAAAAAGCACAAGAAACAAAATAAACCTGCCCTTCCCTGTCCACCCCCTAAAAAATCACACCCCCCAAAAAACTCTCCTCCATTATTTTATTCAGAACATATTTCAAGTCCTACTGGCACTCCACACTGGGATCTTAAATACTGAATGTCCAAAGCCAACAGAGCTCAGGGACACTATTCACTTCTTTACAGTAAACAAGAAAGCAATAGTCCAGCTGAAACTTAAAGATGTCAGATGTTCTCCAGCGTAGGCTGAAGTTAAAGTAGTGTTAGAAAGAGAGATTTAAATGCTAAAACCAGTCAGGATATTGCAGAAGAATTTTTAAATCTAAATGCCACACCCAATTTTCAGGGCAGGTTAGTTAATTTCTAAGAATCCTGCTCACATCAAGAAAGGGTGCCAGCTTCTTTGCACCTTTGAGGATCTACATCTTTATGACTCTGTACATATGAGATACATTTGCTGTGCAGCCAAGTTATAAATAGAATGCAAAGCAGAGTCTTAAGAATAAAGCCAAGATATATAAAAAAAATACAAACAGCTCCTTTCTCATCCTTATACTCAGCACTCTAGATTAATGAAATGAGTGTTGAGAGCCTCTCATCAGGACAAGCTACCATTCTTTGGATACTCACCACCACCATGCCTTTTGAAAGGCAGAGTCTCATGAATGGAGAGACTCTAAATATGGATTTCCAATAACATGTTATAGGGGGTAAAAGATGATACAATTTGTCATCCCTTCCTGATGAATGTTGCTGGGGGTATTTGGAACATTACCTTTGGAAACCCAAGCATAGCTTTTATGTCCCAAGCAATATGCAGAAGTGAGCCACATACATCTGAGCTTGCATGTGCACTCGATACCCATTTCATATGCAAGGATCTGCCTCAACTATTCTGTTGTAATTTTCTGGAGTATGCACTCCTTTGCATGCCTCTCCTTCAAATATTAAAATGAATCATTAATCTGCTGATCTGCTAATTTAGCTTAGATGAGTGTTTCTTCATAGACATGAATGCCAGGGATGGTATTCTTTTAAATGGAAAGAGTCATGCTTACCTGTGTGTACATTTCTTTGAATGGGTTTTTAACTGAAAAAAAATCTAAGTCAATGTCTAAAACATACGCATCCCCTTTCTGCAGCACTTGGCAGACATCTTTAACAATTTTCCTTATTGGGCATTCACAGTTTCTGAGAGAGCTTGAAGATGGACAGTCTGACAATATTTCTGCCTTATTCAGGGCACTTGCATTGTGTTCTTCCTTTTTCTTCACTCTTGAGGTGCTGTGATCAGGGTCACCAGGAGTCACTGATGCAGAGGCTGTGCTTGCTCTGTCATCTGAATTTAACTTCAGTCTCTTAGCAGGTGCTACTTCATCATTTTCTTCCTGGCTGTTTGGTGCTTCAGTAGGACTGATGAGAATGACATGTAAATTTAAAGGCTTCTGGTTTTCTAGCTGATCAGCAGGGACATAAAGACCATCACTTAAAAAGTAATGATCTGTACCTGTAACCCTACAATTGACAATAACTCAGAGTTAATAAATATCTTTACACAGAGCTCAGGAAAAAGCATGTAAACTTTATGGATCATAAGAAAATTGAATAGATGGCTGATGAGTAGCAAAAGTGATAAAACCATGTATAAAAATTATTTCTTTAAATTGAAGCTTTCTTTCTACTTCTTTGCAGTTGAATAAACACATTAACATTCACAGGTCTTTTTATGATAGCCCTACAAGGTTCTAATGCATAAGAAAAAGTTTCTACATTATGTCCTACTAAAATTAATTTGCCATTGAACTGCATTTTAAAGACAACATTTAGAATTGAATAAGATATTGTCAATTATAGCATATATGTAAAATCCTTATATTACAGCAAAGGTATAGATATTTTGTCTTGAACTGCCTGATTTTTAAGGAAAATTCAGTTAGTTGTGATTGAGAAGTGCCTTGAAAAGCATAAGTGATGATTTAGTAAAAGTATAGGTAGCATTTATCTTTTATTTTTAACCACCAATATAGATTCCCTATTCTAAGCCAGGGAGGGCTGGTAACTAGAGGATAAATAGGTACGTATACATTCACCTAATTAAAAAAAAAAAAAAAAACAACACAACCGACCAAAACCCAAGAACATTAAAAAATCTGCTTGCAGTGAAAATTTAAAGAACATAGTTTTCAATCCATATTTCAGTATATTAAGCTTTAAACATCCTAATTTCAGATTAAAAAATAACCTTAAGAAGTGTGAACTTCTGCTTACTTGTGTTAAAGCTTCATTTGATTACAGGGCATCACTATCAATCCACTGCAAAGACAATTAATTCATAAACAATAGAAGCTTAGTTCCCCAGTGTCTTGTGGCTGGATTATCCTGAGCTTGCTAAAATGAGAGCCTGGCTCACAATTTATCTTTTTGATGGGACATTCACAGGGCCTCTTCTCAGAGGTGATGCTACAGATTTTCTCTTAGTGGGACACAAGGTTATTTATTGCCTATCCAATTGTGAACAAAACTTTTAGGAAGTTTCTATTTTCTGAAGACTCTTTCCTTTTCTTCATTCATGATCTCTGTAGGTCCAGAACCTGAAGCAAGTTACCCAACAGTCTTCAAAAGGCATCCTGAAATGTATTTTTTAAGGCTGCCAAGGTGACCAGAGCCTCTGTGGGAGAGCTATTTGGCCAACATGAAGTACTTCTACATGCGTGCTAATTCTCATTGTAAAATGTAACTGAAAGCATTAACTAAATTATTTAGGTTTACTTTACGCCTCAAATGCAGAATTTTAGACCTTTTGTGTTTTATTTTAGGCTGTAAAACAAAGCATTTATCTGCTTATATGTACTGAACTTGCTTCAAAAGATTTATTCTGATATGCGGGGCAAGAGATGTGTTTTTTTAAATGTCTGTTAAAGCTGTACAAAATCACAATGCAGTAACTATGGTCATACAAAAATTGTTATTGACTCCATCTCAAAAAATCACGAGGGATTCTCATTAGAACTCAAACCACAGAATGATTAAGATTGGACAGGACATCAGGAAGTCTCTTAACAATCATCTGATCAAAGAACTAACTTGAAAGCTAGATGAGCCTGTCCAGGGCTTCATCCACATGAGTTCTGACTTTATCAAAGAGTGAAGAATTCACTTTCTCTCTGTGTACTGGTTTCAGTGCTTTCCTGCTAGATTAACCCCAAACACAGCCAAAACGAAAGAAAACAAACAGAAAACCAGACATGAGAAAATAAGAATCATCAAGGGAAGGGAAGGGATTTCTCCTCTTAATCAGCACCAGTGGGGTCACATTTGTCATACTCTGACCAAGTTTGGGCCTCCAGAACAAGAGAGATGACAACAAACTGTAGAAGAGCTGCTAATGAGATTTGAGGGCCAGAGCACATGATGGGGAAGCTGAGGGAAGCTGGGTTTGACTTGTCCTGATAAAGGAGGACTGAAGAAGATCTAATTGCTGCCCTCTGTTACCCAAATCCTTTGTGAAAAATTACTGCTATTTGAGATTTTAATTAAGAGGACTAATTTAAAACTTGAGTAGCTGAAATGAATTGTGAATGTGAATTGCTAGAATAACTATTAAAAAAAAAAAAAAAATTCAGGCACAATTTTAACTGTACCCACTCACACAAACAGTCCATCACACTAGGTCCTAAGGAACTCTGAAATACAAATTACATTTTCATCTTTATCCAAGAACACAAAACAAAAAACATTCATGAAAAGCTATACAGGTAGCCTTCACATTATTAGCATGTGACTGCAGACAATTTACCTGATTGTAGTTGTTGACGTGTCTTTTCCAACCAAAAAATGGTGTTTTCCTTCCGAGATCTGCCGAGCCCATGGTGGGTGAAGCCATACTACTTGAGAAATATGGCCAGCATAAACAGCAGGCATAATCCAGTTCTCAATACTTAATTCACTGTAATGAATGGAGATAACACCGTTACTTTCCTGGTAAGTAAAACATAGTCAGAACACAACAAACATCTTCCACATCTTGAAAGCTCCCATGAAAACCATCTGGAATTAGTACTGTGTAAGTTTAACATCATCAAAGAAAAGAAAAAAGAAAAAAAAAAAAAAAAAAAAAAAAAAAAAAAGAAAAATTTATAATGAGACAAAGAAGTTGACCTAAAGTGTTCTGGTGCAGTGCTCAGAACTTACCTAAAAAGAGCTTCTTTGTCAAATACAGTGTCTGCAGGCATGTTAACAGGAATAAGAAGGTCTGGATGGGAATCAAGATGAACAAAGCTGATGTTACTGGCAGGAAGATGCTTTGAACCAATGGCACGATAGATGAAAGGCAGCACCTAAAACAACACAAACAAAATTATTTTGATTTAACCAATGGGCTGAAAAATGCAATGGATATACCACCAAAAAAACGCAGTCCCACTCTTATTTCTTTACAATTTGGATTAGAGGGAAGGGGAGACAAAAAACAATACAATGGGGAAAGAACTCCAGTGGCAAGACATCTCACAGACTGTAATCCATGAGTCCAAGTATTCCACAGAGAAGCTGCTGAAGAATCACAGCTTTTATCTCTTTCTTTATAGGAAGTCTCATTTGTAGTATCTCTGCTCACTAATCATTTAAGTCAGTTGCTAGGTTTTTTCATTTTAAACTGAACCCCTGTCATGACTTTCCTCTTCTGCAGAATATTGCTCCTGCGTTACCTTGTTTATTCTATAAAGCTTCCTCACCATGCATGGGTGCTGTGGAGATAAAAACAGTTTATTACTTTTGTTTTATTAGGTTAGCTGATACAGAGTGAAAACTGAACCTACTATGATTTAAACTTTAGCTGATCCTTAAACTTATCCCCCTTGAAAGAAGGGCTTAATTCCTAATCCCTACATGACTTAGTGGCTGCAGTAGAGACTACCTTTCTCAACTGCCCAACCTTATCCCCAGCTGACTCAGCCCTATTACAAAGTGAATGTGAGAACTTCTTACTGGACCACAGGATCATAGAATGGATAGGGTTGGAAGGGATGGGGATCTCCCATGGTCAGGGACACCTCCCGCGAGATCAGCTTGCATAGACCTCCATCCAGTCTGGCCTTCAATACTGCCAGGGACTGTTCCCTGGGCAACATGTCCCAGTGTCTCACCACCCTCACAGTAAAGAATTTCCTCCTAATGTCTAACTGAGTCTCCCCTCTGCAAGTTTTAAACCATTGCCCTTTGTCTGCTTCCTACACACCCTACACAAAAAGCCCTATCCCAGCTGTCCTGTGGGCCTCCTTCAGATACTGAAAAGCCACTATAAGGTCACCTTGGAGCCTCCTCTTCTCCAGGCTGAACACCCCAAATTTCCTCAGTCTGTCTGCGTAGGAGAGGTCTTCTGATAATTTTTGTGGCTCTCCTCTAGATATGCTCAAGGAACTCTATGTCTTTCTTATGTTGGGGACTCCAGACCTGGACACAGTACTCTGGTCTCACAAGAGCAGAGCAGAGGGGGAGAAGCACCTCCCCTTGAGGTGATTTTGATGATGAAAAGAAACTGAGCTATGGTTTTTTTGGCATAAAACTGAGTAAGATGACAAATCCTGTGTACTGCATGGGCATAACTGTAAAACATGACCGAAACTTGAAATTTGGACTGTACTCCATCTATCCAAGAATTCCTCAGTTTACCTGCAACATACACAGTAATATACATACTACAGTAATAGTAGGTAAAGCAAGGTTAAAAACAACTAAGGTCCTCTGATGTATGACTTCTTCAGAAAAAGGTTATCTGGCCTACCTGAACAGCCTACAATCTTTGCAATTAAAATTAAAGTTTCATCTCAAGTAAGCATCACTACAAATTCTAAGACAAGGAGAGGATGGGGAAAGACACAAGAGACTAACATCTTCAAACCTGCAATTTCTCCTGCGTTAGAGTAAGAATAAAATTTCCATCAGTTGTTACTGTTAATCAATCCACAATGCACCTAGTGACAACTCACCCTAGAGGAACATCAGTGTCAGCTATGGGATATTCAAAGCTTCTGTGAAGTTCTTACACTTTGAGATGAGAAGCTATTTATGTTTAATACAAAACAGATTAATGCATAATAGATCAATACATATACTGCAAACACAGCATATAAATTTAGTATAAGCAGACTTCGTTCGCTGTGAATATAGAAAGTAAACAAAGCAAGAAATATTAATAGTCATTATCTCAGCATTCCTACCACAGTAATGCTTTTAAGGTTTTGGTTACTGTTAAAAAATCAGCTATCATATATTTCAGTGAGTCTTAAAATTTATCTGCATTAAACTTATATTTACTTACAAATTAAGAACACTAATTTAATAAATAAGCTTTATTACACTAAAACTTCCTGGTTCCAAAGAGTCTAGTAAAGAATCTGCTCACTTAAAACTAAGGCCTCAGGCTCCAATTATGGTACTATACAGCAACCATATGGGAAACCAGAAACAGAAGTTCAAAAAACATTTCTTCTTCACTCCTTTTCCCAATTACTTAGTTTAAAAAGCAACGTTCCTAATTTAACACCTCATCAAGCCATGAGTTCTCAAGTACTGCATTAACGACTAGGTAATTCTAAAAGTTTAACGTAGGTACACAGGCATTATTTGCTTTTAACTGTAGTAACTACGAACCGAAAAAGGAGATAAACAAAGTCTGCAATAACTGCTTAGAGAGATACAAAATCCGATCATGGCATTAATTAACTTAATGACTGGATCGGGAAGTAAATTCAGGTCACCTGGGCACTGAACTTAATTGACTGTTCCAGCAGTGAAAGACACCGCAGGTTTAAGGACTGTTTCTAAGGAACGGCCCGGAGCGGCCAGCACCGTGTCACACGGTGGCAAGCTGCCGGCGATCCACCGGCTGCCTCGCCTTGCTTCCCCCTGCCAGAATAAGCCACCATACTGCGCAGAAATAAAGAAACAAACAGGGCTACTCCCTGCGCACCACCCGAAGGACTCCCCGGACCAGCCCCACCGCCGGGCACTCACATCCTGGTGGTCCTCCACCACACACACCGGCAGCGCCTGGTAGACCCGCAGGCAGTCCCTGCGGGGCCCGTCCCCGCTGCCAGCCACCGGGCCGTTCATGCCGGGGCACTACGGCTCAGCCACGCCGAGACCCGGCGGGGCAGGGCAACTCGGCCTCTCCCCTCTCCCGGCGGTGGTTCTTCCGCCGGCAGCTCCCTCCCACCGCTTTCCTCTTCCGGAGACGGCACGCTGCGGGCCGAGCTGGCCTCGGCGGCGGGGTTCATGCGTCTCCTGCCGGCAGCGCCTCCCGGGGCAGCCTCCCGGCCGGCTTGCGGTGGGAAAGCGGGGCCGTGTGGCAGGAAAGAAGCGCGGCGGAGCCCGCCCGGCCGGGTGTCGGTCTCATCGCCGGGGCTGTCTCCGTGCCGTGTCCTGCCCTGCCGAGCCGCCGGTGGCCGTTGGAGGCCGTTACAGAGGGTTGGGAGGCGGGGTCTGGGTGAGGCCGGGTCTCGGTCCCCTCTTCTTCTCCGCTGCGCTGCTGCAGGGAGAAAAGAGGTTTTTTCCGTGTTTTGTTTCCTTTTGGTTTTCTGTGTCTGACGGCTTCTACCAGCGCAATAAATTTACTCTTCCAGGTGACAGGAAAAGGAGAGTCTGTTCTTTCCACTCTACGTTAATTTAAATGGAAACTGAGCGTGACCTTAGTTTTCAGCAAAGGGACCTTTAAAAAACAGTTGGGAGTTTCAGTTGGGAGTTTAAAATACTCTTTTTGTTGTGTTGTTGTGTTTTTCTCTTTTCCTCCTACTTCTTCATATTCTGAAGCAGTGAATTTGATAGTATAACTCCAGCACTTCCCTTTAGTTGGGAGTGTCTTAGAGCTCTATGTAAGAGAGCACTGGTAAAAAAGACCTTGAGTTTGTATGGTGTGACGTTAAAAAGAAATGTGCTTTAAGGTAAGGCACGGTGGTCTTTCTTTAGTTTGTTTCAGGCAATAGGAGTTGAGCTCAGGCTGTTTAAATGTATATGTAAACGTCAGCAAAGAGTAAAACAGTTTTGTGTTACAAGCCTGAGCTGCTTAAGATTTTGTATGGAGAACTAAAGCAAAATTGATGCAGCATCTAATGAATTAGAATTAAAAAATGACAAAAAGTTGTATTATTGCCAGACTAAATAACAGAAATGAACTTTCCCCTGCCCCACTACTGTTTCTTTCTGAGAGCTGTCACCAAGATTGGAGAGTCCTGAACAGGCATGGGCTGACTGAAAGGAACAAGTTTCTTTGCCATCATGGCTGCTGTCTCCCCATAATGTGGGATTCTGCCTTGCTTTGTCCTTTGGTTGCTCTGGATGAGCACCGCCAATTTTGGTGGCTTTCAGTAAGCCCTGTGTGTGTAAGGGGAGACTTAGGCTCTTCCTGGTTTGTCCTTGGTGTCAGTACATTGCATTTTTGTTTCTTTTCCAGTCCCCCTCCAGTTCACCAGAAGTTGTCTGCTATCTCAGCAAGCTACATCTTTTGCTGCACTGGCGTCAGAATGCAGCTGAAAACAGTACTCTAAGCAGTCCAGGTTGGCCATGCTGCATGGTAGAAGGTGGGAGAATCTTCTGTGCGTGTACTTCAGCATCAGTAAACCCTCTGTAAAAGGGAGTCTTTGTTTTCTTCATCTGGTGATCTTTCCAATTGAGTGTGTATGTCCTTTCTCTCTCCCTTAAGGAAACCAGGAATTAACTTCTGTGTTTAAGTATTTTTGTTTCTTTCCCTCCATTCCAGCCAAGACACCATGAATGATTTTTTTTAAAAATTTTAAATGTTGTTTTTTTTTCTTTTTGAAACTTACCAATGTAATTAAAGAATACATTTTTAACTTTAAAGCAGCATAGTGGGTTTTATTCGTAAACAGTAATACAATGTGTTAAGTACATGCATGATTTTGAGAAAGACTTAAGCCCACTCCAAATGGTAGCAACTGCTGGAAAGGTTGTAATGCCAGGCAGGGATCTGAGGGTTTTTTCCGGAAACCATTTATTCGAATTTATTGCATTATTATTTTTTCTGTAACCTGTAAGATTTTCATTTAACAAAAATACACCTACCTAACTTAAAAAAACCTTTCAATTGCCTGTTGACTTCAGTCCTTTACTAAATTGGGTTCTAAATTGTGAATGTGAATTGCTACTACTGCATTTAAAATTTACATGATCTGTTGGACCAGGTGACTTGACATGAGGTGTTAGTAAAATTCTGCCTGAGGTTTAGAACCATGTTATAGAAAGAACTTCTTGTTTCAGACTTTGGATGACAATAACAGGTTTTTTTAGTGAATGGTTTCTTTGTTGTGAGATATCTGAAGGCTTTATATCGAAGTCTTCAGTGAGTACCATTAGAGATGCTTATATCCTTTGCCCGTTGTCATATCAACCATTTGTTGAAATTAACGTTGCCCTAAATCAGAGAGCATGGCTCGGTTTGGGTTCTGGATTAAAGGTGATGGAGTGCTTTTGTGGATTAGAGACTTTAAGGAATCAAAGGGGTATAAATGACCTGTACTAGAGGCATAAGGAACACAAAGGTGCCTGTGATAGTGGACTTTAGCTTCTGGTCCAATAGCTTCTGTTAAAGCAGACTGCAGAAAACTATTGTTTCAGCACTTTAGGAGTAGTTCCTGAAAAGTCATTAAGGACATCCTACAAAAGTTGTGTGACACTTCACTTCTGTTTTCCTCATTAAAGGTGAGCCATGTCTTTCCATTCTGGGCGAGGATGTCCCCGTGGTCAGGGAGGACCAGGAGCAAGAACTTCAGCACAGACCTACCGCCCTCAAAACCTACGGCAGCTTCACCCTCAACAGCCCTCTGTACAATACCAGTATGACCAGCAAACTGCCCCACCAACAGCCTACTCAAACCCACCAGCTACTGGTTACATGCCTCCCAGGCCGGACTTTGTGCCCTACCCTCCTCCAGTGCCCCCTTCCACGCAAAATCCCATCAGCCAGTGTCCCATGAGGCCACCTTTTCCAAATCACCAGATGAGACAGAACTTCCCAGTGCCTCCGTGCTTCCCTCCTGCTCCTCCACCAGTGCCAAATCCTAGCAACACTCCTGTGCCAGGAACTCCTGCTGGGCAAAGCACCTTTCCTTACATGATGCCTCCTCCCACAGTACCTCATCCTCCCCCACCGCCAGTCATACCACAGCAAGTCAACTACCAGCCTGTGTACTCCACAGGGTATTCACAGCAGTCCTTCCCGCCACCTAACTTCAGCTATCAGCACAACTCTGGCTCCTTTCAGAGCAGCACTACCAACAGCAGCGGTGCCAGCAGCCATTTTCGGCACACGGGTCAGTACCAGGGAGAGAAGTCACAAAGTGATCGACGTTCTCCAGAGAGGAGCAAGCACTACGAGGAGCACCGACACCGTGAGCACGGTCACATCCACAGTGACAGGCATCGCTCCACCAACCATGGGGACCGTCGGGAGCGAGGACGGAGTCCAGACAGGAGGAGGCAGGAAAGCAGTCGGCATCGGGCAGATTATGACAGAGGAAGGATATCGCCTCATCACAGAAGTTATGAGCGTAACAGGTAACTTAAGCTATCTTCTGCCTGCAGAGGGAGAGCTGTCACCGTTGTCCCATAGGCTTTGCATCAATGTTCTTCCCCCAGCCTGGTTTTTCCCTCTAGCTCGGCAGGTTGCCAGTACTCAGGTCTGGTGGAAAGAGCTATTGTTTTGACCTCTTTCAGGTACACTGCTTCTGCATCACTTCAGTAAACTGGTGAACTTGTTGTCCTTGTCTGTGGAGATTGCTGGAATCAAAGCAGCTCTCATTTGAAAACTGAGTGGACTGATGAGTAGTGCTCTGCTCTCATGGGTATTTACTATAGGAACTTAGGCATGAAAGTAGAGTTGGCACTACTTTGTGCAGAAGATTGTGTTCAAAATTGAGCCTTACAAACATTTAAGTCCCAGCACCTCAAATTTCAAGATTTAGGTACCAGTCAGGGTTCCAAGTGTTGCTTGAATTTGGTCTTTCTTTGACTTGTCCTGTATTTGTAGAGAAGCATCATCTGGAAGGGTTTGTACCCTGAGAGGTGCACATACCTATGCAGTGAGGTTGTATTTTTTTGTGAAAAGCGTATTGTGCAGTGTTCCTCACAATGCTGTGTCCTTATCCTTGTGGGAGAACAACACAGATGTGTACAGGCTTTACATGACCTCCCTGTTGATGCTTAGACCTGCTGTGTAATTCTATTCAGCATGAAGACCTCAGCAAGCCAGCCTTTTGTCCCTAAGTGTAGGTCAGGGTTAAGATTGTCTGGGGTTTTAGTAATCAGCATATGTGTGTCATTTTGTGTAACGTGATCTCAGCTTACTTCTGTGCTCCTCTCAGGTATGGAATATAATGAAATGTCGGTTTTAACTTATGTTTTGAACTCTCCAAGGGAGCGGGAGAGGGAGAGGCATAGGCACCGTGAAAGCAGACGATCACCATCCCCAGACAGATCCTACAAAAAAGATTACAAGAGACCAGGAAGGTAAGAAAGGTTATATTCAGTCTCTCGTGTATTTGAGGCTCTGCATCCATGCATTTTTGCCTATATATATGTGCATACATACCTGTTTTGAAGCTCAGAAAAGATAAGTGATGTTTCCATGTATAAGTAGATGGTTATAAATTTGAGACACTCATCTCAAGACCTAGTAGAGTAAGAAACAGGATTAATCTCTGGAGAGAGGGCTTCACTGCTGTGTCCTAAATACTTTGTCTTAAATCTGCTTCCAGTCTGTAAAGTACAAAGATATTTAAAGTCATTCTATGTTTAGATCATCTTTTAGAAGCTGTTTTTATATTCGTGCTTCTTTCCTTTTGAATCCTGGATAGTTTAAATAAGTGCAATATTACTGGCTTTGTAGTCAGAGGAGATTAAAAAAAAATTTCCTAAACAATATCACAGGTTATGTTCAAAGGAGTGCCAGAGGTAGAGTAACACAAGCAGTGTGGCTTCAATGTGATCCTTCTAATAAAACCTTAACTATTTTTTCATGCAAATGGTTTGCAGTCTATGTATTACAACTTCTTGATATTGTAACTTTTAGTTGTGAGTTATGCGACTTTTAGTTGTGAGTGGTGAGTTTCCAGCTTTTTAACAAAATTTTAAAAATGCATCTATAATGGCAATAGGAATTTTAATCTAAAGTAGCATATTTTTTCATTCTGATTGTCAAATATGGTTTAAAAATACAAAAAGCACTTCAAATTTTAAGTAATATTTTTGTTGTGGGTCAGAACCACAACATGTTCTACTTTTTATGGTGCAAGTTAAAAGCAGGCAGAGGCAGTTGGATTTTGTTGTTATTGACATGATAGAGTGATGGAATGTGTAGAGGCAACCAGGTAAAGACACTCAGGTGTTGCCAGTCTGGAGGAGGAAGGCGTGAGCTCCTGTTCAGCCCACCTGTGCCCAGTTAGGGCTGGGCCCAACTGCGCATGAGCAGAACTGGGGGACCAATAAAAGGTGGGCTTCCAGAGGTGAGCTTGGGTCACTCCTGAGCAGCCTGAGCAAGAGGATAGTTGACTCTGGAGTGTTAGCACCAAGATAGACTGACTGATTCTAAGGGCAACTTTCGGAGTGCTGTCCTTGCACCTTGGCAAGAACACCTACTGGACCCCAAAACACTGTGGTCCAGGAAAGGATTGTCTGCAACATACTGATCTGAAGCACACTGCACACTATTTGCTTTTCCTTATAAAACTGTCAGTGTTAAAAAGAATTGCTTTTGTTGCTTTCTTTAAGCCGGTCTCCCAGCAGAGAGCGAAAGAGGCCCCGATGGGAGGAGGACAGAGAAAGGTGGTCTGACAACCAGAGCTCCAGCAAAGAGAAAAATTATACCACTATTAAAGACAAGGAATCAGAGGAGAATGCATCTGAAAAAAATGAAGAGGAAGATGAGGAGTTACTTAAACCAGTCTGGGTTCGTTGTACCCACTCTGAGAGCTATTATTCCAATGACCCTATGGATCAAGTGGTATGTTTGTGAGACAACTCTAGAATTACTGTGTACAGTCGTTTATTGATTATTTGATTACTTGATTGATATGAACGCTTCAGCAGGATCATGTTTTGTGTCATTTAATCCTTCCCTCCTCCCAATCATGTCAGTCTTTTAACCCTGCTAAGGGCTTTATTTATTGGTACTCTTCTCTATTTTCATCAGTTTCTTCTGTATGTTTGCATTCAGATTAGCAAAACATGGAAGAGGGGTATTTTTTGTCTCCAGGAGGGAAGGAGGTTGGGGGGGGAGAGGGGGGCTTCATTATACCTGTATTTGAGCAGAGGTGCCTCAAGCACCATTATATTTCCACAGTTTTGGAGAAATTTTGCACAGAAATAAAAGTCAGGATTTTTTTGTACTTGGCAGTAACGCTTGCTGGTGGAGTAGTGATAGAGAGGGGGGATGTTACTTGATCTTTGTGGCTGTTTTTTTCCTTTGAGATTGACGTGGAAAGTAAATTCCTGGTGATTGAAAATGGGCAACAAAGTGAGGTGTGTGATAAAATTATTCTTAGTTGCAAAATACTTTACAGATCTCCTGTTTCTTCTAAACCTGTTAAAAAGCAATGCTAAGCTGTAATAAATATGCTTAGCTATAGTTCTGCTTTGTTAGGCTGAAGGTTTGATGATAATGCACCAGCAAATGAAGTAATTTCTCTGCTAGTTGGCCTGGTGGAGCAATGCAATGGTATACTGAAACCTTAACAGGTATTTCCATGTTTCATTGTCCTACACAGCTGTGTCTTGTCCACTTCTTGCTTTTCATCATGAAATGCTGGTTCATGTTGAGCACATGTGCTATGTCAACACTGTCCTTTTTTTTTGCTGTTGTGTTTTTAAAAATAACAGGGGGACTCTACTGTGGTAGGAACAAGCAAGCTCCGAGATCTGTATGAGAAGTTTGATGAGGAGTTAGGAAAGCGACAGGCAAAGGCCAAAGCAGCCAGACCACCATGGGAGCCACCAAAGACCAAACTGGATGAAGATTTAGGTAAGCAGAAACTATGACAAAGCTCTGAATTTGTGTGGTCTGTAGGTGCCAATTTTTTGGCAGTTTTGTATTTAATAACATTTATAAGTTGATCTCCGGTTTTTAAGTCTTTCCTTTCTATTGCATATCCATGGGAGTTTTGCTGTTGGTGTTGTCTGAAGTAGAGCTTGATTTTTTACTCAGACATCCTAAGGGAAAATGGATATGATCCAGCACTGCCTTGTGTTGAAGTGTCTTCCACAGCATGAAATTAACCCGGGTATGATCAGATAGGCTAGAGCATGGTGCACAAGAGGCTTTGTGGGGGTGCTGGTGCTGGTGTTAAAGTCTAAAAAGGAGGCAAGAGTAGTGGTCATAAACTCATATTGGCTGCTTGTTACTCCTTTTTTTACATTTTATTTGAACAGCATATTTGCACATACTTAAATTCACTCAAGAATCACTAGCCAAGTTAGCTGTAGGGTTTTTCAGGATCTATATTTTCATGTGGATGAAGCAAAAGCTTTTAAAATACCTACATTCGTCATACACGTGTAAAGCTTCACATCCTCAGATCTCTGCAGAAGAAGTGATAGCAGTAACTGTGTAATACAGTGAGATAAAAACGTGCTCCAAGAGCCTTTTGTAAATCATGAAAGGCTAATGCCAATTCCTAAAATCTAAAAGTTCTGCATTTGTCTTGCAGAATTCCTGCTTACTCTTAACAGGTCCTTCACTCATTTTGCACCTAAAATTAGACTTATGCAACTAATTAATGTTTAACAGAGAATTTTTAAAACTCCGGTGTTTGTGAATATTTGGAGGAATATGCATGTTTGCACGTTCATACTAAACCTAATTGCAATATGACCCCTGTAAACCAAATGTCCCAAGGACATATTTTAATAACACCTTCTGCTGAGTTTCCAACTGTATAAAGATACACCTTGATTTTAAAAAGAAAAAAGGGAAGCATATTTACTAGTAATAGTCCTCATTTTTTTTCCTCTCTCTTTTTTCTTCTAACTAAGGAGAGTCTTGCATTCATTAAATACACAATTTTAAACCTTAGTTTGAGTTTTTCAAAGCAATAGCAGTATAGTACTGTATTTTCTCTAGTTTAAAAACTTGGAAGAAATTGTTCTTTTCATGAATAATAAACTTGCACTGTGGTTTATGTCTTGGCTATGAAGACAACTTGGAGTTAAGGAGATCTATGGGAATGAGTGACATTGCATACATAATAAGAGGATTCACTTTGTAGTACCACAGGATGTTAGAGATATTTTGAGATTGGGCTCTATTTTTTGGGATTTGTGTGGTGTGTGTTTTTTCCTTTTAATTAAGCCCAGACACTCATTAACAGTACTTAGACAACACCACAAAGGAGACATTTTAGCAAGTCTAAGACTGTCTTTGTTTTTCGTTTGTATCGTTCTCTGTTCTCCTCTCTGATAGATTAGAAAAATTGCTTTAGTTAACACAAAGAAGAAAACAACCAAACAACAAAAAAATGACCTAAATCAAACAAACAAAAAAATTATAACGCTCACAACAGGGTTTCAAAAAAACTTAGGATTGGATTAAATCAACTAGTAATGTCAGGTTTTCTTCTGGTCTGTGGTTTCTAATATGTGATAATGAACTTACTAGCATTTATTTTGAAAAAAGTCTTAACAGTACATGTTCTATAATTGTATCCGTATGTAATGTTTTGAAACTTAAATACACAAGTGCTTCTAAAAGTGAGTATTTTTAAGTAAAGTGAAAACTAGATGTAAACTGTTCACTCATAGGAAGCACAATTAACTTTTTAACAAGAGGTTCTGTTTAGCTCATGCTAGTTGCCTATGTGTATCATTTCTCGTTTCTTTTTTATTTATTTATTTTTAACTTTGCTATGATACTTGTGTTGGTTATACCTCTGTAACCTTTAATGTCAAGTAACTGAAATTGTTCATCTTCAACTTAGCAGTGATGCTCCTAGACAGCCAAACAGCAATCTGACTCATGCAAGCAGATGAGTTGTTGCAATCATTTAACATCCGTATTTGCTGTAATTTTTAATTAAAAATGCAGTTGCATTCCCTGTTTTCCCTAGTGTGAGCATCATGCACAATTTTCAGTGTGCCACAATTAGTTATGTCATGATAGAGGAGGAATTGCTAATGGTGAAGAGCTTTTGTTGGATGTGTTTTGCAACTGATTTTGTTATCTCTGTGTGAATCAGAGAGCTCCAGTGACTCAGACTGTGACTCTGAAGATGACAGCAGCTGCTCCAGCAGCTCAGATTCGGAAGTTTTTGACGTCATTGCAGAAATTAAGCGTAAAAAAGCACACCCTGATCGTCTCCATGAAGAACTGTGGTACAATGATCCAGGGCAGGTATGATGAGAAAAAAAAGTCCGAAAGCCTGAAAGTAATTTTCCTCTATAGACTTAAAATTCTGCATCATTGTCAAACATATTGAGTGATATGTATTTCAATGTGCTTTTTTTACCCCCCTTTTCCATTTCCTTCAAATAACTTTTGATTTCAAGAGTGTAGTTCCAGCTCATGAATACTCAGGATTATTCAGCTGGAATAATTTCTGACAGTGTTAATAAAGCCTAAATTACTAATATGGTACTAATGCTGTCCTCTGAGCCCTGAGATAAAAGTACACAGATGAATTCTGGGATACATCAAAGGCAGCATGTTTACATCCTTTATAAATTTTTCACCTAAAAGGTCTCAGCTCATACTGATAAATAATGTTTTAAATATGTGGCTAATGCACCTAATTTTGTTTCTAAACTGATTTTTTTGTAAATGCATGGAGATTATAGTTGTCATTAAATGTAATTCCTGAGCTCATGAAGTGTTGTTTTGAATGTGTACATTGCACAGAAGATTAATTATTGTTTGCAAATTTACCATCTTCATCTTTCTTAAATATTTTACAATCTATTCTTTTTGTCAAATGGCATCTCAGTAAATTTATTTTTCTGACACTTTGTGTGATGCATGAGTTTAGCATGCAGCAAATCATAATGCCAAGAGATACTGCAATTCTTATTGCCACTGTGGTAATTCAAAGGTCTGTTGAATGTTCTATTTCAGATTCATATTTATGCTTCTGGTTTAAAAAAAAATAAAATTGACTGAGAATAGCTAGCTGTTTTTATTTGTCTAAGAAACAAAATCAGCAAAGTGTTCAGATACTTAACTGATAAATCTGCAGCTTCAAAGTAATATTGGCCAAATAAAAAGAATATGGAATAACTGTAAGACGAATAGTTTTTGGAACGTGTGGTTTATGAGTTTGATGCTGAAAGCTTTCCTTCCCAAAAACTTTCTTGAGACTTCCCCTTTATCTTTTTTGAAGGGGCTGAAAACAGATCATGATGAGCTTGTCAGTGCTGTGCCAATTCTGAGTAGATTTTATTTGAAAACATTTGCTATTTTCCTAGGTATTTATCTGGTATACCAAAATGCTTTCAAACTATCACTACATGAAACAGGAATGATTGCCATGCACAATGGCACTAAGAATTAGACTGTCTGCCACATAATTGGATTTTTAGAATGGATCTTCCCAGCCCTTCACTGTGATCAATGTGTTTTTCACTTTGGATAATCTCCCAACAGTGCTGGCATTTGCCAGAAAGTAAGCTGCTAAAGCAGATGCTACCCAGTGGCCCTTTGCTTACAGGTGTTACCCAGTTGTTTGTGTTACTCTTTTGGTCAAAGGAGGAAAGAAGCCATTGCCTTAGCTTATGTGAAGTGATGATTTTTCAACATCTTTTTATCAAGACTTCATGATTGCTCTTCTGCATTTTTTTCAATGAACTGTGTCATTAGGGATAAGTATGTATCCGACTTGCTTCCCAAGCTTTGGGCTTTGCATATACTTCTTATTTCTGTTAGTCTCAGCTTGTACATTTAATGTAACAGAGGAAATGTTGGTGCTGAACAGTTGTAAGAATTAAGGATGAGATATTAAAAAATAAGTGGTTATTTTAATAGCTTTAGTAGGCCCTTATTTTTTTGGAAGTCATGAGCCATTTGCCATGTAATGCATTTTTTAACTCCCTTCTGTTTTGTGTCTGTATGAGCCAGAGAGGAAGTATGCTTTTACCTAGAACCATCAGTCAATTTAATTGAGCCTGTACTTTTCTCAGGAGTTTCAGAGTGTGGATAAAAGTGTGTGAACAAAAAAAAAAAAACAAGCTTGCATGACTAAGCTCCCAAAGGAGTAGAGAAATACCCTACTGCTTATGTTCCTTTGCATGTATGCACTGTGCCAGTCTGAAGAAATTGAATTTCAATGGACCTTTAGAAAATGAACATCAAAACTAAAAAGTTATATTATTCTGCCAGCTGTCTGAATCTACATTAATAACAGTTTGGTGGTTTTTGCTTCCTGATGTTACTTCACAGTATATCTTTCTATGATAATCCTGTTTAGGTCTACCATGGGCACAGTTTACATTTTCAGATTGCTTATAGTAGTGAAAAGTTCTTCTGGTTCTTATGTTGCATTTTAGGGCTGTTTTGTTGTCTTTCTAAAAAAAAAAAAAAAAAACCTTTCAGTTCTTGAATTCAGACTTTGAAAAACTCTATTAAAACCTCGAGTTAGGAAGTTCATTTGTTTCCCTGGTTTGGTTCTGGGGATGTTTGTAGGTTTTCTGCAATGAGCATGACGTTAAGTGCAGAAAGCTTTAGGGTATTGCAGTAATTTATAGTATGCATTGAACTTGGTCATAAAAGTGAAAAGACAGACAGTAGCTTTATACCCTGTGCCATCACCATTTTTGGTATAGCTACTTGATTCACCCATATAGATTACTGAAGTGTATGGTTTTTTCACTTGTTGTCTTTTAATGATTACAGGGTGGATTTCAAGTGTTCTTTAAAGTATCAAAATCTTCAAATGATCTGCTTTGCATACTTCAGGTGATAGCCTTGTCACGTAGCAGAGGGGTTAATCAGGGACAGGATTTCATTCATTGTAGTGAGTAGAACTGTTTCAGGGTGGATATTTCAGCATGTAGATATTTGCATGTACTGTGTTTAGAGCCTGAATTGTGTTTCAGTCAGACAGTGTGCTTTTTGTATGTATAAGAAATGGTAAGAGTGGTAGACTTTTATTTGAGAGCATTTTTCCATCTTGTGCTTCTGAAACAGTGATGAAGTTCTAATGCTATCGTGTAGTTTTCTTATACTAGTCTGTACTGTTTCAGTTCTGTTGACTTACAAACATCCACTTAATCTGAGCATGACAGGCTTTTAGAAGCATCGGCACTCTGGGCTTTAAAACCAACATATTTTTCCAACACTATTTTTCAGTAAAAACAGAAACCTACTTTATTTTTGACAGATGAATGATGGACCTCTGTGCAAGTGCAGTGCTAAAGCCCGACGAACGGGAATAAGACATGGCATTTATCCTGGTGAAGAGGTAAATAATTACAAGAATTGCAGTTATGAACTGAAACTTGCTGCTGTAAATTCATGCTTTGTTTGATTCAAGTTTTTTTCCCCATTATTTATGGGCTGAGTAAAAACTCCTGTGCAACTTTTAATCACTTAGTTGTGCAACCTTGTATATAAAAGACAGTACTGGAAATGAAATCCACCTAAAAACTATGAAAAACTTAGCCCTGTATTTATTTAGTTTTAGGTTTGGATTTTTTTTAAAGTTTATGAAAAACAGTTACATGAATAAAAAAATGTGGTCAAAGTTCTACCATCTTCAAGTGGAAGAGTATGTTGTGAAGGGATTGCTTTCAAAATAGAAGTAAAGTAGTAATTTAGCTGCTGACAGGAGCAGAAACATGTCAGGAGGTGTTGTTGCCTTAGCACTAGAGTATGTCTGCACTGACAATTTGCAGAAAGTTTATTAATTTCTTTATGAATATCTGATTTGAAAAAAAAGTATTCCTTCAGCTTACTGATATATTTTACAAAGGTAATGTCTTTCTTTTAAAAATCGTTGCTGGAATAGTGCTTGGACCTCCTCAAGCTTTTTCATTCTAAAAAAACTTCATTGTTGTGAGACAATTTGTAAGCATTAATATTACAGAATTATTTTGGTTGGAAAAGACCTTTAAGATCATGAAGTCCAACTGCCAATGTAGGTTTTACGTTTTTAATTTTTCTTTAATAATTTCATTTTTCAGTATATGTTTTTACATATATTTACTGAAACATTATTTTCTTTCTCTGCAGTTAAGGATTTGTGAATGTTTCTTTGAGTTATTCCCTGTGAGAAAAATGGCCTTGGTTTGAAGTTATAAACTGCTTCAGTTTGGGATCAGATACTAATTGTCTCTAGAATTTTACTTGCAGAGGAGGGAGAAAAATTTAGCAGGAGAAAACTGATACATAAAACTTGCAGCATGAAGGCAGCTGCCCCCTGAAGCAAGGCCAGCTGCAAATTTGAGGTTTCAGATAATCTCCTAGAATATACTAGCTTCTACAGTCTCCTGTAGGTAAACCTGCTCAGCTTTTTAACTGCTTTGTCTCAGCAATGAGAAGCTTAGAGGCTGAACAGCCTGAGTAATTACCCTTCCTGTTGGGTGGGTTTTACAAAGTGCACAGAGCTGCCTGATGGTGATTCTATCATGCCACTGCAGTCAGGCCAACTTTTGTAAACCTATTTCATGTAGCACTCTGCTTGCTGCAGTGACTTTGGTTTTTTTCATGCACAGGTGTATTCTGAGCAGGTGGGTGGCAGCCTTTGAGCTGCAGCAATTTATGTTGGATGTATATGCAGTTGGATGTAGGGCTGTAGGCTGTATGTTGCATGTAGGATAAGTGGTTTTGTCTTGCTGCTGAGGATTTTTGGGTGTTTAAACTGCACTGATTCAGAACATGCTGGAAAAAAAAACATGAATCCCAGGTGTTTGGTGTTGCATCAGAGTGCACGGAGGGCTCTGTGCCTTTGGACTTTGCAGGCAGGCATTACAGCCTGATGGATAGAGCAGGGTTCTGAGTGCTGCATCTCTGGTGACAGACTAATCCTTTCTCTTTAGGCCTCAGATTTGCCCCAGGCAGATGAGCTGATATGTATCCTGATAGCGTCCTTTGAGATCTTATCATGTGAGGTCTAGGTTCCTTTTTGTAAGCTTGTAAAATCAATTTCCTGAAACAAATTTATACAAAAGAGGAAATCAATCTGGTATTTAAATGACTAACTGCTGTGTGTAAAGAAGATGGAGAGTCAAATGGAAAATCAAAAAAAGTGTTGCTGTTTTTCACCCCCTTTCCTTTTAAATAGCTTTAAAAATATTTCTGAAAGTGAAAATGTAGATAAGGCAACATTTTCATCTCCTCGGAACGCTTAATTATGACTACCTGCTTTTGTTTAATTTTTCCTAGTGCATATTTCATGGCTATTAAAAATGCTTTATTCTCTCTTTTAATCTAAATTTGCCTTGACTCTACACATAATTCTACTTATCTCTTTCTTTAAGCCCATTAAACCGTGTCGCCCCATGACCAACAATGCTGGAAGGCTATACCACTATCGAATTACTGTGTCACCTCCCACAAATTTCTTAGTAAGTATTTTATAAATAATTCTAACTAGGACGCTAGTTTTGTTTTCAGTAATGGAAGTGATACTACTTCTTGCTTACTCCATGGTTGTTTTATTTTCTTTTTTAGACAGATAGACCTACTGTTATTGAGTATGATGACCATGAATATATCTTTGAAGGGTTCTCAATGTTTGCACATGCCCCACTTACAAATGTAAGTATATTCATAACTAGATACCTGGCATCTCTTTGGAAGCTAAGCTGTTTCTGCCTTAAGTTAGGCTTTTCTAGGGCAATGAGACATGTATGTTACAAGTATCTTGCCAGCCCTGGGGACAGGAAGAAGACATTGATTCCAATGAGTCCTCAGCTTTTGTCTTGACTAATTGTGGTAATCGTTATCTTAAAACTGTGACTGAGACAATGATCAAAGTAGTCATAGAATATTGACTGGTTTGGGTTGGAAGGGACCTCAGAGATCATCTAGTTCCAACCCCCGAGGGACACTACTACACCACGTTGCTTAAGCCCCATCCAACCTGACCTTGAACACTTGCAGGGAGGGGAGCATCCATGACTTCTCAGGACAACCTTTTCTAGTGCAAATAAACCTCACAGAAAATAATGTTTTCTTAATAGCTAGTGTAAACTACCCTTTTTCAAATTAAAATGATTACCCCTCATCCTATTGCTGTATACCCTTGAAAACGGCCCTCTCCAACTTCCTTGTAGGCCCCCTTCAGGTACTGGAAGGCCACTAACATTTCCCTAGAGCCTTCTCTAGGCTGAACAACCCCAAATCTCAGCCTGTCTTTGTAAGAGAGGGGCTCCAGCCCTCTGATCATCTTAGTGGCCCTTCTCTGGACTTGCTGCAATAGTTCCATGTCCTTCTTCTGTCTGGGACTACAGAACTGGACACAGTACTCCATATGGAATCTCATGAGAGAGAGGGGTACAAATATGCAATCCTCTCATGGGCAGAAGTCTGTATACTTGAGTTCACAGAATCTTCTTACTGGGAATCCATCATTCTTCAGGGCTACAAAAGGAGACCATATTCCTTAGCAGTGCCTTCCTTCTCAATGGTTTGGTGTATTTCACAGTTGTGAAGTGAAATAAACCATCGAATCACTTGTTGAAACTGTTTATTGGATTTAAATTGGATTAGGAGGTTTGCTAAGTTGGAAAAGTTCAAAGAAAAAAACAGCAACAACAACTAAAAAAGGTTTTTCCTTTAAGTGATAGATGGATTTATTTCGGCAATACACTAAACTTAGAGATTTTTCTCTTCTAAAAACTTACCTAGATGTACTCACTGCTTCCTAAAATCCATTCAGCTTCTTCAGGAACTAGGCAAATTACGATTGTTTGTTAAAAGCTGTAGATATTTAAAGGCAATTAATTTTATGCTTTGAAATCAAATACAACAAGAAAAGGAATTTCTTGACAGGAAGGGTTGTTAGGTTTTGGAAAAGACTGCCCAGGAAATTGTTTGAGTCATTAAATATCATCCCCTGGGGGGATTTAAAAACCATATAGATGAGGTGCTCAGACATTTAGTAGTGGACTTAGCAGTGGTAGGTTAACTTGATGACCTTAAAGGTCTTTTCCTACTAAAATGCTTCTGTGGTTGGTACCTGACTGTCCTGCTTTTCAATACGAGTTAGCCACATCTGATTGAAACATATGCAAATACTTAATTTCTGTATACTTGAAGATTTTGTTGTTATCTTAGTATTTCAAGAACTGCTTTTTCAAATGCTGTGGTGTTTCCTTGTTTTCTTTTTCTACGCCTGTTGCTAACTACACCACCAATGCAAAAACCCAGTATAGGAAAAAAAAAGGTACTGGTACAGGGCTGTAAGAATACTGGAACTGAGAGGCTTTGAGAAGAAAGTGAAACAGTTTGCTCACGTAATGTATGTGACATCACTTTGCTTCTGGTGGGTGAGAGAAGGGACTCTTATGGAGAGGAAGTCAGTGAGACAGTGGAGTAAAACCTGTGATGTGGCAGTGTGAAGCACTCCTGCCCTGTAGCAGTGCATCACTCTTGGTGGTCAAGGCAGATTTTTCCCAAGGCTTTAGGTCTTCACACTGCAAACAATCAAGAAGGAACAGATTTATTTTGCTTCCATTAAAAAGTAAAGAGACTACCTTACCTTTGTAATTCTTGTGTCCACTCCATGACAGGAAAGGCAGAGATTTATGGGAATCTTTTCTTTACAGAGAACAAGGAAAATTTTTTATCTGACATGAGTAGTTAGTGAAGACCTTGAGTTTACTTTTACTGTAAAGTGCGTGGCTTAGTTTTTTTTTCCAATTTCAAATAGGGAAAATGATCAGCAAATTATTAATTTTTTACTGAGTTGAGTTGAATTCAAAACAACACCATGTTGTCAGTTCCTGTTACTAATATGTATAAAGCCGTTTGCAAAAAGTCTCTTGCTGTCACGATAGGATTTTTGGCAACCTAAAACTGTTATTTGAAAGATGTATTTAATAAAAGGGAGGTGGCAAAGGGTAGTTAAAACAGAGGTCCCAACCCCAGCATCTTTAAATGAACCAAGTTTCTGTAATTTAAAGTCTGAGTTTTACACACTGTTATTACTAAGTAATAATGGAACATGTCAGATATTAGGGAAAATGGTTAGTACATGGAGATTTTGTTCCTGGTCACTTCTATAAGTGTTCATTTCCTATTCAATATAAATAAAAATAGTCCAGGCTACTGAGTTTCTGAATCAACATATCCTATCGTGGTTGAATTTACATGTGAGAAAATAAGCAGTGACTTTATTTATTTATTTATTATATCTGCTGATTTAAATGTGACAGCTTTTCATCTGCTCAGATTTGAAACGGGACTTTTACCTTCTAAGAGTTGGGGGGGGTTTTTGTATTTACATTTCGTAATGTATTACATTGTAGCAAGTGTAATATTTTGTTTGTTCTAGCTCCTTAGTTTATCATGCAGATATCAACAGATTTTTGTAGACAAAATAGTCAGATGTTTAACAGTGACTGCAAGGAGATGCAGGCAGAATATGCACTTCCAAGTACATTGATTTCAGTACAACTTCACTGATACTTGTGTCCTTGCCAGTGCAAAATAACCTTGGGTTGCCTCCCTTTCACAGATCATTGAAGTGTTCTAAAGCTCTTTTACGCTCGCAAGGCCAGTGAACAGTAAAATGTGCTAAGAGCTGTAAACATGTAGGGCAGCATTAGGCATTTTTGCAGTCTTTTAGAAATCTAGCTTTTTTGCTTAAAAAAGTCACGTTTAAGAAAAGAAGCAATCACCTTCAGCAGTCCATGGACTTTGCAGAGAAAGGAATCTTTTTTCAAAGTGAAAATAAGGAATCAGATGCTCGACTTACTAGTTAGTTCAGCCAAACTCTGAGAATATTTATCAGCATAACCTTGTAAATTTATCTTGAAGCTCCTCCATTGTGTTGCTATAACATAAAGCCATATTTTAAGACAGTGTAACTAACAGAATTTGCAGTGTGCTTAAAAACACCATGCCTTCAGATCACTGTATCAATCTGACATGTTCTGATGCCAACAATAAATTCACTTCCAAATATATAGTGCGAGAAGATAGGGGTTTACAGAACTTGGCTTTTTCTTCGACACAAAATTTCCTCTCCAGTAGAGGGCATTATTTAATCACCTTTTAGCATCCCTCCTGTCAGCCTTGTGTTATTAGAGAGGTTGAGGTTAGAACTATTACTTCTCTTGAACATGTTTGTGTTCCTGTCTTTGCATGATCCCCCAGAGTAGCTGGTTTAGTAAGTGTCCTTTTCAGCAGACAGAAATACCTCTGCAAACAAAATTGTATTAGTTTTATACTGGATGCTATATAGTTTTTCATAATGAATTTCTATTTTCCTTTCAGATTCCTCTGTGTAAAGTAATCAGATTTAACATTGACTATACAATTCATTTCATTGAGGAAATGATGCCTGAGGTAAGAGGGATAATTAGCCAAAATTCAGAACAGGTTGCGAGTTGCTGATATACTTAATTTGTTAAATTCTTCAGAATCTCATTTCTTGAAGTCTTTTAAGAGACAGGCTGTGTTCTGGACCAGTGCCTGGAAAGGAACTTGCACTCACAGGTTCTAGCATAAATCCATCTACATAGTCTATCATATAGTAAAATCACATATTATGATGGTCTTATATCCATATCTTTTTTCATTTTAACTTACATATAATGTATGTCAGGTACTCTTATCTGTAAGCTGACTTAGACATTATCCTTCTTTCATGGATAACAAAAACAAGGCGTATGGAGGTGTTGACTTACCAGAACCACATAATTCAGTGACAGTGCTGAGACCTGAGTTTGAAGCTATGAAGATTGCATATCAGCACTTAATATAAGTTGTTGTCAAAACAAATTTCCAATGGATACAAACAAAGCTCAATCAGCACATAATTATTTTTTACTATTATTATAAATTAATCTTTGGTGAAGCCAGTTTGTGATGTAAATAGCTGCAGTAGAACAGCATGTGTAGTTACAGAATCACCCTTGCATGTTAACTACAAATATATGGTCAGTGTTCAATTTAGTCACATATATTTACATTTTTATTTCTAGTTATATCTCTTTTTGTTGCTCAGCAGTATCTAAATGAATGCAAAAGCCCCGAAATTCCTCAGAAAGATTTACTTGGTCAAAGCAGTTCATTTCTTGTTACTGAATCTGCTGTGTTGTCTCCAGATCTTGTTCTAAAACAACAAATGGATACCAAGCAAAAGAGGGAATCAACTTTTTTTTTAAATTCATGACCTGGCCTACAGCACTATTTGCAGACTACCTTTACTAATGTATTCTTAGAAAAGAGTTTGTGGTGTTGGGTTTGGAATTTATGGCTGGTATCAGGCACATACAATTAAAACCAACTTGTCCTGATGTTGTTAAGGAAGGCTTTTTAAGTACCTTCATGAAAGGAAGCTTTTTGTCTTGGAGAAGCTGCTTCCCCACTTGATGAGAAGAATCTCATAATTTCTGCCTGTAGGGTTGATTTGGACATTGACTGAAGAATCTTCATTACAATCCTTTCTTGACAATACTCCCTGAAGAGATCACTGTACTATGTTTCAATGTTTCAGTAGATTATTGTGGATATATCGGTCCTGTTTCCAAAGCCCAGCATCTTAGTGGTTGGTAAATATGAAGACACCAATTTCTTCATTGTTTTATTTAAATATAAGTGAGTGGCATTATTTGTATTACAGATTTATATAGTTCTAATGCTGGTGTGTATTCTTTTATTTTCTTTCTACAGAATTTTTGTGTGAGAGGGCTTGAGCTATTCTCTTCATATCTATTCAAAGATATTTTGGAGCTCTATGACTGGAATCTTAAAGGTAACTTAAGTTTTATTTAGGGAAAAAAACCATACAAAAATCTAATTAGTTGCAGATTTGAAAAAGTAGGACTCTATTTTATGTTTTTTGTTTTAAAGAGAAGAAAAATTGGTATGGGGGTCAAAAGAACAGTCAAATGCTGGTTTATGTGGGAGGGGCAAACTTTCATTTTGTTCTTCAAGAATATGCAATTTATTGGAGTTTACCAATGTGGGCTGTATCAAATGTGCCAATTTGGTACTGTATTTTAAGACAGAAACTAAATTTCTTTCTTAATCCAAGACTGTTCTTTTTAATCAAACAGTAAATATTTTATGTTTAATTGTATAGTATCGTGTGCATGGTATTTTGAAAGGCAGGGTGTCAGGTAAATGAATTCTCTGTTTTTACAAGCTGCCAAAGAAGTTACTCATACAGTATTTCTCTACAGTCAACTTAGAAAGCAGTGTCATACAGACAGCCATAGAGTAATAACGTATCATTATAGTTGAATGTTTTTGACTCAACAAGATGAAAATATGTTTCTCTGAAGACTGTGATAAAGGAGAATTTCAGGGATGTTCCTTCCCTGGGTCTAAAAACTGATAGTATCAAGGGAATTTCATTTCAGAATCTGTGCTTTGGTGTCTTGACTTTGTCTATGGAGATGTGCTCTGTACTTACTGCAGCTAGACAGAGGAGTGTACAGGTTTCATACATTTTGTGTAGGCTTCTTTTTTATTACTTAATGTATTCAGATATCAGTGTTGCCTTCTGTATCACTGGTTCTGACTTTTCTTTTTTAAGACTAGATAATTAGTTTTCGGTTTTATTTTCATGCAAAACTTTGGTTGATGAACTAGGAAACCCAAATACCCCCACAAAATAGCATAATCAAAATTTCCTTGTTGTCTTTGTTACTGAAACCAAGAAACACCAACTGATTGGGAGGGACTAATAAACTAATGCTTGTGTCTGTAAGACTTGAGTAATTTAATGATATAAAATATATTTTTTTAGATATCACTGTTTTAAATAAAACTACTGTGATTTTGTGAGATTGTTTATATTTTTTAGGTTTTGCAGTTTTCATTGAAATTGTCCATGAGGACACTTTCACTACAAGTTCTGTTCTTCTCTGCTTTTCATTTTTGTGCATGATTGAAACGGGTTCTATCAAATGTAATAATCAGTCATTGATTTAATCTGCAGCAGTGTTACTTCTTTTTTTACTTCTTTTGCAAATACATTGCTGTTCATAATTTTCTGTATTTTTTTGTATTTAAGGTCCTTCTCTTGAAAATGATTCAGTTTCCTGCCCTAGATTCCACTTCATGCCACGATTTGTGAGGTTTCTTCCAGGTAATATTTGTATTATGTAGCTTTTTGGAAAGTTGAATTCCAAAACAAAACCAAAAAAAAAAACCAACCCACAAACCAAAACACTCTCCAAATAACAGTAACAGAACAAGAAAAACCACCAGAAAACTTACTGCAACTCAAATGGTTTGGTCAGTGTAGAGTTCTGGTACTTCCTTTTGAAATTCTGTAGTTCTCTCTATGGGCATATGGGCAAGCCAGGTCTCACTTCTAGCTTTTGTCTTTGTCCTGGTGATTTTAGGCAGTGCTGAGACATTATTTTTGTGTTCTGTAATGAAGGTGTGGCATTTGAGAAAGGCTATTGCTTTGCCTGACATGTGAAACTGAATGTCAGGTCCCCTCAGCTCTTCAGGATACCGTGTGGTTATATTAAAATTCTTGACATACAGTTTTGAGGAGGTCAGCATTATAAGCACCCCTGAGCACGTGTTGTTCTAACAGTTTTATTCTTCATCTTATGCAAGCTTAGACCTTGCAGCAAATAGTTAAAGGCAGAAAAACACCATTTCAATGGAAGTCCCTGGCCTACCAGCCAAGGACAAGCTTCTGTATGGAGCATTACGCTCATTTTGAGTGAACAGCTTACACAGGCATTCAACATTTCCTAAGACAGTGGAATGGACTTTCATATAAACTTAATGTCATGGCTCCTTTAAAAAAATATCCTGCTGAGATCCTGCCAGTGATTGCTCCAGAAGGGTTGTGTGGACAGAAGGATGCATTTCAGCTGCTGGACTGAGGGAGCAGATGAGACTCAGAACAAACTTCATCAAGTGGGCTGTGGCCTGAAGGTGCTCTCTGCTCTGGGATTGGAAACTTACTTGGGACATTAATTATAGCTGTAGCTAAATGAGGTTTATCTCATTACTTTGGAGAGTACTGATGGCTAGATTACTATATTTCTAATTGTTGTTCCTTCCTGGATACACAACACTGTTCAATCAGAAGCAGTGCTCTGAGGCTTGCTAGCAAACATTGATTTGCTTCTGCTGAAGCAATTTGCAAAATAAGCCATCAAGCCCCATGTGGCTGATTAGCTTGACCTCATCACAAAATGAGAACAAGTTTGACCTGCCTTGTTTGTGGAGCTTGTGGGTATTTTCCTGTTAGCTTGGTGGTATTATATTCTTATTCTTATTTGTCTTTGATTCCAAGCTTTCTAACTCTTTCTTTCCTGATATTTCTGCATATGTAGTTGCTTTTAGCATCTTTATGACAGATTGGTTGTAATCTAGTTTGCATTTTGTATTAATTATATTTTGAAATATCCTTGAAAATTTTTAATTTCCAGAGAGTGGGAATTATTTTTTTTCAAGTGTGTTTGCAGAGCTTTCTTTTTATCTACATCTAATCAAAGAAGAAACTTTGATGCAAGAGATGACCATCCATCTACAAGTGTCTCTCTAAAATTAAAAATGAAGCGCTGATTTCCCATCTCCTCTACTTACCATCCTTTCATATTTTTCTAACATGGTCTAAAAATATGCGGTTTGGGATGTCAGGTTTTCTATGTGAATTACTTGGAGGAAGGCTTTGGAGTAATTCTAAGCTAGTTATACTAGGTTTACTAATTGCCAGAGATGCATAGCAAGCAGAATAGTTGCTGTATTGTCACATATATTTATGATCATAAATATATTAAAAGAAGAAAAGACGGAGAACATTTGAGGTCCCAAGTACTGCACGATCTGACCCAGGGAAGGTCAGGTCTCTAACTACTGTTGGGCACAGCTGTCTGTAGCAACCTGTACCCTTCCAGTACACAGTCATCAATCAGTGAGTAAGGCTACACTTTTTTTTTTTTTTATGATTGTTGGACATGGGCTACCTCTTGCATAACAGTGTAGTCTAGGTGTTGACAAAGAGAGAAGTCTTGAGTCCTCCTTTAATTTGAAAGAAAATTTTGCACAGTTAGAAATCTGCCCCTGTAACTACTTACAAGTATTCTATGTTTCCAGTGAAGTTTGGGGTGTATTTTCCCAATTTAAGATTCCCTTTTGGAGTTTGAATGAGGTTGGTTGTTCTAAGAGGCCATGTTGTATCATTCCCTTTCATCTTTTTGGTACCATAGTGCTGCATTCCCAGCTGAAGGAAGAGAAGCATTTGTTCCCTCACATGTCTTGTGGAGGACATAGTCTTACTCAGCACTGCTGTTTGGAAGCAATCCTGCAAGAATTTTCTTGTCTGTCTGGGATCACGTTTAGTTTCTTGTGCTGTGGCATCATTCCCCGTATTGCTCAAAGGCTTTACTTCTGGTTTTAATCTGTTCCTTTTTTGCGTGTCTGTGCACAGTAATAGCCTGTACTCACTGGTAGGACTGTGTTGCTCCTGCTCCCTGGGGAAGAAATCAATGTTTGTGCTCTGTGAGGATGAAACTTAGAGATGCCTCCACATCTCCAGCTTAACATTCTGTTGTTGGAGGAGGAGGTTGGAGAGATCTGCATCAAAATTGAAGCAGTGTAGTAACGTGTCTTACATCATTATGAGCAAACATACTGAATTTGAATAGTCAGTTGTCTTCTGAGTGGTGGTCTGTCAAGACCCTCACTCATCTTTCCTGTTGGTGTCTTCATGTCTGTTACTGGCTGCCTGGAGCCATTCAGGTGTTTGTTATACTGTCTTCCTTCATTACAAGTCAGCCTTTGCTGTGGATGTTTCCTGTAGTTTCAGAAGTATTTAGCAGTTTCCACATGCCCTCGATTCATTTAGTGACAGAAGACAGCATATGAGGCTCTTTAGTCTTCATTACTGCAGATACAGCATGTTAGCACTATAGATGAGTTTAAAATGCAAGGATGACTTACTGCATTCATCCAGAAGTATCTTGTAAAATTTTGAGTGTTCTTTAAAAAAGCTGCAGAAATGCCTAAAAGGCTTTTTAACTACCATTGTAAAAAAATACCATAGAACTGTGGAAAGGAAGATATAAACTGAACAATGTAACTGATTGTTCTGCCTACTAATTTTAAAGTTTGTTCGGGGAAATTACAAACTGCAGCTTCTGCAGTATGATAAAAGTGTTACTTTTGCTACTGTTCCCATTATTGCTTCCATTTTAGAGAAGTGTTTATGCACGTGCAGTGTTCATCAATACAATATGTGCATTCATGTTTGTGAAGTCACTTAAGCAGTTTGCATTTTACTTTGCTCATCCAAATATTTTAAGTGTTCTTCATGCTTTCTTTTTTTTGCTCATGCTTTAGTTGTGAAATCTGAACTGTATTTATGTTTTTAAGATGGAGGAAAAGAAGTGCTCTCAATGCATCAGATTCTTCTCTACTTGTTACGATGCAGTAAAGCTCTGGTGCCTGAAGAGGAGATTGCCAACATGCTTCAATGGGAAGAACTGGAATGGCAGAAATATGCAGAAGAATGCAAAGGGATGATTGTTACCAGCCCTGGCATGGTAGAGCAAGTATTTCTGTTTTATGAACAGCCCAATGACACATACATGTCGTGTTTTAGAGAGTCTACTACAGGCTGATTTGAAAAGGGAAGAAATGACCAGTGACAGTTGCAGGTTTCTGTAGAAACAGTTCATTGACTTGTTCCAACCCTGCGAAGAATTGCACTCTCTGCTGCTTAGCTGAAGGGCAGATTTCAGATAAACACTGTTTCAATGTGCATGTTAATAGGAATGGCTATAATTTATGTATGTGAAACTGTAGTTTGTTCCTCTGCTTTATTTTCTCTGACAGTCTTTATATGCATAATCTCACTTTCTCTTTTCCCTGACACAGGACTGGAGAATTAGTAACTATTTGCTATTTTCTTTCATCTTCTTCTTTTGCCCCCCTTATTCTATTCAAAGTGTTCTATCTCGATCCTGCCCTGAATATGGAAACGCTGTTTCTGCCTAAATGGTGTTTTTCACATTGTTTCTATGTTGCTGTCACTCACTCTGAGGAATTTTGTGTACCTTATGTGTACCTAATGAATGCATCCATTAATTTTCAGTGCCAAGCTTAAAACCCCTATGGCCTTATTATTTTTGGAACAATTAGTATTTTAAAGCATGTGTTCTCTGAATACAGCTCCTTTCAACTCCTGTGTTTGTGATTTTAGCCCATTTTTTCTGACTTTCACACTTAAGAAATGTGGGTTACAATTACAGATGATGTTGCAGCATTCTGTTTTTTCAGTATCATAAAGTGGAATCTCAGTAGTAGAGGCATATTTTGGACCTAGTATTTTAGACTGCCATGTACTGGAACATGTTGCCAAGAGAGATGGTGGAAGCCCCATACCTGGAAATTTTTAAGGCGAGGTTAGACAGGGCTCTGAGCAACCTGATCTAGTGGGAGGTGTCCCTGCCCATGGCAGGGGAGTTGGAACTAGATGATCTTAAAGGTCCCTTCCAACCCTGAAAATTCCATGCTTTGACTCTAGCTTTTTCAGTCATAATACCTTTCTTTTTCTTTCTTTGTTCATAGCTCAGCTTCTTAGATTCTCCAGAAAAGTGTGATGTTGCATCATGCCTAAGGGGAAATTCAGTTTGCTGACTGAAAAACCCATCCCAAAATGCAGCCAGGGTGACGTTCTACATATTTTTTTCAAGTTTATATTTTTAAGTATGGGAGGAGCACTGCAATTAATAAACCACTTTGTAAGCTGATCATAACTTGAGCAGAATAATTTATTTTTCCTTTGATTCCATTCTGAGTGTTTTCATTCTGGCTAAAACTTTTTAACCAGAAAGAAAATAGGAATATCTGTGGAAACATGAAATACAGAATATATGAGAACTCTCACTATGGAATATTCAGTGTGAACTAGATTAAAACCGAGTGTGAAACCAAATTGTCATAATAGAAATTGTTAAAGAGCTGTACCTGTTTGTCTTAACATAGCTGACGTTGCCTGTGATATCTGTGATACAAGGTACATGCTACTGCACAACTTTTCAGCATCTGTATGGTATATGATGACATAACTACCATGGTTTTGCTGAAGATATGCTAATTTCAACTGACTGAAAACTTGCTTTTTTGGTTTATTATGAAGGAATGCATATATGCTCATTCCTTGTGTCACTGACCTGTAAATGTCTATATGCACAAGTCAGTGCATTTTGTGAGTGGTAGTGTTAATTGTGAGATTTTGTGTGATTTTTACTGACAAACTTTGCAATCCTCAAGACAACTTTTTTAGAGATGTGGGAGGACATCAAAATATGTAAGTGTTAAGAAATCTGCAGCACTTTGAAATGTCATGTTATGAATGCCATCATTAGAACATGTTTTTCTCTCAAGATTACAAGGACTTTCTTAGTTTGTGGATTTTTTCTGTTCATAGCAGCATTTTCTATCTAGTATGAAAGCAAGTGAAAAATAAAGTATGAAAGTATATTCTATGCATTTATAACCTTAGAAAATAAAATAGTTGTGTTATAGAGACAAAGTGAAACTGTTTGAGAAAATGACAGCTCTTCAATTCATTTATCCGCTTGACACAGCAAAGTAAAACTAAGTAAATTTTATTTTGCTGCTTACCTCCACACCATCACTTCAAAAATAATTATTCCTTCTGCGAGCATATCTAGGTTTTATATATGCCTTTAAAAAAAACAACAACAAAAATCAACAAACCAACAACCATTTATTTATTCATATATGCATAATGGAGAATGGATAAAATTTTGATAGACACATAAATCCCTTTCACTGAAACAACTAACTGTTCAGCATTATTTAAAACTTTTTGATTTATTCACAGTATTTCATTAGTTCAGCGAAACTTTGTGTTGGAATAGATTTAAAGGTTAACAAATTTTAATCCTTTTGAATACTTCTTTCTAAAATATTGCTGCTTTTTCACTAGTACAAATGTATATGAATTTTGTCATACCTTTCTATTGCATCTCTATGCAGTCTCATTGTGTCTTCTACTGTCAGCAAAGCCTTGAGTGTTAAGCTTTGTAATAGGAAGCAAAGATAATGGACCTCTGTTCTGTTAGAATTCCTTTGGTTTTGATGAGATTTTAAAAGGAAGATTGTGATTAATAGATGGGCTCTAACTGCACTTTTAAAAGAACATAGAAGTAAAAATCTGGAAGAGTAATATCTAATTTACTTGTGTCCTGTCTACTGGTGCACAGTTTATACTGTGTTTCTGTAAGGTGCTCTTTGTTCCTTTTATATTCAGAAACAGCACCACAAAGGCGTCTGGTGTTTGCTGTGCTGAAAAAAGAAAAAGCACTGCCTGGCTAGACCCCTCTCATTACTGTCAGTGAAGGAACAATTGTGATTGAATCTTAAATAAGGAGTTCTTTTGTCCTGGTTGTTACCAGGTATCTTTAACCACCGTGTAACTCAGTGACAAAACTCAAGAGCAGTGACATATAAATGAAGAGAAACAGTCTGGTTTTGAATGATCCTGAAGCCACCGGTTTGACACAAATCCTGCTAGAGGTGTATTGAAAGCTTTTCTGCCTCTGTAGAGGATCAGATTGCTTCTATTTAAGTGTCTAAAATGTGAAATGTGTGAATAGCTAAATGTTTTTTGTAATTTTTGCAAATACAATGTTTATAATTGGTGCATTGAGTATATTGTTTCATATTCTGTTAATCCTATCTTACCACCCTGGTTCTTAGACAAGTTGTTCTGTAGCAAAACTGCTTTTTTGAGAGGAAGGGGATGGGAGGAGTTCCTCATTTTTAATGCTTAGAAAGAGGAGAACCAATGAACAACTTTGGTAAAGATAAAAACTTTTCAAATTCTCTCAGCACCACAAACTCCACAAAACCAGATAAATTTCAGGACTTTAAGCTCTAGTTTAGAGTACAGCAGTCTGCCTGCTACACATCTTCCCCATGTTTGCTGTTAGATTCTACTGTCCTAATCCCTTTTTATTTGAATTAATGGGGGGTATACCTTTTATTATTTTTATTTCTTCATATTTTTTAAAGCCCTAGCAGCAGCAGCTAATTTACTTTTTTATCTATTTTTCCCTTTTTTTTTTTTTTTTTTTTTCCTTCTACTTTTCTTTTTTTTCCTCTCTGGGGCCATGTAACTTTCAGTCATCGTGTCCAGTGGGAAGCTGATAAGCATTTTTCCCTTGGAAAATGTTTCTCTACCTGAATATCTAAGTTTTAAGTAAAGTTTTGTTTTTCTAGAATAGATTGGAAATTTGATCACCTGCTGAGACTTACTTTTATTTCTAGAATTGGCTTTTCTTATCCATGCAGAAAATTATTTCTGTGAACAGTTGTACAAAGGTGGTTTGAAAGGTGAAAGCTTTGTTCTTGACATAGTTTGTATTGGTTTTGAACAGAATGGTGGGAACTGTTTCTGAAACTCATCTTTTGAGAAATTCACAGTGCTAAATAACAAGTTTTGAGGTGCATTACTAGAAGTAATGCCCTTTTTCTGAAACCCGAGACGAGCAGAAAATATTTGCCTCATCCAGCTGGTTGCAAAGTGGGGAGTAAGCAGGCACATAACAAAGCAGCTTGCCGGGGAATGGAGATGTATGCTTGAGACAAAATGTGTGCCTTTGGCTGAATTTTTAAATATGTTAGATAAGTGATCCAGAGCTCTGTAAGCAGCATGTCTTCTACAGTGACGTGCAATTACTCTTTTTCTCTGTTTTGAGAGGTGAAGTTAAAGTTGCTTCCTTCTTACATTGTCCTTTTTAACTATAGGAAAAAAAATCTATTTTGAAGTGCAGAGAAGACAGAAGTCTCCTCATATTCTGTATTGTACACATCAGCCTTAGTGCCTTTTTTAAGAATAGCATCAAAGATTTTAATACTATTTAGTCAGTGTGATTGAATGCTTTTAATAAGGGCTTCACTTGTATTGGGAAATCAGGAACAGAACTAAAATTAGAGAGGTAACCTGATCTTTGCGAACTACTCAGGCATGAGGGAGCTTGGATGCCAGAATGCTAATCCGGATTGTATTTTCAGTGTGATCTTCAACAGAAGAAAATTGCTTTAAGTTCTCAGAAATAATCAAACTGTAAATTTCATGACTTGTGAAATTAAAACAAAAATAGTTTCTTTTTTCACTGGTGGAGCTAAGCCAATTAACTTCATTTCAGTCATTGTAATTGCCAAATATTTATTATGGTACTAATGATTAGTTTTATATTTATTTTAATAAGCTTGCAATACTGCTGCTTTCCAGTTCCTGGATAGCATAGGCTTGAGGTAATATATTTTCCATGGAGCTGTTGTCACTTAGGTATTTTTTTTTTTTTTTCTACTAGAAACCCAGCTCAGTTCGTATTGATCAACTGGACCGTGAACAGTTCAATCCTGATGTAATTACTTTCCCCATTATTGTCCACTTTGGGATACGACCTGCTCAGCTCAGTTATGCTGGAGATCCACAGTAAGATGCTTTTCCTTCCACCTTTTCATTCAGAAACTCGTTGCTGTTTTTATTTGTGGCTTAAATAGGACTTCTTTATGTAGTTAATTGAGTCTGAAATAAAGCTTAGTGCTTATGGCATTGGGCACTAGCTCTTTTAAATTAAAGAATATAAGATCTAACTTCTTTCTGGCATGATTCAGGATCTGCTGAAGTAACTGTGCATACGTGTGCAGTATGAAATTTCTCAATCTGAGACAAGCAATTCTAGGTCAGACCTAAGGTTCCTCAAGCTCCATGTTACTTCTCTAAGAGGCTTTGAGAGAGACAACACTTTAACCGGAAAGCAGAAGAGGAGAAATATTTAGGCAGGCTTCCAAAGGACTGTAACAAATGGATTTCTGAGCTAGAGGATGTACTTACATCATCTTGTTTAACAGCACTGAATAGACTTCTCTAAATTTCTCAAATCTCTGAATCATTTTATGCTACTGACAGGGAGAAGATTCCAGTAATCACTGCCCCAGTACTAGTACTTCTGTGCAGGATATGAAAAAGGACTGGCTTTTGTTTCAGAGCTGCTACTTGATCATTTAATTAGATGTTCATCAGAACCTAAATCTAATGAGGGATATAATATTTCCTGTTTGCTTTCTTTGGTACATTTATGTTTCTTGCATCCTGCCCTATCCTGCTTAGTTGTACCTTACTATGCCTTGGAAGATCAAGTCTACATATTGTTTCCTAGCTTGGGAACTGTTGCATCCATGATACTTTCCTCTGTGCCTTTTATATTCTTACAGATACGAATGGACAAATGTAGTGAAGGAGTGGAGAGGGAATCAGAACTTCAGGCAGAGCAAGAAATACTGTTTCACTATGGATTCCTGTAGTAGTGTAAAACTGATGGATTTTATTCAGAATTCTTAATTTCTGACACTGTGCCACTAATGTGGTAACTTCCTACTAAAATCACTGCTCAAAGTTAGTGCTGAGGAAGATCTATTATAATGTAATAGGGGTTTTTTTAATGTAACTATTGCTAACTAAAAGAAATTAAATTCCTTGGGGGAACCTCTTCCCTCTGTCCTCCATTTCCCTGCTTCCTATTAAAAATTTCTTGTTTTGGTTTTTCTTCAAAAAATTCTACAGAAGTGATACTACTTTGCAGATAGCATTGTTTCCTAAGGATAAAAGATCCAGATCATGATTCTCTTGGTCACTCCTTCCATAGGAACTTCTGAACCCATTGATCAGTTGCAGCTGAGTGTAATGGTGGATGTTGTCTACAAATGGACCAAGTTCTTGCAGGTTTTGTGAATAGCTGTGCTAGATCACAGAGGTACTCCTGCTGAGGAAAGTGTTCTGTTATTTATGTTCATATGAAATTACCCTGAAAATATGAAAAGGCTAGATGGTTGGAGAAATCCAGCAACTAACTGTCTGATAACCACAGAGAAAGCTTGATGTCTTTTTTCCATTCAGCACAAGCCTCTAGGAAATGAAATTTTAATTTCACTGCTCGGAGAGCGACTTTGTGTTGCACGTGACTCGTAGAGATTTTCTTTGTCTGTTTCACTGAAATGCTTTAGCCAGTGTAAGGACAGAAACTTTCTGGAAAGTCACTACTGCTTTTCATTGAGTGATAGGTAAATGCTGTGGAGAAGAAGGAGTTTTCACCTTCCTGAATTAAGATGTCATGCTGCAGGCCAGTATTTTCTGCATGTGGAGGTGGCTATTTGGAGAGAACAGATGGGTGTCTGGGAGACCTGTGTTCTGCCCTAAGCTTGGTTGATCACCTCACACTTCACATTTAAGCCTCCTCTTGGCCCTTGTGGTCACTCTGGTGACATGACTGCAGAGACACTGTCACCTCTCTTGTAAAATCTTTTGAGATTTTTTTTTTTTTTGTGGAGCAAAAAGATGCTTGTAGGCAGTCTGCATGCATATGGGTGCATTCTTAGCAGCTCTTGTGTTCATAAGGACAAATGATGAGAAACTTTTGTGTTGTATTGACCAAAATATTTTTTTTTCTGGTTTTGTCCTTCAGATACCAAAAGTTATGGAAGAGTTACGTGAAGCTGCGTCACCTGCTGGCCAATAGTCCCAAAGTCAAACAGGCTGATAAACAGAAATTATCACAAAGAGAGGTATGCTCAGCCTTTCTATAACTGATAACGGAGCATGGTAATTCAGGATGGAATAAAGCTGTATGGTAGAATCATAGAATGGTTTGGGTTGGTGCAGATCACAAAGATCTTCTAGTTGCACCCCCCCTGCATGGGCAGAGACACCTTCCACTAGACCAAGTTGCTCACAGCCCCATCCAACCTGGTCTTAAACACTTAAGTCTTAAACACTTAAAGGAAGGGGGTATCCACAACCTCCTCTGGGCAACCTGTTCCAATGTCTCACCACCCTCACACTAAAGAACTTTTCCTGATATCTAACCTAAGTCTACCCTCTTTCAGTTTAAATCCATTGACCCGTGTCCTTTCACTCCATGACCTTGTAAAAGGCCTTATTGAAGAGTGCCGTGTCCTTCTTGTGTTGATGGCCCCAGAACTGGACACAGTATGCCAGGTGGAGTGTCATGAGAGTGGAGTGGAGGGGCAGAATCACCTTCCTCAGTCTGCTGGTCACACTTACATTGATTCAGACCAGGATACAGATGGCTTTCTGGACTGAAAGTGCACACTGCTGACTCTCTGAACTTCTCGTCAACCAATACCCTAGTCTTCCTCAGGGCTATTCTCTATCCATTCTCTTCCCAGCCTGTATTTGTGCTTGGGATTGCCCTCTCCTAGCTGCAGGACCTTTCACTTGGCCTTGTACTTCAGAAGGCTGGCATGGGCACACCTGTCAGACCTTTCAAGGTCCCTCTGGATGGCCTCCTTTCCCTCCAGCACATCACATAGCTTGGTGTCATCAGCAAATTTGCTGCAGTCAGTTCTGCTGTCCATGTCTCTGACAAAGATGTTGAACAGCTCTGGTTCTGAGGAATAGCACCCATCACTGGTCTCCATTTGAACATCAACACATTGACCACAACTCTTTGAGTGGGACAGTCCAGACCAGTTCCTTACCCACCAAGCTGTCCATCCAGGAACCTCCTGGATTGCTGGTGCCTTGCCCGAGGTGGTTGAAATCCCTCAGGAGGACCAGGGCTAAGGAGCACAAAGCTTCTCCTATCTGCCAGTAGAGGGCCTCATCTGCTCTTTTTTCCTGGTTAGATGGCCTGTAGTAGGCTGGTAATCACCTGCTCCTTTCTTCCATATGACTGCCCTGTTTATGAAGAGAAGAGAAATCCTTCACAAAAGATTTTATTTTCAGGCTGTTAGTACTGATTTTATTTTATCCATTTCTTTATATGGATTTTTGTTCCTTTTTTCTTTGCTGCAAGTTCTTTGCCCAATTAAAGAAATTATCTTTATAGAACCATAACTCCTTTATAGATGTTGCCATTAATAGTTTCAAATATTAGAATAAAGAAGGACTTGATTTCAAAGTGCATTTTAACTGACTCATCATTTTAAATACTTATCTTTTGAGATAACTATATTTATGGCTTTAAACTGTAACTTCTTTAGCAGTCTTAGTGACATTGCTTAAGACCTCCGAGTAAAAACATTCTGGTTGTTGTTAATTTTCAGTAATCTTTAATGGCAAATGAGATATTTGTTGGAATTTTGTCTTTCCTCTCCTGTGTGATGAGCAATAAGCATTTCTTAGGTTCAGGTACTCAGCCAACTGAGAGTGAAAATCACTTAAATATAGACTAAAGAGCCTGTTCACAGGTATTTATTTAAAATCTTGGTCTGAAGCTTTGAATTTATCTGATGCTTGTCTACCATGCAGCCTTAATTGGACAGCTTATATAAAGAATACATAGGAGAGAAATTCTTGGGTACTGGACCGAATATAGTTAAATGGTGTAATATTTTTATGTATTGATTAGAAACCCTGGTGATTCATAGAATCATTGAATATCCCAAGTTGGAAGGGACCCATGAAGATGATTGAGTCCAGCTCCTGAGTCTTCCACAGTCTTCTAATTGTGTAACCTTGGTTTGATACATTTGACATTGCACCTGATTTTTGTTGTTACTGGAAAGCATAGTACTGTTATATGAACAAGAGCCTTAGTTAATATTTTATTTATGCTTGTATTAAATGAACCCTTATCTTCCTTTCTTGTAAATGGGGAAAACCACAATGTTATGACTTAACTGCCACACACTTGTAAGGGGAAAAAAATTGTCTCTATAGGAGAGGATTTATTTTTGCTACATCTGTCGACACTCGGAGCAAATAGAAGGGAAAACAGTTGTTTTATGGGTATCTTTTCATTAAGGGCTAATGAATGACTTACTTTTAAAAGTGTAGTAGATTGAATGTAGCAGGGTGATTATGCTTTGCTTCAGAAGATAAAATGCTCCTTTGATATTTATCACTGTGTGGTGTGCTGATTTTTGTTTCTGAATCATATTATCTAGGATATTGGGTTTATTGAGTAGTTGTCTGGTATTTTAGAGGCATATGGGGCTGGAGCAGAAGCTTTATGTGAAGATAGCCTATGCATTTTGCCAATGGATGTGTCAGTAACTTAGAAGGAGATGCTGGGATGCACCTGAATGGTAAACAGCCTTTTAAAGATCGTGAATCGCATATTATGAGTAACACTGGAATGCTCCTGAGCATGTAGCCTGAAAGTAAAGTGAGGTCTAGCAAATGCTGTAGCACCTGTCTCAGAAAGCACCCAAAATGCAAATTTGAGACAGTGCACAAGGGGGTATCTGTGCACAAGAGAAGCATCTCTCTTCCCTCTGCCATTGGTCATTCACTACTACAAGATTTTAGGATGTCATTATTTGTGGCAAGATTGTGCCTGAGGGCTTTATTTCTCTAACCTGGCTTTGGGCATTTACAGAAGGTGCATAAATGAGGACCTGAAGGCTCTCTTTGAAGTCAGTGGAGAGAGAAATGCATTTTTTAAAGCTGTTTATCCCCTTTATATATATATATATATATATATATATATCCCCTCTTATATATATATAAAAGGAGCCAGGGCTAACTAGCCTCCTACCCTAGACTCCTTGGTGTTGAGGTGTTGATAAATCTGGATCTGGATAGATGTGCCTCTTGGAACAACTCTGTGTTTCTGCAGAACAGAAGAGAGAACCTGTTCCTGCCCAGAGTTGCTCGCGGGCTATAGACTGGAAGCTGGAAAGAGGTGTTTTGAGCAAGTGCCCTGTAGTGAAAAGGAGAGGGAAGATGGGTTGGAGCTTTGAAAAGTTTCATATTCTGAAGAAAGAAGAGCACTGAGGGAGTCTTTACAATTCAAGCATGGTGTGTCAGGAGCTTACATACCCTGGGGGCTCTGTAGTATTGTAACCAGAAGATCTTGATCTGGGGTGATTTATTTTAGCTTGTTTAATTTTGTACATAAAATATTTTCTTTTAATGATCCTGTCCCTTTCATAGCTTGTAGAGGGAAGTGAATTGTTTGCATGACACCAAATAGTCAGTGGTCAAGGCAAACCAGAATTTTTTTAGAACATTTTTAATTGAAATAATACTGGGAGATTTCATCATAATAGGCTTCAGTATTAGTGAAGCCTATCTTTTTCATTCTGGGATACTGAAAATGCTGAACAGGAGCTATCATGAAGTAGCCAAGATCACCAGATAAGGTTGTTGGGGTTTTTTTTTTTATTCAGTCTGTTTTACTCCGACTGAGTGCTTCAAACCTGAAGTACCATGGTGGTAGACTCGAGTGAATAGGTTGTTTTCCACATAAGGGTAAAGCACGTGCTGACATTATAAGGACCTGAACTTTCTTATTTATGTATCATCTCTCGTGTATGAGTTGGACTGGTTTGTTCTGTCATGTAGTCCCCTCTGTTATCATATTGACCTATGAAAATCCCCTGTCTTCAGACCCTAGCACGTCCACTACAGGTCTGTGACTAGCAGTTACAACATTTGTCTTAGAACCTGCTCACCAAAACCAGACCTTAAACGGGTATTGTGAAAGTAAACATTTGCATTGTAGAATGCTTTTTGTAGAAAGTTCTTCACAGGAGTTCTGTTCTCTCTCTATATAGGAAGCCCTGCAGAAAATTCGTCAGAAGAACACCATGAGACGTGAAGTGACTGTGGAGTTGAGTAGCCAGGGATTCTGGAAAACAGGAATACGCTCTGACGTCTGCCAGGTGAAGAAAGCCCATAAATGTCTGATATATTTTCTCTCTTGATAGCTGCCACTTACTCCTGCAAGGGTTTGCTGTCTTTCTAGTCTGAAGAACCAAATGGAAATAAATATCTTTGCCTGTTGATTTAGGAAAATATCTTCATGCCCTGTCCACCTGCTCCACACACGAAAGTTATTTTAAAATTTTAGTTTTCTTGCCACTAGTTGATCAGCTCAAAGGAGAGGAGGTAGGAGTGGCCAGCTTCAGACTCATTAGCCAAATGTTGAGTCTAGTGTGGAAATTCATCCAGCAGTTGGGTTGATATTAGATATCCTGTTTTTATCTTAGAATTTCCCCTTTGGCTTTATCAAACTTCTAACAGGAGAGATTCTAATAATTGCTTTTCTTCTGTCTGGAATATTTGTTCTGATTCTACTGTTGCTTCTGAAGTCAAAGAGAGAAGCTAGTAGAATAGAATCTTCTCAACTTGCTGAGGAAAATTACAGACCTTTTCTATTTTTTTGTTCCGAACGATATCTAGTGTTACAGGTTAAGTAAACAGCGTAAATTTTTAATTTAGGGCCTTCGAAACAATTCTGTGTTATTTATAATAATTTCTGTGATTCATCTCAATGTCTTCTTGGATATTCTTGTTTCATTTTTTTGAAGGACAGCAAAACACCAAGGAATTAGGAAGGTAAAGCTGTTTCGTGTTTTTTGTGCCCTTCTACAGCCAGTAATGTGAACAACTAAATGAGACAGTTCTGATATGAATATCCTTTGATTTGATTTCTTTGAGTGGCCAAGAGTAGACAAACTGTATGGATGTAAAATGAAAGACAGCTGCTGTTGCTACTTCCTTTTTCCCAGATTAGAGAAGACTAAAACTAAATACACATAAATCCACCCTATGGGCAGAGGTAAAGCACAGACATTCTATAGCCTACTGCAATTTTTAAAGCATGCGTTTGATACTCTTTTGAAGAGACAAATACTTAAAATATCAGAAACATCAAATGCCTATAATCAAACATGATACACAGCAATTGAATTAATCTGTCAATATAACTACAAGAGTCAAATTAAAGGTCTTCTGTGTGCTCACTGGGAGATGTCAGTTCTTTGTTTACTGTACCACAGCTGAAAAAAATCTAAAACTTTATATTTTAGTCTTCAAGCCTGGGGCTATATATATTAGAATAAAGAATATTAAACCGTGCTTGTGGGACTTTTCCAGACCAGTGCAGTGGAACATACAGGCAGGGAAGCAGGGTCATCCCCTGGAGCAAGTTTTGGATGGGTTTTTGTATTGTTTTTTTCACGTTTTGAGAATTTCTTCTGCAAAGGAAGACATAGGAAACACACCAGTACATTTTATATGGGGACAGGAGGGGTGTTCCCCTAGCTTGTAAATTACCCTAGGAAAATTCTAAATGAGTGGCATGGTAAAAAAAAAACCCAAAAAAACCTTCACTTACAATTAGTTTGCTTGGAGTGTGTTTACATTTTTCTGCCACTCTGAAATGCAAGATTCAGAGATCCAGAAAGTCTTTGCTTCCTGTTAACTAGCTAATTCCAGTGAAAAAGGGCCTGGGGGTACTGGATGACAGCCAGCTGAATATGAGCCAGCAGTGTACCAGGTGGCCAAGAAGGACAAAAGTGCTGTGGCTTTATCAGAAACAGTGTGGCCACCAGGACTAGGAATGTGATTTGTCCCCTTGCACCTGGCACTGGTGAGGCTGCATCTCAAATATTGTGGTGAGTTTTGGGCTCCTCACTGCAAGGACACTGAAGTGCAGGAGCAAGCCCAGAGAAGATCAATGAAGCTGGTGAAGGGTCAGGAGCCACAGGTCTTGTGAGGAGTATCAGAGGGAAATGGGGTTGTTAAACCTAGAGAAAAGGAGGCTGAGGGGAGATCTTACTGCTCTTTTAGTAGAAAACTTGAAAGGAGGTTGTAAGGAGGTGAGTGTCACTCTCTTTTCCCAAGTAGCAAGTGATAGGAGAAGAGGAAGTGGCCTCAAGTTGTGTCAAGGGATGTTTAGATTGGATATTAGGAAAAGTTGCTTAAACAAAAGGGTTCTCAGGCATTGGAACAGGATGCTCAAGGGAGTGGTTGAGTCACCATCCACAGAGGTATTTAAAAGTACACGTGGTGCTTACGGCCATGGTTTAGTGTGAACTTGCCAGTGCTAGGTTAATGTAGGATCTCTTCCAACACAGGTGATTCTTTGATTATCTTCCTGCTATATGTTCAGCTCTCAAATTTTGCAATCTTCTGCTTAAACAAAGTATTGCCAAGGTATTGGTTATTCTTAATGTCTCAATTCTGTAATATTCACCAGTTTTTATTTTCTGCCACTCTTTCTTTAATGATGTACAGGTATCCATACCATCATTATTCCTTAAATTATACATCATCTGCTTTGTGTGCTTGTTTTTCTTGCATCTCTCCTCTCCATTCATCTTTCTAATCATACACATTCCTCTTTCTGAAATTATTAGTGATACCCTCAGACTTTTATCCTCTTAAAACATGTCATTCTTTTGAATATATTCACTTCGTGTCACTAATATGAATTATCAGAATTGACCTTTCATATCACTGTTAAAAAAATGGTCACATGCATACAATTATTTAAATACTGACATTTTTCCTGAAGCTCTTGCTTTTCACGCTTATGCAAGATTTTTGATGTTGATATACTTGCTGTTCTACTGTACTGCTAAATAGTACTACCTGCTTATTCCAACCCTGACCCATCCGAAGTTATTCATTTATAATTCTTGCTTTACAGAACCAAAGAGGGAGACTTCTGTTGTTGCAATATAGTTACTTAAATTTTTATTGAAGTTTTCCCCAACAGAAAAACATTATCTGTTTCCTAGATAATCAAACAGCAGCCTTTCTGATATTTTTTTAGCACATTAAGCGAGGAAATAGACTACAGCATTTGAAAAAGCTTTTAATTCTTCCTCAGAAGGAAATTAAGCAAGGCACTAATAACTGTTCTTGAAAATCAAGTAGCTGATACCTCTTGGTGAAAACTGGTTAAAGTGAAATAAAGACGTTTTTCCCTAATGTTATGAGTCAGAGGGAAATAGCCTTTCTTCATTACTGGTACTAATCTAGAACTTCAAGGTGTTAAATGAGAAGGTAAAAACATACAGCATCATATACACAGCATGTTGAAATTTGATGTTACTTGTGACCAGACATTTTTATTACATCATTCAAAATACTTAAGTTAGAAGGCTGGTTTTATGTATTTATTTCTGTAGTCTGTGTGAGGCCGTGCCTGCCCCCACTGTGATTATGCAGATGGACAAATCTGATTTAATTAAGTACTCTGATGAAGGTTGGGAAACCGTGATGGTTTTTGCTCATTTAAACCATAGAGTAAAACCCAGTGTTGTGACAAACGGAAAGTGTTTGCATTTCTAGCTTAGTCAGGTGAATACTCTGTACACTGAAACTGAATGCTTTTCCCATTGCAATTGTTTTTTAGCACGCAATGATGCTCCCTGTCCTCACCCACCATGTCCGCTACCATCAGTGTCTGATGCATTTGGACAAACTGATAGGCTACACTTTTCGAGATAGGTGCCTGCTGCAGGTAAGATACATAAAAAATAAACTACTTAGTGATTTGTCTTCCTAATTTATGGAGTTTATCCATAATCCCGCCTGCTGTACAGAGTTGAGAAATGCACTACATTGCCAAAGCCTGGACATAATTGATTACTTGCACTGCAAAACTTTCAAAAGTTTGTTATCCTAAGAGAATTCCAAATAGAGATATCTATTCTGCATTTACACATAGGCATGCCTTTTGCTCCAGTGGTAGCTCTGCATTTACTTGTTATGTGTAAAAAGACAAAGAGATGCTTACTGAAAAGACTCTCAGGTTCATTACCCATTATTTCCATGCAGTTTCTTTTTTTAGATATTGAAAAAAATATTTTAGATATTCAGTGATATGTAGATGTCTTGCATCTTCCTTTTATAGTCGGTTCAAAAAAAGAGTAACAAGTGTTGCTTTTTCTATTTCGCACTTACAGATAGTGAAAAAGAACAGCTCTTGTAGGATTTGGTTGTTTGGAGGCTGCCTGAGTTTTAATATGAAAAATGAAAATGGAAATTTTTAAAGTGTTAAGACCAAATGTACAAACCAGAACACAGCAGTCAACAACAAACCAGAAAGAAGCAGTCAACAAGGGGAGAAAGTATAAAATCAAGTGTGTCAGAAATACTCAAATGAATTTGCAGTTAAAACAGATGTACTTTTTAATCCCTGATCCCTGTGCAAGTTTATTTAAAACCTAAAAACTTGTTCCAGAGAAGAGCTTTTTAAAAATGTATATAGTACCAGTCATCTCCTCAAGCACAGGCAATATTAGATGTATACTTTTGCACTGATTTTTACCTGTTTCATGATATGTTCTTTTTAAACTACAGACTGGGCAAACAAGATTATGCCAGTTTAAATATTCAGAGAAGCTGTAATGTGTCATTCAGTTCAGATGGAGCACAAGTTGAGAAAGTGCAGTTATAACAAAATTATTAATATTAGCAAGGAATTAAAAAAGTACTTGGAGAAATTTCTTATTGTGGATTAATTACAATTTTACTCTAGAATAAACTAAGAAACTTCTCTAAGTCTTGTGTTTAGAAAGCCACAGACAGTATTTGAATTAACTCCTGGAATGTCTTTGCTCACAGACTGCAGCACCAGTCTTGCAAGTATTTCAGAAGTAACTTTCTGAAGTATGAATTTGCCAATGTATCTCTTAATTTATACACAAGGTGTGTGTACACATACATTTCTACATGCACAATATTTTTAGGTGTATATGTGTAAAGCAACAGAAAATGTGTGAGTTTGCAGGTAGTGTCGTAAAAGCTAGCTTTGGTTCTATTTACTGCTGTCATTTTTGTAGTGATGGTCTCAACAGCAGAGTAAGTTTTTGATAATGCTAAATGGTGCAAATGTAAAAGAGAAGACCAGTCCTGGCATTGCTGTTCACTTCCAGTTTAAAAGTGGACCTCTATAGTCACGAAAGAAAGAGTTCTGTGAATAACCGCACCAGAGATAACATACTTGTTTGTTGCTTGATTTTTTTAAAGTAGAAAAGTTCTGTATGTATTTAAATCACCTTAAATCAAATATGTGAATGGTTGAGGAGCTCTCCTAGTTGTTTGTGTATTAATACAAATATTTATGCTGCAGTGTTAGAGTCTGTGTTTAAGCAAATGTATTGAAATCAGGTCAGCAAAGCTGGTAAGCAAGTTGACAGTTCATGCTTTTTCTCTTTTATACTTTTTTTTCTTTAAAGAAAAAAAATGTGCTGAAAGTTAATTAAACTGATGATTGGGCATAAATGTTACTTCTTTTTGACATCTGAAATAGTACCTCCTACATTTAAATGGCTGGAACCAAGCTGCTAATTGATGACATCACTTTGTTGCCTTTCTTCAAACTAAAAAATAAGAATTAACAACTATCAGTCTAAGATTTATTTTTTTTTCCTATGCAAAAATACATCTAAGACTTTTTTATTCCTGTATGTGCTACATTGTAGCTTGCAATGACTCATCCAAGCCATCATTTAAACTTTGGAATGAATCCGGATCATGCCAGAAATTCCTTATCCAACTGTGGGATTCGACAGCCGAAGTATGGAGATAGAAAAGTTCATCATATGCACATGAGAAAAAAAGGTATGCTGTTACACCACTACCATTTGCCACTTCTCACAGTCAGTAGGAAAACTTTTTGTCCATTACTGTTTCAATGGCCATTGTTCTTTTGAGAGATCCCTTCAGAGGAAGATTTCAATGTTTGTACACAGGCACCAGTGAGATCTTTCTAAAAGACTGGATTTTGCAAATTGGTCAACAAGAGCTGAGAAAAAGCAAGGATAATAAGTGGAAGAATGTATTTTCTTTGATTTTTTGGAAAGTGCTGTGTTCTTAACTTGTTGCTTAACATGGTGGATGCAAACTAGGGGATATTTTGTAAAAATAGCTTTTTAGTATGAAAATACGTGGTCTACCTGCTTCAGAATATTCCTTACCCCTCAAAAGAATATTCAGCTGTAGAGAAGTAAATTGTTTATTGTGTATGTCATGCTTGGAGTATCTTTTTCTTGCAACTGTGGTATTTTTATCTGACTGTTTGAATCCATAAATACAATAATGTTGTAATGGGACTGTGGTCAGTTAGGCAGAGAGAATCTGGAAGGATTACACTTACTGTAAATAAACCCTCTAAATAACAGGATGATCTTGTGTACATCTGTTACAAAGTAACATTTTTGAATAATTCTTTTCTAAGTCTATTCAAATTGAATTAGTAGTTTTTTATTTAATAGTGCTTTGTATTTTCTTCCAGGAATAAACACCCTGATAAATATTATGTCCCGTTTGGGACAGGATGATCCAGCTCCTTCCAGGTAATAAAAATAATCGTTTTCAAGTAGGGAAGGTGTTGCAAAGGGAGATGATAAATAGAAACAACTAACTTACTATCAGCAACAGCTTCAGCAAGTGGTTGAACTATGAAGCCATTTTGAATTGACTTTTTTATTATGAAGATGTGCTGAACCTCTATTAGCAGTGACATAGTAAATGTTTGGTCATGCCTCCAGAAAACTCCTGAGAAATGTTTTTACAGATAATTCTATCATTTTTGTTTATCCTTGAAATGAGGAGGACTAAAAGGGTACCTTTCTGCCTTCTGCAGACTGAAAAATAAGATTTGTTGTTATTGTTATCATTGCTTGAAATTGGATTCTCCATCACATTTCCCCACAGTAGGACCTTCCTGGCATGGCACTTTGTTAACAGGAATGTGATACTGCATGTGTGCTTCACTGATTTACTTGTCTAATTTAAAGACTTATGCAAAAACCATTAATGTTGTAATGTAATAATCCTTAAATGACCATTAATAATTCTGTGCAAATAAATCATGTTTAAGATGGAGGCACCATATTTAGCCAAAGCGAATATGCGAAGCTCATAGGGCTGATACAAGAAAGGGCTGCAAAGTTCATTTCAGTTAACCAGTGCTATAACTGGACCTGTTAAGAGTCATCATCTTGGAGGAAGCTTGGGAATAGAAGTACTTGAATTCTGAATTTACTATGGTGCAATGTTCCCTAAATGCTGTTGCAGTGTTCCCTGAATGCTGTTTCAGCTATACCATGCCCTTTTCTTTAAGCCTCAAGCTTATCTCAGCCCTCTTAACATAACATGAGATCAGGCTAACTTGCATTAATTCTCACAAAATAACACATGAATATAAAACCCCCCTTCTGAGACACCTGTGTTTTCTGTTATGTTGTTACACAGAGGAACTGTAATTTTGCTCACACTTACTGTTTTACATGAGCTTACATTCTTTCAGCCTAGAACAAAAGCCTGATATTTCAGAAATTAGGCTAACTATGTAGCTGTTGAGGGAGTGCAAATTATAGTAAAAGCTGTGAAACACTTGAAAAGTATCTTCTGGAATAGTAATTAAAAACAAATAATCCTCTGGAAATCACCTTGATTCTGTCACAATCGTGTGAAGTCAAAATGGGGCTACTTACATGCTTTGATGTGTAGAGCTTTAGTTTATATGTATTCAAAGACAAACTCACATTCTTTTCCAGCTCCTGTGTCCTGTTAGTGCTTTGTTATAGAAGCAGGCAGAGAGATTGAAGGAAACCAAACTGTGCAAAACAAACAAAAAAATTAGGAGCAGCAATAGGAGGCCAAAGGAAATAGAAGATTCTACTAGCTTAATGGCATCTTTGAATGTATCTTCCTGTATTGCAAATTTTTCTTCTGAGCTCAAAGAAAGCTGCAGAAAACAGGATATTTAAACGTGCTATGAAAAATTAAAGTACTTACTCCCTTGTAGCTCTGCCATGCCAATGAATCTGTTCCAGAGCCCCATACCCTGCAGGTTTTGATGCTAATTGCACAACTTTACTAGTTGCATGCACAAGGCTGAAAAAAGGCTGTTTGCTTCAATCATCTGGTTCCTTCTGATGGACACACAAACCCGACCTCAGTGTGAAGCAATGATACTGCTCTGACAATAGCTCAGAATAAAACATACGAAAATTTCAGACATGGTGGTGTGAATCCTGAGTTTCAAGATCCATGCAGCTGATACTGTGTTTTGGAAAGCATTGTAACCTGGGGAGAGTGGGGGAAGCTGCAAGAATGTCACGGCTATCCGCTCTGATTTGTGCTATTTTAATTTTCAGCAATCCACTCTGATTTGTGCTATTTTAATTTTATTGTGTAAATAACCAGCATGTGTTACTGAACTGATAGTTAAATTTAAATTGCCTTTTTCAGGATTAACCACAATGAGCGTTTAGAATTTCTGGGAGATGCTGTGGTGGAGTTCTTAACAAGGTAAATAGGGAATTCTTCAATAGTCCTCACCTTCTTATGTTATTGTCCTACTGTTGAGTTTATTATTAACTTCTTCAGTGGCTGCTTTATGACTATATATGTTTGCAGTTCTGCCTTATAATCATAGCTGCACATCTACACACAGCTCTCAAAAAATTTCTTCAGTGCTGATGATACAACAAGGAAGATTACAAATTAAACAGCTAGAGTTTCATGGAGTGCAATTTTAAGTTGATTTGGGTCAGATTATTCAGCTACAGACAGGTTGAACAGACAGGTTGAACTTTGTACCTTTTCTTTAAAGGAACGATATTTTTCTTAGCATGCCATTTTGTTTCCTTGGGTTCTTTTTCTCTCCTTGCAAGTGAAAAACATTTATTAGTAATATTGAGTGTTTTAAAGTCCTTTTATTTAGCTATTAGGGCTGTAGCTTGCATAATGTCAGTATGTATATAAAATAGTTGAGCACAAATGCAATTTATTTAGGCATAATAACAAACAAACCCATGATTCATCAAAAATTGCTCCCATTTTAGTCTGAGTACTCTGAAATCAATGAACAATGCAACGATATTATCAGTTGCCTCTATTGGCCTCTCCTACCTGTGTACTAGAGGCAGGCAGTTTGCTCAAAATAAAGATTATATTCCATTTTCAGCTGTTTTGTTCTAGTGTTTTTAATAGGGGAATAGTCTTGTTTACTATACAGCTTCTCTCCAAGCAAGTTTTTTGTATGACTAACAAAACTGCCTTTATATCTCCACTCTCTATTAGCCTCTGCTAGCCATTAGCTACTCGATATTAAAAGCCATTAGTCTATAAAGGTCTCCACTGCCCTTAAAACCCATGGCCTTTTCTTTCATACAACAGTACAGGCTGATAAGATAGAAAACTTGTTGATTAAAATGTCTTGCATTTTTCATTGTCATTGTTCATCAACCTTCAGCTGACTTTCTGAGCGAACTTTTGTCTCAGTTCAGAAAAAACCTGAGCTACAATTCTGTTCAACAGAATATGTAAGCACCTATTGAAGTCTGAAATTTTTTTCTGACTCGCTTGACTTCAGGTCACTGCTTTTTTCAATTATGATGCTTGATTAAACTGCCTCTAAAATCTATTGAAATTTTTGTCTTTACATAATCTTGCATCCATCTGCACTTTTCTCTCTGAGTATTAGGTTAATAAAATATTTCAATAATGTGTGCCATCCACTGCATTATTTGTGGGATGTTGAAAAACAACCCTCTCTGTGTTAGCTTCTTTCCATCCTGGAATAGATAGTCATATATGAAGATGCTCAGAACCATTTATCTGTTACTCAGGTCTTGGTTGGATCATTGAATTACTTTTTTTGTTCTGTTTTTGTTTTCTGAGGTATCTTACTTGCATGATGACAAATACCATTAAACGCAGTTTGAAGCCTGTGACTTTTACTCATTATTTTATTTCTGCAGTATTAATGACTTCACACATTTGATCACTACAGGTGTTGAGTCCTGTTCTTCGTCATCAGTCTTTTAAAGTACTGTTAGAAACTTGTAAAACAAATGCCTTGGGTGGTGGTCCAGCCTGAATCAGTAGTATCATCTTAAAGTGCTGCATCCATGCTGCTTGGAGTTTGTCAAGGCTTAAGGTTCCCTTGTGCTTTATGGTGCAGCATCCTCTAGGTGTCAACCTTGCTGAGCCCACTGCTGCTGAGAAATGGAAACCTGTTGATGAAGGAACTGCATGTTGTTGCAAGGATTTAGAGATTATGTGCTGCCCAGCAGAGGAACAGCAATCTTTCTCCCTGCTGCTGGTACTATCCACCTAAATATTATTGAGCATTGGTTTAATGTTTTTTTTCTTTATCTTACTTCAAGCTGAGGTGCTGCCTTGGGAAAGGACCTGTGTTACCACCTAGGATCTGAGAGAAAGGCACTGTTTCCCTGTAGGCACATGTTAACCACATTAGACACATCTTCAGCCAAATGCTAACAGCATCTGATTTGGTTTTGTTTTGCCAGTGTTCACTTGTACTACTTGTTTCCCACCCTGGAGGAAGGAGGCTTGGCTACATATCGCACTGCTATTGTGCAGAACCAACACCTGGCCATGTTGGCTAAGGTACAGTTTTATACATCTCTCTATTTGCTTCTTGAGGCATCTGCCTGCTTTGAACATCTGTGTCTTTACCATGTTTTGTGTACGAGATTTGGGATAGCAGAACACTTTTTTGGTTTGAAAGTAGATTTAAAAGCTGAGGTAGGACTAACTTTTCTCCAAGGCATGTTTTTAGGAGTAATTTTTGCAGGCAGAAGGGTAGGTTTTTAAGATACTTAAGTTGAAGGTGTGTCTATATTTACCTTTAAATTGCACATGAAGCTGATAGCAGAAATTTAGTGATGAAAAAGAAACCAAGTGTTCGTTTATAAGAGAGCTTGGTGATAAAATATGTAGGGAGGATATGCTAGCAGGTGGTAGAGAAAGCAGGAAGAAAAAAAATTTATATACTCCCTAGCCTATGCAATAATTTTTTGATTAATTGTGAACTGTAAAAGCGAAATATGTTAGAAAGGTTTTTGGTGACATGTTGTGTTATCTCATGGGAAAAAATGGTATGCCTCTGAATTTAATTACTGTGAATGCCAGCTTTTTACATTTCTACATGGGACTAGGGGCAGGAATATGGTATAAAAAGTTGATTAAGTATCTATTTGTAGATAATTTGGTATTTTCTTATTCATGTTTGATTTTGTTAGTACGTTTTTTAAAAAACAGACTTACGTATTAAGCTGCATATGCGCAAGTGTTCACTCTGTATTGCTGACAGTTTTCAAGTGCTATTTTAATCTTCTCTGTTAATATTCATGCAGTATTTTAAACAAACATATCTAATCTTGAGATTTTTGGCTAAAACTGTGTGATTTCTATTGCAAAATTTGAAACCTGAATTTATATTAGCTTCAACAATAAAAATGAGAGATCTGTACATTCCTTATTTCCCGACATGCCCTTTTTTCCTCTTGTATATCTTACACAGTGTTCCGTGTTTCATCCCCTTTAATTATGCATTTTAGGGTAGTGTTGTATTCAATTTACTTACTCAGTATAAGTCTCAGTTTCTCAACTTCTCTTGTGCATGTGGAATGCTATTTTGATTGAGGATCAAATAGTAAACCTCTGTAGCTTCTAAGGGATCTTGTAGCAGAAATTTTAAAAATAATCTGAAATGTGGTCAAAAAATGAGAAGCAACCTAAATGCTAGCTCTGAAAATGGAGATAAGCCATTGAAATTGGGGGAGACACCAACACAAAAACACTTGAACACTTGAATGAATGATACTGTCTAAGTTTAGATTCAGTAAAAAACAATGTTTCACTTTTAAGTAACAAGTGCTTTCCTGTGCTTTTATAAAGCACAATGGACCATAGTCAGTGGTAATTCTGTATTCTGGTGTGGTGAATAGGCTCTCATTCATTTACATGAAAGACTTCTTCAATCTAAACGTACCTAAACCACATACCTCAAACAAATTAGTCTCCACTTTCACCTCTTTAATATACTCTGGGAGGATGGTGTTGAAAGTTAACTTCAACTTAGAAATAGTAGAAACTTAGAGTTGGGAAGAACCATGTTACCAGACAAACTTTGTGAGATTCAAAATCTCTTCTCTAAAAATCTCAATAATGTTTTTGTGTTATAAAGAAGGAGAACCTATGATCTGGTGCCTGCATTTCTGTAGCGAACTATTATATATTATATAGGATATCTAACTCACTACATGAGATTCTGATACAAACAGCTATGGTGTGATGAATGTCAATGATGTACATTGGAAAAGAAAAAGAAAGCTAGATGGCACTGCAGATTAAAATATCAGTCTTCTGCCTGCGGTGCCCAGAGGCTTTTGTTACTGCCACCTGTTGATACTTTTGGAGGCAAAAGCCAGATGTTCAGTGTATTCTGTTTATCAGAGTTCAGTTCCTCACTATTCTATTTTATCTTGTGGGCAAAATCTTTTTCCTCAGTGTAAACTTTCCTCCCTTTTTCATGTCCCTTTGGCATTTCTGAAAGCAAAAATCCCATGAGGGCAGACTACCATCAAGAAACACAACCTGTTACATCATCCAACCAGCCAGTACTGGGCTGTTTTTCAACCACATCCTCAGCCCTCCTTTTAAAGTCCTGAATATCATTAATAACATTTTGGCCTGGGTTCCATTGATAATTTGTTTTGATAATTCATAGCTTTCTCATGCTATCACATTCTAGTTGCTTGCCTCTGATAAACAAATATGAAGTTTTCTAATTTTATCCTATGTCTGAACTGATACTATGAAGAGAAGCTTTAAAGTTCCCTCAGACCCAGATGCTGCATAATAATACTGTGACTGAACTCGAGTGACTAGAACCAGTACACTTATAACATTCTGGTTTTACTCTTTCCACATATTCTGCAGAAGTTGGAACTAGATCGATTTATGCTTTATGCTCATGGTCCAGACCTTTGCAGGGAATCGGATCTTCGCCATGCCATGGCCAACTGCTTTGAAGCCCTAATAGGTAAGGCTATGTGTATTTGTGTGTGAAGGCACTTAGGTTGTAATATGTATACATCTCACATTGCTTGTAATGGAGGAGGCATGGGTCTGTGCTAACTAGTGTTAGTAAGGTCAGGCAATAGTCAAAAATGTTAAATCTTTGTCTTTTCCTGTCTCCTGCCACATACCTACCGTGATGGCTGTGATCTCATTTTCCTTACGCTTCTTCCCACACACTGGAGTTGTACCCATTTCATACATTTGTCATGTAGCACTTCTGCCCATTACCACAGAATACTACTTCTCCTGTACCACTGTGACTTGTCCCCTGCAGTCCTCTGAAGAGGAGTAGTTCAGTCACCATGGTCTCACAGGAAAGATGAACGCTCGCTGCTTCCTGTAGTACTTGCACATACCTGCAAAACGTGTAGTCCCACTTCAGCCCTGAATGTTAAACTCTGTGGTCTGCTGTCTGGATGCACCAGGAACTCCCAATATCACCACGGTTCTGCCTCAGTAACCTCCTGTGCATTAAACATAACATTTGCCAAGTCGATATTTTTGGTCTTTGCATTTTCTTTCCAAATAAAAATCATGGCAATACACCATCACTGATGTAAAATAGTTACCAAAACCCTCTAGCTGAGGGTGAAGGGGAGTTCTGTTAAATTTTCTCTTGGGCACTAAGATACTTATCAGTGACTGACTGTACTGGTTTATATTGGAGAGTCAGGACTACCTGACCATGGTTACCAAATAAGCAAGTAGCAAGGTGGAAGTCTGATCTGTTGTATTTATACAAGCTCTCTTATAAATCACATATTTTATTTTTTTTTTACTACGCAAACTAAGCTCATTCTTACTGATTTGGCTTCACATTCATCCAAATGTACTGTACATGATATTAATTATGAGAATGATTTAACCCCAGTCCAGGTCTTTACATACTACACAAGCTCCTAAAGCATTTAGTCCTGCTTTGAAAAATAGATCATTGTTGGCTTAGATGTCAACAGTTCTGTGCATTCTGCCTTGGGCCAAATTGTATTTCATTTTATCATGAAGAGTTTTATTTTGTTCTGTATGAGTACTTCAATCTTAAATTTAAAAACAAAACCAAACAGAAAAGGATCACTAGATGTTTATCTGTGGCTTCATTCATATACTTCAGCTTGTCTAGGATGTCATGATTAGGGCTCTTTGGCAGACATGAAGATTTGCTAAGAGAGCAAACTTGCTGTTTAACTTCCAATACAAAGACGTTCACAATGTTAATTGAGCAATAAGATTTTGTTAACACCATAGCTAACATGTTGCAGCTTGTTGAGGGACTATATATGTGGGGTCTGGAGCTCCTACTTGAGAACCTTTGTAGAAGTCTGGCACTTCTTTCCTGTGATGAAAATGTCGTCCAAAAATTTTTAGTTGCCTGCTAAGGACCTGTCAGAAATTCTGTGCTCTCATAATATGTCTCTGGCAAGATAATCTTATAAACCTCAGAGATATTTTCCAAAGACTCCAAAAAAAGTGCTTGACCTAATGAGGAACTCAAAGGAAAGAGGAAGGGAAAAGACATGTTGAGGCATGTTTCCTTTGTATGAAGTGACATTGACTCTCTGTTTTCTTCATGTAGGTGTGTATTCCCTTTATAAATATGTGCTTACAAGAACTAGTTAAAGGTTTTCAGAAGCCCTCCTGTAAAGAGTACCAAATGACAAAATGTTGATACTGAATTTGCAAAGTGCATATGCTGATACATAACGTACATTGTACACAAAAAATATCATATGCGAGCACAAGTTTTGCAGAGCTTGTTATAAGGCATTTGGAAGGCTGGTGAGGGTTATATATGCAGTTCAAAAAAAAAAAAAAAAAAAAAAAGGTATCCATAATCTCCAGAAACTAAAGAATGAAAAAGTCTGGTTTCTAGTTCAGTCTATGTATTATTATCACAGTGGGGAGACATCGAGGTTTGGCATAGTCCCAACATGTCATTTATATGCAGAAAGTAATACTGTTTAAAGTACAAAACAAATGGTTATTTTTTGCTAGCTATTGAAATGTACTTCATGGCTTTCACTGTTTATGTATATGGTATAGTTAGGTGATTACAAAAACTTACTTTTAGAAATAGATTGATTCTAGCCTAATTTGTTTAAACTTGGCTTGCTCTTACATATATCTTATAAACTTGTTCTTATATATATATCATTTTCTATTACTGATTTAACTACTTCAGGATTTTTCTGTGCATTTTATGACCATAGATTTATGTTGGTATTTAACGTGCTTTAAATTTCTCAGAAAAGTAGATATTACTGCAGAAATCATGCTTTTAAAATTAAATGTATTGGAGAGGAAGAAGGCAGGGCTCTTTGACTTTCCTGTGCCTAGTAATTTTCTGAATACTAATGCATTATTGACCTTTGACATATTGGTGCCCTCATGCAGGAGCTGTTTATCTAGAAGGGAGCCTAGAAGAAGCAAAACAATTATTTGGGCGTTTACTCTTCAATGACAAGGTATTTATGTATTTGTATGATTTGATTTCTGTTTTAAAAATAACTGAGGACGTGCTTTCGTGTCAATGATTTTATTTGAGGATCACAAGTTAACAGGAATATATCTATTGTATTTAGTTCTTGGAAACTGAATGTAGTGTAGTTTGTATTGGACAGCAAGATGCACTGATTCAGGAAAAAAAATTAATGTGTTTTCTCAGGTGTGGTGTTTGTTAGTTGGTTTAGGTAGGGAAGGATAGGTGGCATGGGAAACCTGCAGACTTCCATTCGGAGTGCTGCTCTAACAGCAGAGATGGGTGCTGTGAATTCAGACAGCATGCTTTGGGCAAACGATGCACTTGTAGGGACACTGTTCCTGTTTCATCAGCTAAATCCTCCTGTTCTTAAAAGTGTAAAACATATCTTTGGAAAAAATGCAGGGGTTTTAAAATCTGATAATAAAGTCTGATCTGTTCTTATATCCAGTATCTTAAGTCATTGTTGGTTGGAATTTATCCCATATAATGCGTAAGGAAAGTAACCAGTAGATACTTCTGGGACAGCAGACATGGAACAGAACAGAATAGAATAGGTGTCAATGTTGAGGGGATGGATTACACAGTTTTTTCCTTACTGAAAGTCTCTGAGTCTGTGAAATTACAAAGTTTATTAGAAATAAAAGTATTTGGAAGCCAAGTGTAACTCAGTGTTTATTTGCTGCTCAGTGTCTGTAGTGAAGGAAGCCTGTATGAAATGGAAGAAATTAAGTGGGGTTTTTGTCTTCTTTTAGTCCTTGCCTTTGGTGAAGTCAAGCTTGTTCCTGAGGAGTACTTGCAAATAAAGTTAGTCCTGAGGCTTAAACAAATCTTTTTCTTCCTTTAACCACTTTGGTTTGAGGATTTTTCCAGCTCTTTGACACAAGCTAATTGGGAGAACTACAGGCAGTTTGAACAGCAAATACATGATTTTAAAAATTAGTTTGCCAGCACTATTGAATTTGCAATAAGCAGAGTCAGCATCTGAAATAGTTCAGTATTTCAAGTAATGACATTTTATTTAGTACTGTGGAATTTGTTAAATGATTCCCTTGAGCTTTAAAGGCATCTCTCAATGTTTGCAGGACCTGCGGGATGTATGGCTTAATTATCCACTACACCCACTCCAAGTAAGTGTGTCCCTTTCTGTAATAAATTCCCCAGCACTGTTTTATTTTCAGGGATGTTCCATAAGTTTCCACTGTAATGACATCTCAGAAATTGTGCTAAAAAGTATCCAAATGAGTATATATATTTGCCTTTGTATTTGGTTTTGGAGTGTCTTCCTCTCTGAGAATCACTCACCTTTCCTTGGCTCATGTTTTGTGTATAACTTCGCTTATACAATAAGTCTGGTGAGAGGTAACATTTTTGGTGGCTTCATCTTCTTGGTGTTGGAGAGGAGAGGGTACAACAACAATTTATGTACAAATTTTATTAACCTGAAATTAATACTGAAACCTAAATAGTGGGGAGGCTTGATAGCTGAATGGATTAATAGCATGATTCTGATAACATTTTTGTGTATGTGTATGCAGTGCTGACATGGTTGTTTCAGTGATTACAGTAGTTTGATTACAAAGCAAACACTGAAATTATGAAGGTTTCTGAAGGCTAATTTATCTTCCATGTTATGGAGGATACAAGTTCACAAGTTGGTAGTGTTCAAAGCTGGAAGCGGGGGGAATGATTTCTCAGTCTTTGTTCCTTGAATGAATTTTGGGAGAGACCTACAGCAAGTCACAGAGCCTCTCTGCACTGTAGCTGCTTGTCTTCACAGCAAACATGGTGGCATTTTCCAAGTGGTGCTGTAAGAAGAGCTCCATCCAAACTGCCATCCAATCAGTAAGGTTTTCTTTTGAAAAACCTTTTCTATTCTTTGAGAGGTTTCTTTTGTCCAATCAAATATCTGACATTTTGTGCAGTCAGTTTGACTCCTTTGAAGTTTTTTATGAGCACAGCCTTCTAGCAGAAGATCACTTGGAGGGCTTCATTTGAAATGTCTCATACATTTGTACAGATTTTCCAATGGGTACATAAGCAAAAACTTCAGCAACAAATCAGTGCACATGAAGCATTTTTACAACCATTTCTCTATGAGTATAAATAAAGTCCTAATCGGAAGATAAACTTTTGAAATTCAGCACTGGCTATCCTGAATGGCAGCACAAAGTTCCCAAGAAAATTCTTCTAACTATGATTTTCTTTCTTTTCTTTTTATTTTAACCTCTTTATCTTTGCTTGAACAAAGAAGACTTGCAATCTCCTTAGAGATTGGAGACAGTGTATGCAGCTTATAATTTCTTGCCACTCCTTTAACTTGTGTGATGAAAATGTGTATTCTTTCATGTCTCAGAAGCCATCCTAGATCTCTGCTTATCAGTAGGGAAAAAAACAGGCTGCTCAGGTTGGCCTTTGGGCACAGTTAGCCTGAAAATTTGCATTTAAAAAATTTTTAAAAATCATGGTTACAATATGACGAATTAGATGCCAATTTTTAAAAAAAGCCCTAAGATGTACAGGACTGCAGGCCTGTGACTGTTACTGGCAGTAGTCGTGTTAAATAGTAGTTAAGAAATAGTGCTGAAAAAAGTAATTAATTGTCTCTTGATAAATATGGTTTGATTAGAAAATGTCAACTGGTAAAGGCAAATGCTGTCTCATAAATGAATAGGAAATTTTAGAGGAGACGGAAAAGCATGTGATGATGCAGGTGAAACTGCTTGGTTTCCCAGGAGACTGTTAGAAAGGCACTCACGAAAGGCTTTTGAAAATGTGCTTAAAAAAGCCAAAAAGGAATAATAAAAAAAAAAGGCAACCCCCTGAATACCATCAGTCCTTACAACATTTAAAGGAACAGCTGAAAATAAGAGATGGAGAACAGGAGTGAAATGGCCACATCTTGCAAGCCACGGAGGACAAAAATCCCTGGCAGATGTCTGTAGGGATCTTTGCTGAAGTGCAGGCTGTTCACATTGACAGCTCAGGGAGGAGGATGAGCAGTGAGGTGGCAGTTTGTTGACAATACTAAATTATTCAGGGTAGCAGGGACAATAGCAGACTGAAGAATTGCAGTCTGATTGCAAGAATGCAAGAGTGACTAACTCTAGAGTGGAAAAGGTGATGAAATTCTATGTAGATAAATATAGAGGACTGTGCATGAGGAAGCAAAAAGCAGCATCAGCTCCACATGCGACTGAACTCCAAACTGACCATTATCACCTAAATGATAGATTCTTGGTGCCAGAATATTTAGTTCTATGAAAATACTAGCTCAAAGCTCTCTAGTGTGTAAGGGAAAAGACAGATTGAATGTAATCAATTAATGGAAAAAGGACAGGCAATAAACCAAAAAAGTTCTTAATGCCACTTCAAAAAACTGTGACTGCTCTTACTTTTTCTTCAGGCATCCTCATCTGAATGATTCCTTCTCTGAGCATTAGAGATGCCCAGAGTGACTGAGGGAAATTCCTAAGCTATTTCTCAGCTCCAGAAGCTCATTTAATAGTGTTACCACATCAAGGAAATAACACAAGAAATTAAAATTATCACTTTGGGTCAGCATCTTTTCTTATCAGTTTCTTGTCTATTGTGCCCTTTGGAATTTCATATACTAAGTATTTATTCTTGATTTTTGATACTGAAGGTAAGTGGGAGAAATAAATTTGGGTTTTGTCGCGTCTTGACATGCTGTCAGTTTGCCACCCCTATTCTAATAATTTTTGAATCTGTTCCTCAGTCCCAAACAATATAATAAAATTAGAAAACTCAGACACATACAATTGCCATGTTTTGTGAAAACAAGTAGCCCATGCTATGAGACATGGCTATATAAGAAATGTGTTATATATACCTCAGCAGTTGAAAAAACCTTACATCAGTGCTCATGTTTGCTTTGAGTGGTAATTATCCAAGACAAAAATTCAGAGGAAACTGGGTTTTCTCAGTTTAACTGTCCACAGAATGACTTGCTCACTGTATTCTTTGTCCTTGGTTTTTCAGAAGGCTTGCTTTTCTCTGAAAAGTCCTGAAGCAGTTTCAGTTTGTCATTATTTGCACTTCATTTTATTTACAGCTGCAGGAATCAAATACTGACAGGCAACTCATTGAGACCTCTCCAGTTCTTCAAAAGCTTACAGAGTTTGAGGAGGCAATTGGAGTCATCTTTACTCACGTTCGGCTTCTAGCACGTGCATTCACTCTGAGGACAGTGGGCTTTAACCATCTGACTCTGTGAGTACACAGCAAGAATCCTCATGTAGCTCTGGTGGTCTTTTTCTTAGTATCCCAGAAGGCTTTACTTGTAATCAAAGCCTAGATGTTGTATCTGTTCTTCAGAAGAGAATAAAGCAGCTGTGTTTGTAAGCCCACCTGGCTCAGTATTGTCTCTCTGACAATAATCAGTGGTGGATATGTCATGAAAGACAATAGAAGATGTTAGAGGGCCATCTTGGTGTTTCCTCAGATCTTCCTGCGTTGCTATTTGCACATCACTCTGAGACAGTAGCAAAACATACTTGGAGGTACACTGGGCAAAGGAAAGAAGTAAGATCATGCTCTTTGCTCCAAGTGCAGCCTATGTTATGTGTTGTGTAGGGCTGCCAGGCCCCATTTGAAAGCAAACAGTAGGGCCATACCAGTGGTTACCCTGTCCAGGATCTCACATGGGTTTATACCCTGATGCTTTTACTTACTGTAAATGGTCAGACCTTTTTCTCTATTCAAGTCATTGCATCCATTAGTTCACTTTTTTCAAAAAAGATGCAGATAAAGGCCATATCCCATTACAAACCTGATGTCAACTGTTCTTCTCCTATAGCTAGTCCTAGATCTGTAATCTAATAATTGTGTTTTTATGCAGCTAGCCTGATCTGCTTTCTCCCTGAAAGCTGATGTTACAACAGTAATGAACTGTGTTTTCATCTCACCTGGTTAACACTGGAAAATTGTCTTAAATGCATTTGGAAATGAGGGAGGCTCACTTTCACATCACTCTTTATTTTAATTTATGTGTGCATGCTGGTTTTGTTTTTTCCTCCCTGAGTGCTTATTGATTTTACTGCATTGATGTCTCATTTTTCAGAGGCCACAACCAGAGGATGGAATTCCTGGGTGACTCCATAATGCAGTTGGTAGCCACAGAGTATTTATTCATACATTTCCCTGATCATCATGAAGGGCACTTAACGGTGAGACTGCCATCAATCATGCTCACTGGGAGAGCAAGAGTGGGATGGAGACTGAAATTATGGGAGCAGCTAGTGAATTATTCTGGATTTGATTAAAAAAAGAAGCCTCAGCAACCACTGCTCTTAATAAGGCTTTGTTAATTTTAAGTCATGAGCACTGCAATGAATAGGAGACAGTGATTTATGAGTTCAGTGAAATAATTTTTGTTCTGTCTGTGAAATGGATCAATAATTTTAAGGATGCCAGTGATGAAACTGAAAGATAAGAGTAGTTCTTCTTTAAAGACGGGTGTCTTAAGCCATTTATTTTAATCATTTCAACACATCACCTATCTTATTCATGAGTTCTCATCTTGTTGAACCTGTAGCCAGACAGGGTTGTGTTTGCTTAGTTTCCTAAGTTTTTAGAATCTATTTTAGTCTGATTTTCCTGTTTTCTTCAATCTGGAGCTCTTCTGCTAGCTTTTGAATTGAATTTTACTGTTGTAGCAGTCATATATTGTTGCTTACTATAACCTTTCAGCCTCTCTTCTCTGGGATCTGAACAACCCAGTTTGTCAATCTTTTAGCAATTTGCAGTACTTTAAACATAGGGTGGTAGTATGTCATTTTTTTTACTGATTGATTCATTTAGTACTGCAGTTAGACAGCTGTGGCTTTATTTGTTAGAAGAAATTTTCCTTAGTAGGCTTACTAAATATTTCTTAGTTTTCAAGTCTTGACAAGAATAAAAAAGCACTACATGTATCAGGAATATGAGTTGAGTCTTCTAGTTAAAATTAGAAAGCAAAAGTGTAGGTTTCATAGGTACTTGGTGTGGTTTTCTGAAATCAATAAAAGGATGGCGACACTAAGTCTCTATCAGGCAATGTGTTTTCAAGAATGTGCTTCTTGGGTCTTTTGGGCTAAAACTGTTTACAAGAAAAAGAAGTACATGCACTGACTAAAAATAATTTTAGTTTTTCTTCTCCAGTTCTTAAATTTCATTTATATTTGAATTGATTCTTCTGCACCATTGAGGAGACAGTGTACATAAAGCCTGAACTTTTGAGGTAAAAGTTAAAAGGGGAAGGACCTTGTCATATTAGTTCTTCAGAGAAACAAAAACATAAGGCAAAAATCCAAGATTTGTGGGGGTTTCTTGCTTTATAGGTGACTTTTAAGAATTTAGGCATCAGTGTTGTTATAGTAAGGTAACTGTTTCAAGAACTAGTTGTCTGGAAGGATGTGAAGGGTTACTCTAAATGGGTGTAAATACTCAGAACAGTGAATAGAAAGTCACTATGTTGCTTAGTTTAATGATTAATGAGTTAGCAACTAGAGCGAGTAGACCAAGTTTGTAGGGGAAATTGTGATATTAGAGTGGAATGGATGCTGAAAGCACATTAAGATACGGAGAATTAGGCAATGCACAGAATAAAATTTCAAGTCTGGGAATGCACATGCAGTGAAAAAGAGAAATGTCTTAGAATGCTTTTAAATTTGAGGACAAATGAAATGAGATGTGTAAGAAAAGAGACTGATGATGTGAGATCTGCAGAGAAACAGTAAACCCTGAGCTATTATCTGGAAACATGCTTACAGTTGAAGTAATAATAGAGCACTAGCTGAAGGGTGTCTCTAATGTTGAGGATGATTTTGGTCAAGGAAGGAAAGATTCCACATGACTGGCAATGCAATGGCTTCATGTAAGTGTGTAGTAATTACTTGTGGGGAGATGTCTGTAATAACCGTTTATAAAAACGAAAGGAGAACGTAGTCTTGTCTACATATTTTGAGATACCCAGGTATTCTGCCAAAAAAGAGGATGAAATTATGTTGGCTCTTGGAAGATACAGCTTCTCCAGTACTGACTTATGCTGTAGTCATGGGTGGTAGTATGCTCTGTGAAGATCTAAGAATAAAAACCAAAATGCTTTGTAATTAGAGTTAAGCTCCAGCTGAATGTATTTCAGATGTTACATTACAACATCTGCAGGGATACTGGCTGTGTGTTGCCAGCAGGGAGACTTGCTCTGAGAAGGATGCTGGGGAGGGGCAGGTACCGTATCTTCTCCCTATCACTAAGCTTTTTGCTGGATCACATTTGCAGAGAAGACAAATTCTAATACTGAGCAAGTGTATAACCACAGTGCTTGAAGGGGAACTTTTTTTTTTTCCATCTCTAGTTCACTATGTAGTGTATATATTGCTCTTTGTTTTATGATGCTACTAATCATGATTATAGATCTCATCATTAAAAATGCTCTGCAAGCACAGAAAAGTGATCCTTCTCCCATTACATGAAAGAGATTTTATGTCATGGGATGCTTGTATATCATACTTACAATTTTGTTTGGGAAAGTACTGGGATTTTTTAATCTTAAGGACATAAGAGGGAATAATTTTGGAAAGGAACAAGTAGAAGTTGAGTTTAAGCAGAGCCTAGGGAGGTGCAGTCTGCCTAGTTTATGAAGATCAAGTTGTGAGTGTCTGCTTCATACATCATTGCCAAACAAATTATGAACATACTGTTCTTTATTTATCTGTTGTCAGAGATGAAGTATCAAGTGCAGCAAATAAATCTTGATTTTCATAAGCTCAGTTGACACACTGGAGCCAGGTAGCATATAACTTGGATCTAATAAGCTTAGGAAATGTGACATGGAAGACAAAGGGAAAAAAAAAACGTGCATGCAGCTTCTCAACTCTAGCTTATATATAAACAGTGGAAAAGAGATACATTATTTCTCTCCCATCACCCATAGTATCCCTAACTTCTTAAGTTAATGCTATTTCATTTAAAGCAAAAAAACAGTAAAAAAAAGCTGTCCTTAACCCAGGGGTTCAGAAAACTCTATCACAGATTATCAGGGGTTGGAAGGGACCTCTGAAGATCATTGAATTCAATGACCTGTCAGAGCAGGACCAAAACTAGGACAGGTCACTCAGAAATCCATCCAGACAGATCTTGAAAGTCTCCAGAGAAGGAGATGGCACAAACTCTCTGGGGACCCTGTCCCAGGGCTCTGTAAACCTTACAGGAAATAAATTCTTCCTCATGTTGAGGTGGAACTTCCTGTGCTCTGTCTGGTGTCCATTGGTGCCCCTCATCCTACCACAGGGCACAAGTGAGAAGAGGTTGTCCCTTTCTTGATGCCCAGCCATCATTTATTTGTACACATTAATTAAATCCCCTCTCAGTCATCTTTTCTCCAGACTAAAAAGCCCCAGGTCTCTCAGCCTTTCCTCATAAGGCAGGTGTTCCAGTCCCTCAATCATCCTTGCAGCCCTGTGTTGTGCTCTCTCAAGTAAATCCCTGTTCCTCTTGAACAGGGGAGCCTGGAACTGGATGCAGTACTCTAGGTGAGGTCTCACTAGAGCAGAGTAGAGATGGAGAAGAACCTCCCTTCATCTGCTCTTCTTCATGTACCCCAGGATACCATTGTCCCTCTTGGCCACAAGGGCACATTGTTGTCCCATGGATAACTTGTCCGTTGGAACTCCAAGGTCCTTTTCCATGGAGCTGCTCTTTTAGCAGATCACCTCCTCACCTGTACTGGTGCATTTTGTTATTCCTTTCCAGGTGCAGGACTCTGCACTTGTTCTTGTTGAACCTCATCAGGTTCCTCTTGGCTCAGCTCTCCAGTCTGTCCAAATCTTGCTGGATGGTCACACAGCCTTCTGGTGGATCAGCCCCTCCTCCCAGTTTTGTATCATCAGCAAACTTGCTGAGAAGATACTGTCCCATCACCAAGGTCACTGATAATGGTATTGAACAGGACTGGACGAAGCGCTGATCCCTGGGGGACTCACTAGTTACAGGTCTCCAGCTGGACTCTGCACCATTGAAAATTCCAAAATACGCTCCCTTAAGCCTTATGGGACTGTGCACTTGGCAGAGTGCTGTGTTTATCTAAGCAATCTGCCTGGAGACAGAGCTAAACACTGTAGAGAACTCTGCTGGAGAACCAAGTGTCCTGGACATTGTCTTACATTGGAAATGTCTTTTTTGGGGAGGCATCAGCTCAGTTAAGATGCCTTCAGTAGAGCAAACAGTACATGCAGGCTGTCCACCTATGCGTTTTCTTCTCTGTGTAAATGAATGTTCTGAAACATCTTATGTCTTGCTTTAATATGCATTTGTTTTAACTACTACCTATTTCTTATTTAGTGAACACTGGGGACTATTCTATAGATTCTAGAATATTGTGTCCTTATACTTCAGGTGAAAAAATGTATATGTCTGCGTGTTAAACTAGAAAAATGCAGATTAGCTGAAAAAAGTATAGGACAGATGAAAAGATACTATATGATTGCAAAGAAACTCTCAAACACACATTTTAAATGCAAGACATACATAGAATAAATAAAATCTAGTGAGAAGAACTGAAACTGAAGGAAAAGTCAGCAGTAGAAATAATGTGTGCGTGTTTATGTAAATTATTTGAGGTGTGCAGAAATAAAATGTCAGTAAACTGAGATAAATGAGAGACTTCAAGGATAAAAGTAATTTCTTTTTTTCCCCAGCTCTCCCTACCTTTAATAGTTTGGCATTGCTAATTCTTACCATTGAGTGGAACTTTCTTCTATTGCAGCTGTTGAGAAGTTCTTTGGTGAACAACAGAACACAGGCCAAGGTGGCAGAAGAACTGGGTATGCAAGAATTTGCCATCACTAATGACAAGACAAAAAGACCTGTAGCTCTTCGAACTAAGACTTTGGCTGATCTCTTAGAATGTGAGTTGATTTGGTTGTAACAGCCTTGTACTTGTGCAACTTCTTTTTCCTCAGGGCTTGTTTAACAGAGCCAATAGAAATCCCTCAAATCACTATTAAAGTATTTATTCAGGTTTTCAAATTAATGATACCTATAGCTTTGAAAGCCAGTTTTGTGAAGATTGGCCTAGGATTTTTAACGCTAGCCTAGTATTTTGAAGTCTGCATGAAAGCATGAAGGAGGCATAAGTGCAGACACAAAGTCGTAAGCTTAGAAGTTGAGGAGTCAGGTGATGATCCAGGTCAAAGGTATGTCTAGAAAGTTAAAGCTTATAATCCAAGCTGAGCTTGTTTAACAGCAGTTTTAGAGGTTAATTAATATGTTCTTGTCACTGTTGAAAGATATAGTAGTTCCTTCATCATGTAAATGTTTCTGTAGCTCATTTGACTGCATTTTCAGAAGCTTCAAAATAGTCATTCCACAGGAGAGAAAACTACATAGAAATGAAATTATATTTCGTCCATTTATGGAAGTTTGTGCTGCCTTCTTTCCAAAGAAAGTAAAAACAGTGATAAGTATTCTGCGAATAACGTTAATCTGGAATGTGTATGTTTGATATATATTGTGAGCCATTCAGGCCTCTTGGCTTTTGACAAAAACCTTTTAGCAAATGGAAATAGCAGACAAATAGGAGTGATTTATATCTAAAACTGTATAATGGTGTCCAGTAGTGATTTATCTTTAGGTATCCATAGTCTTCTGGTTAAACGGTGAGGTAAGAAGATTAGTATTGTTTCTGTTTCTTTAAATGACCGAGTGTATTTGGTCAAGTCACAATTTCTTGGTCAACTTTATTGTTTTATATGTATACAAGATAATAATACTCTCATCAGGTCACTGCTGTGAATACGGCTTTAGAGTACTCAGAGATACTTGTTTCTTGAAGTACAAGCCATTAACTTTCTCCTTGGGTGAGTGGCAGTACCTTTTTTTCTTTTTTTTCCCCAGCCTTTATTGCTGCCCTATACATTGATAAGGATTTGGAATATGTCCACACTTTCATGAATGTATGCTTTTTTCCAAGGTTAAAGGTAAGACCAGTCGGGTTCCTACTTTGCTGCCACTTTGTTTTAACATATGATTGCACTTGGGACTCTCACCACAATCTCTCAATCATAAAAGCATCTTTGTGAACTTGTTGTAGGAGTTTATTTTAAATCAAGATTGGAATGATCCTAAATCTCAGCTTCAGCAGTGCTGCTTGACTCTCAGGACAGAAGGAAAGGAGCCAGACATTCCTCTTTACAAGTAAGAACTGGCATCTTATGCGTACAAGCTAATTATCAGGCTGTCTTGTATGTGGAAGAAGATGTGATCAGTCACTCTATGTTTTTCCCATAGTTTGTTTTTTTGTAGTTATCCAAGCCCTCCAGTCTCACTTTGTCCAAAGACAGAAAACTATAAATCAATGTTTCCCAGGCAGTTCATTTATACTGACAAACGGTGCACTTCAGAATTATGATCACTTTAAGACTGCAACTGATGCTTTGCAAAATCTGACTCCTCGTTGTCTCTGTATGAAAGCTCGCAGCTTTGTCTTGAGTGAGGAAGATGAATACAAAAGAAACAATTCCTGGTTTTTGTAAAATCCACTGAGTATCAAGTACTAAATGCTTATTTTGCTTTGCTGTGATGATAAATTGATTTTTATAGTACAGCTTAGAGCTAGTAATACGCTGTTATCTTGCTATTGTCTTGTTACATTCCTTTTCTTGCAGTTACCTGTGTCACTGCAGTCAGTACTGTTGCTTTTAAATTTGGGGTGTGTTTTATTTGCTCTTATCACAGCACACGGAGACGGAGCACTATAGTTAGATACTTTAAAAATTGATGTGAAATTGGTGTTCTTTACAAAAAGAAACAAGGTAGTGGACAGAACTCAAGTTGACAGTGGAGGAGATTTGGGATAGCAGGAAGAATGAGCAGAAGCAGCAATTCATTACATGTCTAGGGAATTATCTTTTTTCCCCTTTAGATGGTTAGTGATGCATGTCCTAAACTTTAACTCAAATGGAAAGTTTGTTTCATGACAAACTAACCTTTCTGATGGAAAATGTTTTTACTATGATAATTCAGTATTTAGAGAGTTGCTATGTCTAATATAAAGTCCAACTTTAAAGAAAAACTCTCGGGGTCTAAAATTTTAGTGCACAAAATCATGATTATTTGCAATTGCACAGCTGGACAGAATTCATGACCTTTTTTCAAGTGTTTTCGTAGGGGATACTTTATGTTATAGTTTGAATTTTTACTTATAGGTTAAAGTTTTAATTTTCGTATGGTCCTACTGAGTATACTTGGAGGAATAAATATAGCCAATATAAACAAGGTGCAGTATATGTAAATTCTCCTTTTTATGTGCCTGATACTGTTAATCTGTAGTTTAATGTGATTTTATACAGGCTTCTTTCAACCCTTACTCTGTATTTTCCACTAATTCTACTGTATGTATTGACCAGACTGAAAGCTTGGTGATGTATGTGCCACAAACAGATTCTAGTTTTTAATACTTCCTGCTTGAATAAATCATATCTTTCTTATTTCAGGACTTTGCAGACTGTGGGACCATCTCATGCCAGGACATACACAGTAGCTGTTTACTTCAAAGGGGAAAGAATAGGATGTGGTAAAGGCCCAAGGTATGGTGAAAAATTTATTATGTGACATTGGAAGTGTGTCAGTGCCCAGAATGACGAGATGTGGAAATAGATAAGTGTGTGGCTGGCCTTAGGAAAGGAAAGCTATAGAGTGTTCTTCCAGCTGTTGTTTCTGCTTCAGGAATACCTGGAGGGTTCACCATCTCTGTAGTTTCAGGTCTTGGGCATCAGTGAGCTTGCCTGTAAGGTGTCTGGCAGTGCCAACCTCTTTGTGGCTCTCAGGCTAGAAACTGCAGAACAGCTTCCAGGAAACTGTGACTTTATCTTTGGCTTTGCTACTGGATTATTGTCCAGCTTAAGCTGGCAAGTTAAGGGTGCAAGGGTGTTTTTTCTGATGTCATTACTTCTGGTATTTTAGACTGGTTTCTAAAGTTGCAAAGACTTCAGCCATGAATAGAACCTCATCTTATTTTCTGCTACCAAATCTGGTGGTAGTTATAAAAATATCATTGGTTTTATGGTGTTCACATCTCTGATTTTGTTCCTTTTTTTTCCTCTCAAGTAAAAACAATGCTTCAGTGAAGAATAAAATATGGTGTTACTGTTATTGATCTAAGTTTTAAAATTCTTCTGGAGCTGTAACACTATTGCTCATCTATTTATGGAAAGGCTGATATAGCATACACTCTGGGAAATACTACTGATTATGCAAAGTGTTTTACAAAAGATAGCTACTGTTCCACTTTATCAGAAACTTTAGTTCATTCTGTACGGCTACGATCTCATGTAACATGTTTTTGTTTGACTTTCACAGCATTCAGCAAGCAGAAATGGGAGCTGCAATGGACGCACTAGAAAAATGTAAGATATATAGGCAACAAAGAAATAATTTGCATCCTTGGTCTTTAGTGAGGTGAGGTGTATATTTGGGGGATAAGATTTGAATACAACATCTCTATGCTGAATGCTGTCAGCTTCTGAGCAGCAGGTTTTCCTTTAGTACTTTCAAGACACTTGTGTAACACATGAAGTTGATGTGATACCAAGTTATTTTTTAAAGAGGGTTTGATCAGTGACAGAAGTTGCAATTCATAGGGAATGCTATGCATTGAAGTCTTACTGAGATTTTCCATGCTTAAATCATCAGTTAAGTCTGCTTGGTCTCTGACAGTATGGTTGTCTCTAATTTAGGCGAAGAGGAAAATTGGTTTCCAGTTTCCAATTTTAGAAAATAAAGTTTGGTCTCAGATTATGTAGTAGACTAGGTTAAAATCTTAACAAGCAGATCTCCAGCCAATGTAAGTCAGTGTGAGTGACCTGTGTATGCATCTCTCAAAATTATGTGCAAGATACCCAATATGGGAGAAGTCCTTCATTGTGATGGAGTCTTGGATATGAAAAGAATGAGTGTATGGAAACATCTTATGTGAAAGAATTTTGGTCAGTTGAGTTAAAGTGCCAGGTGTGAACATACTCTAAGCAAATAGATTATATGCTTTTTGTGAGGCAGAAGCTATCTATTCAGCAGGGAATGGGGAGGTACATTTTTTTATTTGATTCAAAGGAAAGATGTACAAGTCCTCAGATGCCATGAAGTTTTTAATCTGTTACCTCTGTATCTGAAAATCTCATGGCTTAAACATTTCAGAAGGCATTAAATAATTTACCACCAGGAAGTTTGACAAGTAGAAAAATAGAACTTCATTTCTGAATATCTGCAAAATGTTACTGAAGCTTGCTTTGAGTGTGTTTTTCTTTTGACAGTATTACCACTGTGGGCTTTATCTCCTATCAGTCAAAGGATTTCACAGCTCTTTTCTGACATATTTACTTATTCAACTACCATAGACCCCCAGAGGTCTCTACTCCAACCATCCCTCAAAACAGCACCAACTTTCAAGTTAGGTCACAGTTCTCAATGCCTTGCCAGTAAAGTTTTGACTGTCTTTAGGAAGAGAGGTTCCACATCCTCTATGGGCATCTCTTCTAGTGTGTCTATATTTGTGGAGTGGTTTGTCTGATTGTTTTAATGTGTAAGGAGTTAACTTCAAGTAAAAGTAATTTTCATGTACCTGCATATATATATGATAGCCATGATGAGTTTATTACATAAATGTCCTTCTCAACTTCTTAAATGGATTCCAAAAAACAACAGGTTGCTACCAAGCTGAGTTCTTCAGATTTCCTAAACAATCATATTACAGGCACAATGCTGAACATTTATTTATATTTTATTGTGCACGCGAGCAACAAAATATCTCAGAACTCCATTAAACAAAGAACTATTTATTTTTTTTTAAACCAGCAGTAATTTAAAAACAATTTGCTTTTGTTTAGGTTGTTTTCTGGTTTAAATGCCTGACTATTAAATAACTGATGAATAAACCTTTTATTTGTGTAGTAAATAATAGAGGCACAAATATGACTGTCCAATAGAACAAATCAGTAGAAAGACATTCTGCTGTACCCCAGGCTCCTGCAGATTATGTGGCTTCTGCACCATGTTCTCTAGCTGAACAAATCTGTGTTGCCTGGGACCCAGAAAGAGGAGGAGACTGCTTCGTGCCAAGGGACTCCTCCCTGAGGAGCCTCAGATGAATTCTCTCTTGGTAACCAAATAGAGAGAAACAATTCTTGGTTGAGACAACTCCCAAGATTTTTGTATGGCTTTAAAGGTCAGTGTAGTAACCTTTTGTGTTCATCTCAGACACAGATAGGTAGCCAGTGCTGATCCCAGAGCTCTGGGTGCTCCCAGCAGGCTTGCTACCAACTGCAGCCTGCCATGTACTCTACCACCTCTTCATTTTCTGACCAGCTGTAGGATGCAGGTCTCTGTAGAATGAATGTCAGCACCCTGGTCATGCAGAAAATGTCATATTCTGTCAGCTGTGCACTAACTTGAGAGCAATTCTGATGAATTATATAAGCTGGCTTTACAGCCTTGGTTCTAAGTAGTGTACAAACATACCAGCCAATGGGCTAATGTCTGAAATTAGAAGCATCCATCCCCCTAGCTATTTCTCCATCACCTCAGCCTTGTCTAGTCTGTTTTATCCAGTCTTCACTCATCCATGCTCTTAGGACTGTGCTAAGGCTGTTTTCAGTTACATAGCAAAGCATTAAATTTTTCAGGAACAGATTTTACTGAATTCTGTTTTGTTGCACTATTATTTTCCCATAAGGAGCCCGGCCACAATGTGAGGCATCTATTGGGTTCTGCATGGTCTAAAATAATAATAATAACAACAAAAATGACTATGACATTTATACAATGTTTGGAACCAGTGGCTCATTCTTTCTGGAGTGAGAACAGGACAAAAAACCCTGACAGCATTGACAGTATTCTCACATTCATTTTTCAGTATTGACCACCTGTTGCTAAGGGAACAAAATTTAAAATCCAGGTAATGCCTGCCCATGTTGCCATACCAGGGTTTTATGTTTTATTTTTGTGAGCACATTAGATTTGGCAGTGCTTTGCAGCAGGAGAAACAGATGTGGAAATGATTAAGAAACTGAAGTCTTACAACACATGGCCTTGGTTTACTATGGATTATTAGAAATAAATCAGTAAAAATGGTAATAACAGTATTCCCCCCTACACCTAATATCATCAAAGTTTAAAGGAAAAAAAAAAAAAAGCTGAGGCTTTCTGTGTTACCAGTTTGTTTATTAATGTAAAATATTTCTCCTTGTGTCAGATAACTTTCCCCAGATGGCCCATCAGAAACGGTTCATTGAACGGAAGTACAGACAAGAGTTGAAAGAAATGAGGTGGGAAAGAGAGCATCAAGAGAGGGAGCCAGATGAGACTGAAGAAGCAAGGAAATAAAAGGAGGGCACAGAAGCAGTGGCATATTTACTTACTTAATAACTCTGACTATGGCCTATGGAGACCTAACCTAGTTTCTTCCAGATGATGAATGAAGAGTGCCTGTTGATATCAAACAGGAAATCATAATCTGTTCTCTAAGAGGTGTGTGTATATATATGGAATTTCTTTAGCTTGGTTTTAAGTGCAATTTATTTGGCTTTTTAATAGGATTTGATTTTAATTTTTTTTTTATTTTTTTTTTAAAAGTTGTGGCATTATTTTTATTATTTTTACTGTCTTGAATGAAGTAATAAAGTGTTAATTTCAAAAGCCCATCAGAGGAAAAGCTGTTTGCCAATTGTGTGCTATGTTCAAATGCTGTTTTTTCAGTGACAAGTGAAGTTACTGCATGAATTCTACTGTGGAGCAGAAAATGTTATCAGAAACAAATTCAGCAGAGCACTTAAGCATGTACCTAACTTTAAGTTTTGCAGCTAAATGTACTACTTGACTCTGCTAACTTGGAGCTATAAGCTTCATGTCTTTTTACAAAAACTGGTTCAGTAATTTAAACAAAAAAGATACCAAATTTTTTGATAAACAGTGGATTCCACATCTGGAATGTGACATAGGTGCATGTGTAATGTTGGGGTTTTTGTCTTTAAATCAGTATTACGAAACTCTAGGGAAAAAAAAGGTAATTTGGAAGCAAGAGAATGACAGCTTTTTTGTAGAATGTACTGAGTTTACAAGTTGCATTTAATTCTCAATGTCTTCCTCTATCAAGCTAGTGACTACTTCAATTGATTTCTTTGTCCAGAAGATACCGGTGTGACCATAATATTAAAATGGTGTATTAGAAACTCCACAGAGGTGCTGTTCCAGATAGGTTCATTGTTTCCAAAGAAAGGCACAATTTATCCCTAAGGTGTAGTTCAAAGGTGGCATAGTTTTAAGTCACCTCATTTCCTTTATTTTTGGTGTCTGTACAGTGTTTCTTTCTGTAAAAGCTTAAAGTGGTACCAAAAGTGCAACATCTACTGTGTCAGATGGTGGCTTTACCCACTGACTACCAGCTTCATTGTAGGTATTGGTGTGTTGTTCAGACTTTTAATTTGCCTGCTTCAAGCCATGTGTTTTAATTAAGCTGATTTCTAGGTTAAAGCAGTCCTTTAGTGCATATTGTGTAGTCATTTCTCTTTCTTTTCTTTCTGCCCATAGAATTCATGCAAAGTTCTGAAAGAAAACTTTTGCTCTATGACTTCTGCTCAATGGCCACACTACACTGAGCAATTAATTTGGCTGTTGTCTGAAACAACACCTTTCTGCAGGTGTGTGATGGGCATCCATGAAAGCACTTTATTGCAGGTGCCTAAGTAGATACAAATGTAGCTGAAAAGTTCCAACTACTGAAAAGTCTTCCCAAAGTTTCACTTCCGAGCTAATCAATATGTATTTTCATAAACAAATTTTGTACGTGTGATGTAAGATGCACTTAAATGTGTTGTTTTGTTTCTCTTAAACTTAACCCAACAGCACTACCTCACTTCTTCCTGCTCCAAAAAAAAAAAAAAAAAAAAAAAGCATTCTGTAATTTAGAAAGTGATAATAAGCCATTAAAACATAAAGAAGGGGATAAAACCAAAAAGATGAAGGCAAGGAGCTTCTTTTTACTGGGTGCTGCTGTTCTTTGACTTTTAAGAAGAGATTTCAAGTCCTTATAGCTTCAGTCTGTAAATAAAAAGCTGAAATGCCTCAACAGCAGCAGGCTTCCAGAACAAGCAGAAACAATTCCCCTTCCTTCAAGGTTTTTGTGTTTCAATTTTTTTTAAGATTTTCCCATCTGCTTCTTAGCATTAAGTTGAAATGATGCATTGGTAGAGGGTTAAGGGTAATTGTGTACACCATTATTTTATTTTTCCCTCTTAACTGTGACCAGATTCATGTGTTTAACAAGTGGAAAGTGCAGTGACTTCATTTTCAGGTGTATGGTTGCATTACAAATTTCTTCCATCATACCTGCTGTGTATATTGGAACTGTGGTATTGTTAGCTCATAGTTTAACATTACTTTCATTTTTTCCTATACATCATTTCAGTTTTCATCTGTAAGAATACTGAGCTTATTAATTAGTAGGTGTCTTTTTGCTTAAAACTAGATGAATTGGTCAGATACACTATTTGGGCAGAAGAACCCATAGATTGCCTGAAAACTTTTAAAACAATTTCTGCCTTCTTATATTGCAGTTACTGAGTTTTTCCTTTTTTTTCACTATATAAGCATGGGCTAGGAACATTGCCTGAGGAAATTTTTTCTTTGTCTCAAGGGCAGGAAAAAAATAAAGGGCAAATTCACACTTCCTTTTCTGCGTCAGAACCGCTGTGTATGCCCTGTCTAAAAACAGTGGCTGTGAATGTTTCTTATAATTCAAGAAGATGCATAGAATGTCTAATGTGAGCACAGTACTTTATAACACACAAATGAGAGAAAGTTGTTTCTTTAAATTGCCTTATATTTGAGCAAAAATTACTCCTGAGCTCATGTTAATCAGTGGAACAGCTGTAGTCCCTAACTAGGAATTTTGGCTGCTTTTTTGGAAATGGTGTCTCTGGTTTCTTGATAAAGGAAGGTATTTTTGATTTTTCCAGTGCCTGATATGTCCTTATCAAGAGTTAGTCATGCAAGATCTGTTGGTGTGATTTGAGTACCAGTAGGTGAATGAAGCACAAGAATTAGATCTGTATGGATCCAGCAGATCATATGAAAGGACGTCTTTGTTATTTGGTGGTTTGGTTTTGTTGGTTTGTTTGTTTGGGTTTTTTCATGTGCATATATACAGAGCATCTAATAGAATTGTAGCTCATTTGATTAGGAAGTTTAATTGCATTTACATAAAATCCATTACTGTAATTTGCAGAGTCTGTTTGCTTTGTAGGATTTTGGGTTTTTTAAGATTATTTAACAGAGATACTAAGAGAACCTTGATCCTCCCTAAGACTGTTGTAAACATTGTTGCTAATAAAATTTTCCAGAAAAGACTTCAGGCATAGTTGTTACTTGCTAAAACAATTTGGAAAGATCAAAAGGAAAATCCTGATCATGTGTCTCCCTACTTCAAAGCTTCTGATTATGCAGGCTACATGTTTAAATAAAAAAAGCTGTTGACTTGTAAAGTTTCTGGGTAGCGCAAGTTTTTAACAGCTCAGAGACTTGTGCCATTGTGCGTTGTCTTTGGTGGTGATGGTATTTGTACATCCCACCCTGCTTCTCCCTTCTTCCCTCCACAGTTTTGTCATCTCCACTCTTCTCTTTCACCCCCCACCCCGGTTTTGTTCTTCTTTTTAATTGAGCATTTGAAATACTTTTGCCTAAGTGTGGAATAATAACCAGTAAATGATTCCTGCTTTATTCCTTGAAGCATAGTGAAAACCTGCATGTGAAGAGTGGTCTGTTGGCTGCAAGTATACATGTTTTAACTTTTGGAATGACTGACATCTTACTGTGAATGGACGCTGAAATGTGACACGTCCCATCATTGGTTTCTGGTCATTATTCTTGGCCAGTAAGCCATGATGTCCAAGGGCAGACATTCTGGATTCTGCTGTCACTTCTTTCATTCATAGATAAGCAAAGATGGTGAATAAACTGGAAAGCAGCTGTAAAATAAAGTGATGGCTGTACCTTATGTTTACTTATTACACTAGCAACAAAAAAATTGTTGTAACAATGTGGTAGGTGAAGGGAATCAAATTTCTCATCTGTGGTGGTCAGATGTCAATACCATTTATTCTTATTGCAGAGCTGCTTGTTAGACCGTCTGCCACTAAAAAATAGGTCAACTCCAGTTTTGTAAATATAATTTCTTTTTGTATGAAGATGCAGATTAAAAGGGATTGCAAATCTGGTGGAGAGTTTTATTTTAGCGAGAATGGTCTTTTAAAAATGTTTCGTGACTTTTTCTTCCCTGATATTCTGATGAGTTTTGTGTTCCTGGCTTGAGTTATGTATGGTATGTTTCTTAGCAAATTGTTCAGATTCATATACCTACTGTGTCTGCCCAGCAATGAAATACTGGTGACATCATCCATCACATCTCCTTAGTGTTTTCCTGTATTCCTCTTTTAAAGCACATCTTTGTAAAAGGAAATAATGGTCAGTGACTCTGCACTGCTCTTGTGTTGTTTTCCTTATTTTCTTCTCTTTGTGGTGGCCTGCAGCAATGAGGTGCTCTGCTAGAGCAACTCTCCAAAGCTTGTAGAAGAGATTACCATCTCTTGTGTCTGTGCTTTCTGCTCATAGGCACAGTCTTGACCTGAATGGTAGTGAGCTACAGGCAAGGAGCATTCTGATTGAAGCATGTTGCCTGGCATCAGCAAACTGGAAGATTTGCCAGGGAGTCTCAAAAGCAGTGCAGTAGTGGAGTGCAATGGCCAGAACAGGTAGGCTGAGCCTGTGAAGAAAAATTAAACATAATATCTCCCCTGCTTTTAAAAGGTCAGAAAATAGGGACTGCCCAAAGACAAAGAGTAACTGTATTCTCCCACACTCCTGGATTGTTTTATTTCCACGCCTGTGTTTTCAGATACCCTCAAACTTTTCTAGGGTCCTGAAATGAAAGTGCTTCAGCCACAGATTTCCGTAGCCATCAGGGAGCAGGTTTGGCTCACCAGCTTGCTTACAGATAACAAAGGATGCATCGAATTACACTCAAAACTTTGCTAACTAGAAACGGTTCCCTTTGTCTAAAGCCTCACTGTATTCCTCAACGGGATTCCAAAATCTTAAATGAATCAAGGTATAACACCGTCTCCCACCGTCTCCCATAGCATTCTCCTGAAAAAGCTGTCAGCCCACAGACTGGACAGGAGCACCCTGTGCTGGGTTAGGAACTGACTGGAGGGCTGGGCCCAGAGAGTGGTGCTGAACGGTGCTGTGTCCAGTTGGCGGCCGGTCACCAGTGGTGTCCCCCAGGGATCGGTGTTGGGCCCAGTTCTGTTTAATATCTTTATTGATAATTTAGACGAGGGGATTGCGTCCATCATCAGCAAATTTGCAGATGACACTAAGCTGGGGGGAGTGTGGATCAGCTGGAAGGCAGGAGGGCTCTGCAGAGGGACCTGGACAGACTGGAGAGTTGGGCTGATTCCAATGGGATGAGGTTCAACAAGGCCAAGTGCCGCGTCCTGCACTTTGGCCACAACAACCCCATGTGGAGCTCCAGGCTGGGGACAGAGTGGCTGGAGAGCAGCCAGACAGAGAGGGACCTGGGAGTCTGGATTGACAAGAAACTGAACATGAGCCAGCAGTGTGCCCAGGTGGCCAAGAAGGCCAATGGCATCCTGGCCTGTATCAGGAACAGCGTGGCCAGCAGGTCCAAGGAAGTGATTCCGCCCCTGTACTCAGCGCTGGTGAGGCCACACCTCGAGTCCTGTGTCCAGTTCTGGGCCNCCTCAGGTCAGGAAGGAGATTGAGGGAGGTCCTGGAGCAGGTCCAAAGGAGGGCAACCAGGCTGGTGAAGGGACTCGAGCACAGATCCTATGAGGAGAGGCTGAGGGAGCTGGGGGTGTTCAGCCTGGAGAAGAGGAGGCTCAGGGGAGACCTCATTGCTCTCTACAACTCCCTGAAAGGAGAGTGTAGCCAGGTAGGGGTTGGTCTCTTTTCTCAGGCACCTCTCAGCGAGACAAGAGGACACAGTCTTAAGTTGTGCCAGGGGAAGTTTAGGTTGGATGTTAGATTACGGAGAGGGTGATCAGGCACTGGAATGGGCTGCCCTGGGAAGTAGTGGATTCTCCGTCCCTGGAGATATTTAAAAAGAGACTGGATGTGGCACTCAGTGCCATGGCCTGGTAACCACAGCGGTAGTGGATCAAGGGTTGGACTTGATGATCTCTGAGGTCCCTTCCAACCCAGCCAATTCTATGACTCTATGAACAGTGACCTAAAATACAGGCACACCTTATTGCCTCAAGCATGGGATTCTGTTGCTCTTCACAGCACCTGTGTGAAGGGAACAAAGGGCTGTTTATTCTGTTGCTTGGGTCCAGGCCTGAGGAGGTCTGTGGTAGGGCAACAGTGCCTCATCCAGTGAATGCCACAGTCTGTGGTCTAAGCATCTTCTTTTCATTGAAAGCCTGCTGCATTTCTCTTCCCATGCCTGAGAGTGTCCGTGAGAGAGGAGAACTTGTCCATGCAGGCTAGGCACTGTTTCTCTCCTCCCTTTTTCCTGCAGAGTCTTGGGGAATAATGATGATTGAAAAAGTCTCTAAAATCAGGGATTCTGCAAAAAGAAGCCAGAGCCCAGTGTGCTTCTTGTACGCACTTTTTTGAAGAAGCAAATAAATAAATAAAAAATTCCACCTACAGCAGACATTTCCAAAGTAATCCATCAACAAAAGTACAGACTCCTGAGCTGACAAATCATGAACTTTTACTGCTGGCAGAAGCAGCTCGTACATCGGTAGTCCAGAAGTAATGCATCAGTGATGGGTGAGTGTTTGTCAGTGGAGGGAGCTTGTTACTTTATTTAAGGATGGGGATGGTGGTCATGGCAACCCATGGGACCCCACTGATGCAAGCTGAGCCAACATTTCTAAAATAAAAAATTACTTCCCTGCAGATTTCCCCCTGTTGTTACTTCAGCCATTTAATGTGTCAGAACGGTTCTAATACACTGACCAGTTTTTGCTGCCAACTAGGATTAGAATTCAAATGTTGCAGGTCTGTTTCCAGAGGCTACTTGAACTGGCAAACAAAAATCAGCTATCTCCCAACCCAGCAGCACTCTAAAATTCTAATATTTTCCAATATCCAGTTATAAAGTCCTCCCTTTAACAATAAAAAAGGAAAAAATCCAAATAAAATTCTCTTAAGATATTTTTTTTACTAAATAGAGCAAGTCATATGAAATTACTGCTCTTCTGTTCTTGTGATGATAAACATTGTCAAATACATGACAGTCTTAGCTTTGTCATCATTAAGAAAAAATAAACATCATGACATCCAAAAGAAAAAACAAGAAAAAAGCTCTTTTCATCTTTGATGTTGAAAATTTTTCATTCAGTACTGTTGTCTCCTTCCTTCTTCCAAAAGCCAAGCCAAATGTTTTACATGTTTTCTACCTGTCAGAATGTGTCAGATTTTACAGCCAATATTCTGGCTCAGTAGGTATCTGTACACTAACAATCGAAAGCAATCTATGTGTACCTGCTTAGTTTTTGGGTTGTTGGTTTTTTTTTTTATCAGGACTTCCAAAATGATAGGACAATCCAAGCCTTATAAACCCTCACATCTTTCAGAGAACTCAGTGGCCTTACCCAGCAACTGCTTTTTAAGACTTCACATTCCTTTTGCTGTCATTGCAAAATGTTTTTGTGGGTTGTTTTGGTTTGGTTTTCATTTTTCAATGTTTCTATTGTTTGGTTTTTAATCTGCTCTACAGCACTACTGTCTCCTGTTTCAAAGTTCCACAATCCTTACTTTTGCTTAGCAGATACAGCATCAATTCCTTGCTCACTGTGAGAAAAGAAATGACCTTGAACTCTTTGTCTTTGCAAGTGTGCCCTCAACATTGATATCAGAGATCAAGTGCTAACAGCAAGCACAAGAGCCTTACTCTGCACCCATGTGAATTAAATACTGAGTCTTTCCAATATAAACTGAGGGGAGATTCTGTCAGACATTTTAAGAGGGCTTGTGAAGTCTTAAAGCATGTAGTGATACACTTTTTGAAGCTTATATTGCAAATTCATGGAATTGGCTTAAGTTTGGCATATTTCAGCTGGTAGCTTCTGGGTGGACATTTATACATGTAAGCAAAGAAAGAAAAGGTGGAATTGTTATATAAACACTGGAAAAAGACCTATTTGAACACTGCTGGGAAGCAGATTGATTTGGATAGAAGAGCATGTTGACCACTTCCAAATACATACTGAAAAATATGGAGTCTCATTGTAATGTAAAAACAGTTCTCTGCCATGTGCTTGACATACTGATGGCTTTTAAAATCCATTAAGAGTTGAGTTTTATGTGAAGCTAGAATATAAATCTTAATTATAAGATATAGTAAATCAATACTTTTCATTAGAAGTAGAAGTGAGGTTATAAAAGTTTAATATTTGAAGATAAAAAAAGTGGGAAATAATCTAGAAATGCTGTGATATGAGTCGAGTTTAGATAGGAACATATTTGGATGCATGTGTTTGGGGTAAATGCAGACATATGTACTTATTTATTTCAGAAACTTCTGAACTTTTAACTTACTGCAACATGATGCTTTTTTTACCATGAAAAAAGCCTCTTCTGTACTCATTGTTCTTCTAACAGTTATTTAAATAGTTTGTATTGTAGTAGTATCCAGAGATCTTCACTAACACTGAGAGTTTTTTTATATGAACACAAAATGACAGGCAGTCCCTGACCCAGAAAGAAAGTAATGACTTACTCAAAGTCACCAAACAGGCCAAGAGTAGAAAAGAGAACAAAACCTGACTCTGCCAAGTTGTAGCTCCTGAGAATCATCCTCTCTTCATACCACATAGCTACTTATTTAGAGTATTTATCTTTAGATATTGGATTTTTTAATTTCTGCATTAACGAGGCCATTTTGAACTTCATGCACAGCAGACTGGGATACAGTTTTACATCCTCTCTTTCATATGGAAAGCTTACAAAGTCCTTTTAAAGAGGAAAGACACCTGAAGTGGCTGGTTCTGTGTGGTGGGAGTCTCCCTCTGCAACCAGCACGTTCCTGTTTTCCTGCCTTTGCTGCTGGGATCTTGCTGTCACAGCCTGGGCTCGTAGCTCCAAGGCCCATGTTGTGACAGGGCATGTGACAGGCAGGTGTCACTGGGGTATTTAGCTAGCAGTGTCACTCATTGTGCTGTGGCAGAGCTGGAGCTGGCTCCATCATGCACTTGCAGGGCAAGGAAGGAGAAAACAGCCAAGGCTCTGTTCTGGATTTACAACCAGACACTATGGCTGATGGTTTTTCAAGCCAGGTTACATCCTCCCTAAGGTAATTAGAGGTTCGTATGGCACTGAGCACATATAATATACTTAGCATGCTTTCAAAGAAAAATAAGCAAGCAAACAGCTGCTCTCTCATTCATGCAAAACACTTGCTTTCAAAGTGCCTAAGAAATTACCTCTTTTCCTTGAAAAGAAATCGTTTGAGAACAGTTTGCCTTCTGGTTGTTGCCACAGATATGTAGAGGGGGCCATGGATTAATATCACTGAAAGAGAAGAGCATCCCCTCTTTCTCAGCCATACATACCTGTTCCTGCAGGAGGATGAGCAGCTGCCAGCTAATCCTGGCAGTGAAGGGACATGGAGATGGGGGCAAATGCAGTCACTGAATGCTTGAGCACGATCCCTGGGCTGGGAGCACCAGTGGGAAAGCAGCCAGTGCAGTTTCAGCCAGTAAGAAGGTAGGCAGAGGAATAAGCATGTTTTGGTTTTGGTTTTTTTTTTTTAGCCTTGACTGGCAGAAATTGGTGAGTAGGAGTTGACAGCTGAAGTCAGAAACAGGATCTCTATAAGCTGTAGTTCATGTCTTACTAAGAATGTCTCCAATGAGGCAGCAGGAAAGAAGACAAGGCACCCAGGGGCAGTACAAAGCTGAAAAGCCCAGTTTAATCAGCTCTTGCTTCCATACTCTTTGGTAATGGCTTATCTCATGGTTTCCCACATTCTGGGGGGGATTTTGGCATGGTCCCACATGCACATACATTGTATGGGTATACGTATCCCTACATGTGTCAAACAGACAAGTGTGTGTGTGTGTGTGCACATGTGAAGTCTGGGACTGTGCAATTGTGGGAGTGAAGGAGGCCCAAAGAGACAGCTGCATGACTCCTTTGCCTCCTGGGCAGATCTGTCATTTCTGGCTATCCTGTTTACCCTGTTTAATGATACTGACCTTTGTGTTGAATAGGTTGGCCTGTTGCAAAGCTAGGATTTGTGGCCTTTTGGGACTTCAGTTATTTGGAAGACCGAGGATATTTTTTACTATATCAGGTCCAAAGAGGATGACTTCTGATGACCCAGCTGCCCTTATAATTTATTTGCCCTTTACCTTTTGACAGACAAAGTGAATTCAGATTTAGTCATATGTTAGGGACTGTCTAAACTTGAAGAACATTCTTGGTCTTTATATCTTATGGCAAAGGGATTTGAAAATACCTATTTTTATTCTGTGTTGCATGTACGTTCTTGGGGAAGCTAATCTTGAATTTGTAGTGTGGATTTATAAGGGACTTGTCTTGAAAAGTAGAATAAATAGTAAGAATTTGGATACAAGGGAGGGAGTATTGCCTCCAACTGTATTGTCTTCGACAAGATCTTATGCCAGTGCTGCTTTATCTGTCTCTGAACAAATTGTTTCTTGCAGATCAATTTCTCTTTTACAGTTGTCCCCAAATATTATTTGATTTTGATATCCCCATACCTGATTGCACAGTCTTTTTTGGCTAAGTGAATCCCTTGGGATAAGGACAGAAGCATTCCCACCTGAGATGTTCTGCAGCATGGCAGCAAATAACCTCACCTGGTTTCTAGTCCCTAGACTTGCAGTGGCCCTGATCCTGCAATGCTTATACCTAAGATTAATTTTAAGCATGTGACTTTTGAATTGAGCATGTCAGCTGGGACTGGGAACTCACATGATTTTGACTTGCACGTTACCCCTGGCAAAAGCTTTACAAGATTTTCTTGTCCGTACAGCCGTCTGCTGCCTGCAGTGGGAGTGTAGCTGTGGTCGCAGTCCAGAGACACCCACTCTGTCCAGGTGGCCCCAAACTTTGGTTAATAATCCCATAAAACAGAGCCAAAAATCCTGTCCTGTTTGCTTTCCCTCAGCTGTATTGGTTCTGCCAGGAAAAAAAAAAAATATTTTAGTGCTTTTCATGGTAAGTTAAGCAGTGCTCTCTGACTTCAAACAAGAAGGGGGTCTGCTGAGTAAAAAATACAAATTTCACACTGGTTTTTTTTCACAGCAGAGCTACACTGTAAGCACCAATCCTGAGAGGAACAAGAGCATAGTCAAATTAATGAAAAATAGGTTATGATGATAAATTATTGAAGTGGATAAAATTACCTTTTATTCGGGAGATGCTGAAACTTTAAGGGTGAGATCCTTCTCTGGTATAAAAAGATGTAGCTTCATCACTTTCAGGGAAACAGTGGGGACTATATCATTTGATTGAGAATGTGACTATGAACAGCATAAGCAATCCCTTAAAAATTGGTAGCACATACTTCATCTACCTTGGGTGACAGCCATACGGCAAATGTTTTCAATTCTGGCATGGCATAGCCTTTCTTTTGAGATCTGTGGTGTGATTTTAAAGGAGATGAGATAAAAGCTGTGCCTCTCCAAAGGCACCTTTTCTCTGATGTTAAAGGAAACAATGTAAAAATATGCCCACTAAATAAATCATCAGGGACTTTCAGAATAGATCACATCCTTCTATCTTAAAACTTGTAATACAACTCAAGATGTTCACCTTAACTCAGTTCCTTTTGTTCAGCAATTTTTCTGTACAAGGAGGCATATGTAGAGAAGGCAAGTCTGAAGGAGACACACTACCATAAGAGGTTCCAGTGAACTGAGATAAAAAGCTCCTCTTTTCACTTCTGGCATGGCACTTTCAGAACTTTAATCCTCACTGATCCCCCCTGTACTTCCAGGGAGGAAGTAGCAGAGAAAAGACTGAGGGCTTTTGTTTTGCTGGAAGTGAATACCAGCGACATGGATGGCTCTGTAGAACAGCCTTGGGTTTTGTAAGTACCCTAAGGTGCTGAGAGGGCATTTAGAGAGGCTGCGTCCCAAGGTCCAGTCTCTGCTATGGAAAACAGAGGAGAGGGGTAAGAACTGCAGTCTGCTTTGCTCCTCTGCTACTGGCATGCATCGCTGTTAATTAACCCCAGCAAGTGCAACTTCAGAATGGCAAAACGAGGAGAAAAGTGTTAAGGGTCTATGAACTTTGTCTTACCTTTCTCTCCTCTTTGCCTCACCTTTCTCTCCTCTTTGCCTCCCATCAGTGTCCCTGGGCTGGCATGAGTTCCTTACTGCTACTCCAGCCTCTTCTTCTATTCATAGCAATGCTGGAGCTCTGTCCAGCTTCTCCTGTGTTATGGCCACTTGCTGTGGAACTCAGTTCAGGAGCTTTTTCCAGGAAAAGCTTGGAACACCACAGAAGTCTTTTTGGAGCAGGTGATCAAGGTTATGTAGGCACCCAAATCTTTTTTTCACTGAGAGAGAGTTTTGCCCATCTGCAAAATCAGAAAATAGCATTTCTTGACCTTATAGTATTAGAAGTGTAAGCCTGGTATGGGTTTTTGAGCACTTGCATACAAAGTTATAGAGAGTTGTATGAGGACTTAAAACAGACTGTTGAATTAGAATGCTACCTGTGACAGGAGAAGTGGAAGCTATTGTACTGACTGCACAGTAAAGGATCCAAATGGCAAATTATGTTCTGGGTTACTTAAGCTTGAATAGAAGTATAAGGTCTCATTCTAAACTAATCTGAGTTGATAGGGTCCTTCCCTTGACTTTAATCAGCATTTATAGTGAGTTGAATCAAGCTGAATTTTGAAAGGAAACCATGGCATGACAGTAACTGAGACTTTAAAAGCATGAATTTGCAGTTTGTCAAAGTATCATGGAAATATTGCTGTGTACTAAATCATAATGCACTTAGTAAAACACTGATTTCTCTCGAAAGAGAAAACCTATTGAAAACCCATCCCATGTTGAACAAGGGTCAGCCATTTGCATAGCTTTCAACAGTCACCACTTACACCTGAACAGCTACAGGCTGTCTTGGAACATGATAGAATTTGAAATGCTTGAGGTAATCCAACTGAAGGAACATTCAATCAAATCAGTGCTCATTGCAAAAGAAGCATCTGTGTCTACATACTGATTGAAGGAGCTGGATGGAAAGGGAACAAGATGATGAGCTGAGGAGACATGGTGACTGAAGTATGACTGATTAGAAGTTAAGGGGAAAAAAAAAAAGAATAGCACTGATGCCATCTGTCACAAAAGAAACAAAAATTATGAAGAAGCAGTTGTAATGAGAAAACAGATATGTTGCAAGTAACACAATTTGAATCCTGTGCCAATGTGAACTTGATCAGACCTCTTCTATTGTAGAGAAAGTCATAGACAAGGTATCAGGAAAGACTTTCTTTTTTGTTTCCTCTCAAAACTTATATTTTACAGATCTGCTCTCTTCATCTTTTTATTCTTGGTCTGATGTTCTTAAATATGTGCATTAATTGCACCTTAGCTACCTTTGAATTTTTCACTAGACTAATTACTCTTAGTCTTTTGCTCATGTTTAGTCTAAACTTTTCCTTCCTTTGCTTACAGCCATTACTACTACTGTTTTCTTTTGAGGTTTAGTATAATTTCCTTCCTTCATTTACATTGTTACCTTGAAGATATTTACAGGCTATGTTCATTTTCCTCTGAGGTTTCTCTTTTCCCCAGTGTGGATTTTTTTTCAGTTCCTTTCTTTTTTCTTCTCTTTCTCTAATTTGTATGCTCCCTTTCTCTTTTTATCACCAGTACAGCTAAGCATTTTAACTAATTTTACATGTGATTTTTTTTTTCTTGTATGTTTAAGTTTCACAAACAACCTTAAAATGGTGTGAGGGATATTTCCACAAAAATGTTGCATAATATTATCTCTTTTATCATATTGGGTTTTGTTTTTAATGTCCATCAGTAGCAAATGTCTTGTATCATTAAGCCAGCTGTCAGAGTTACGAAAATCAATAAAATAAAAATCTATAGCCTTTACTTTTTTCAAGTAGGACTTCACATTTCTTTAATTGCTCAGTGGTGCATATCTTATTTGCCTGGACTTGTACAGGTTCTGTGTAACATGTGGTACATGTGTGAGTCTGGTGCATGGATTTGGCCAAGCAGGGAGAGTCTGCACTCTGCAATTAAAATGCAAGAATGACATTAGGTATGTATCTCTTGCTTTGAATGTTTTTCTATTTAAGAAAGGCCACACCAGGTTAACAGCTAGATTTAAGCACATTGACCTGCATGTAGATAGATGTCTAACAGGATTTTCAGAAGTGAGTAGGCAGGCTGAGTTCTTAATCCTTCGTTTCCTGATTTCACCAGTTTACACCTGAATCCCTTTTGACAGCTATCTGTGCTCAATAACTTTGCTGGGCTGGGAACTGCCATTTTCTCTGCGGAGTGCTGAGAACAGCAGAGCTCTGCCCTTACCAGATCCTCAGCAGTAGCAACCTGAAAATGCCTAAGAGCAACAAACCAAAATCAAAGCGATGCTAAGGGGACATGGAGTGGGAGTTAATGTGAAGTAGAAGGAACCAAGTGAAAAGACACCAAGCATCCAGTCCATCCAATGACAAGAGATTGAAGAACTGATAATGAAAACCATCTGGATTAGCAGTTGAAGATGAGGCTTTGTCTTTCCGTTCATTGCAAATTGGTTGATTAAGTAAAGTAGAGGTTGGATGGATAAAAAGTACAAGATTATACCTTTCCTTGCAATCTCTGGCCTCTCATTTGTTTATAAGGTTTATCCAATGGAGGGAGAACTGCAGTCTGAGAGTGTGCCTGCACTGACAGTACAGTGCCAGGGAAAGGGAGTCTTGAATCTGTCAAAAAAAATAAATGTGTATTGCTATCCATGAGCTTGAGAAGATACAGCTCCTTCACCCTGAACCCCCTGTTGCCAGTGGCTGCTGTCAACCGGAGGGTTTGGTTTCAATATTGTGAGAAACCTCAGGCAATCTCACACAATGCAAGTGAGAAAATGACAGCCCTCTGATGATGCAGCCAGTTTTCCTGATCAGCGTGATTGTATGAGAGTGCTGTACTTAGTTATATCGATTTGTCTCTGAGAGCTCTTTCTGCCACATAAATCTCATTGAAAATCTTTAAAGATCCTGCCCCAGAAGGCCACTATGTTTTCTTTCTCAGTAAAAAGAAGCAGAGCCAGGAATTCATTTCTCAGAGTTTCAACTAGAACGGTATAGTTATGAGGCAGGTCTGAATGCATCTCTATTTTGCATTTTGAAACATGTAAAGACAAGGTTGCAATTTATGATTATTCTCCACACCTAAGTAGTGCTACAATGAGCTGTACCTATCTCCTCTCCCTTTCTTTCTTAGTTCAAGAGGTTTGAATAAAGAAAATCACCTTTCTTTTAGATGGGGTTATTTGAAGGAGCATTGTGCTCATTGTAGCTCAAGGCTTAAGTACAATAGGCACCACATTATAAAGATACTATTTGTGCCACTCTAGTTAAAAAGACTGATAGTGCTTCCCTGATGAATTTTTTCTTTTGAGTAATTAAAATTATTTTGAATGTTTTAAATTAAAAATAATGTATTTCTATTCAGCCAGAGCTTGGGAAGTCCAAAATACTAATTCTCCATTGTTACCAACATGTCTGAATCATAAATTGTATCTTTATTCATGGTGGGCTCATTTCTCTTAGTATATATAGAATGAAATGAGAAAACACAAGTTTGACCTGTTTTTGAACCCTGATAAAAATACATTTTTTAAGAAGGTCATTATTGAGTCTGAACTATCTGTAACCCAGAAAAAAAACCCTGTTTGTGTAAATACGTATAAGTGTGAGTTTTAGGCTGTTTAGGTACAAGATATCTTGTATGATGTGTCTATAAATGTTTCAGGGACACTAAGTGTTTGGTAACATTATTCTTTTTTCCTCTTTAATAGCCTGATGAATTATTTCTTGGCTTGCTCTGTTGCTCTGCCCAGATGCAGCTGTCTGTCCACGCACTGTAATAGGAGACTGGGGACTTCATTTCCTTCTCCTCTTTTTTTTTTCTTCTAAACAAACTAACTCCAAGACCTATTACAACCAATATATGCCAAAGTGTCATTTATTAATCTAAACTGTGCAGCCCAGTGCAGCCTAAATGTAATTACCACAAAGCAGAACAAAGCTGACTTCATAAAACCAGGACATGGCAAGCGACATCTGATTTGACAAGCATCCTCCTGCAGGTGCAGAACCACTGGCAACTAAGGAGGGCATTGCATTAATCCAGGACACAATGGAAAATGGAACAGGCCACGACTTTGTCATTTATTGCAGAGGTACTAGTGCCTTTGTGCAGAGACAATTTCAAAGAAATGGGCCCTGTAGCTGTCCCCTGAAGTGGAGTAAGTTTGTGAATATGGCATTAGTTGTGTCCATGAATCCTGCCCTAGCATTTATTCACGTGTTTGTGAGCTTCTTTGTATAAATATTCATGTACTGACATTATGATAAATGACTTGAAGATGCAACAGCAAATGGATGAGAAATCTAATCAGTAAAACAGCAGTTTTTGAGGACTGGAACAGGCAGTGCCTAAGAGCACATGTAATAATTTTATTACAAGTATGAACTCTCATACCTGCAATATATCAGCACAAGCATGGAAGTGTTTGTTCAACTAATAGTTCAGACTGATTAGACTTTGAACCCTTGCCCAGACTTGAAGAAAATAAGGCACCAATATTTCTCAGATTTATGCATATTTTTAATTGTATGCACTAGGACTAGAGAAGTTAGTTTCAGTGAACTTACAGTCTGAATAATCATAAAATTCCAAAAATTTCAAAATCAGTTTCTGGGCCTCCATCAGGTTCTAGAAATCAGTTCCATGTCTTTTGGATCAGCCTTTGCATTTTTGAGTTCCCCTTGATTAACTCCTGTGTTCTTGCAATATTAACAGTTTAGGTTTATGGGAGAGATGTAAATATGTCCACTGAAATTTTATAAAAATCCAAATTATATTTCTGTCAGAAACAACATTTCTCCATCTGATCCTCAGTACTCCTTTATATTGCCTGCATTGTCTGCCCCTTTTTTCCTTAGATGAGACAGAGACAGACTCTTGCCTCTTCTCCCTGTCTATGCTACCCAGGGGATGGAGACGTAGGAAGATAGCACTAGCTGGCCAGTGTTTTCAAAGGGAAGAGGATGTCCTAGAGCTACTTTTCCATTCTTCTCACTGTTGGAAGAATGATATTTATATTTCCCTTTCCTGTACTCAGTGCCCCTCACACACAGACACACAGACACACAGACACACAGACACAAAAAAAAAAAAAAAAAAGATAAAAGACAAAAGTGAAAAGTGCCTAAGGAGGCTAGAAAGAGTTCTGGTGGCCTCTAATTCATTGCAGTTCCAATGGGACTGGACAGTGGGAAGGCAATCTGAATAGAAAGGGTTTTCCCTTGGGTAACCAAGATATCTTCTGGAGTATGCATTTTCATCACAATACCAGCTGCAGCAATGACAAGAATAACTCATACTGGCAGTACTGCCCGTGGAGGAAAGGTCTTTTGCACTTTGCCAACAACTAAAAGGTACCAAGTGAATACCCAGAACTATGTGCATCTGTGAAACGTGAGTACTCCATTCATATTTTTAGGGCTAAACCAGAGCATGAGCTTAAGAACCTGGCAGGGTTTCAAAAGACAAGGTAGAGTAAGATGATAAGACTGAGTAATCATTAGCATAGTAGCTTTACATACATATAGCACTTAGTGTAAATGTAAATGTTTATGAATGTAGGTAGGTTATCCAGGGGACAAAAGAAAGGACTTTCAAGAACACAAGCTGAACGAAACAGAATTTTGCAGTTCAGCTTTGGTCTACTTGGTCTAGAGTCTGGGAACACTGGAGGGGTGGCCAGAGCTAGTGCAAAGTGAGCACTATGTGCATCAGGGACATGGCCTCCCCAGTGAAGAGGGATTGAGAGAGAGAAGGTAGACAGCTGATGGGATTTGATGATATCTCAGCTGACATACAGTGAGGGGTTGTTTTTTTGTTTTGCAAGGTAATCTTTAACAGGCAATAAAATGAAATTCTGAAGTCTTGGCATGGTGTTTTATATATTATGATCCTCCAGCCAGAAAGATTTTTTTCTCACGTGGTTCTTTTGTTTCATAGTTCTCAGGAGCAACATCTATAAACAGTCGCTCAACCTTCTGCTGCACTTCATGCTGGTTAACCTGCGTTGTCTTTCAGCATTCCCATTTCACTCCTGACAGAATCAATGATAAAGTTCTGACTGTGCAAGGGAGTGAGCCCATGGGCCAAATGGAAATTTGGTATCAAAAGGTTTGAAGGGCTCTGTCTGCAAAAAGAGTTGCATGAAGTATTTGCTCTAAAGAGAAGTACCTATCTCTTGTCTCCAGGAGGTTTTTAATCAATCTTATATTACAAGTTGATTAAGTACTAAGATAGTAGAATGGTGAATCTCCAAGTCTACTTTTGACTTTTCTTTGTTATTCAAAAGCAACTGTAAAAATTGCTTAGAGAAATGTTGATAAATCCAAAAAACAACAAAATCAAAATACCATCATAGTTGTTATTTCTAGTTATGAGAACTTGGCAATGGGAACATTCATCATTGGATTTTTACCTAGAAGATTTTGTAAGTGGGCAGAATATTAAAGTATTTGTTGGCTAAATATGTTGCCTATTTATCATATGCTCTGTGCAAGCAGATAGTAGAACACATGGAATAATTTCTGTGCATAGATGATTTTACTAGTATCCAGTGTGCGCTTCTCAAGATGCTGGTGGCGTCCACAGGAAGCCAAATAGAAAGTTGAAATCTGTTGTCTTCACAAATATGTAATAAGGGGTGTGTCTGGTGTGGGAAACTCTAGGTTTGGTGCATTTGAAATGGTGACCTGGTCCTTGTTCTCTTGCTCACTCAAGTGAAGAGGCATGGCTAACCCAGCTATAATTTGGAGCAGTAACAGGTGGCTTGATTGTCTTGTCACTGGATTCCTTCTGTCACTTCAGGCTTTCTTGTCTTTGGCAATAGGTATTAGGTTCATGGCCATCCGAACAGGAGTGATGAAGCCTGGGACTGGCTTCATCAGAGAAAGAGGAAGAGGAGGGCAGAGAGGACCTGGCTCCACACTCTTAACTATTTTGATGCTGGGGCATCAAAATATTTAGCAGTGGCAAAACAAAGGTGCATCTAGCTTTGTTTTTTTGTTCTGACAGGGATGCGTGGGCACATGGAGGAGAAAAGTATCTGCTCTGAATAATAGGGTGAAGAGCGCACCCTCTCCAAGCCAACAGTACAAAAACATTTAGGAATGCTGTGTCAGAGGTTGATCCAGTTGGACCCCCACCTTCTCCTTCTGTCCCTCTGCTGGCTTCCTCACTCTTTCACTTGCTAGAGCTCTTTTATTCAGTCCTCTTTTCAATGTCTTGTTACCAAAATTTAGGTGTGTTCTTCGGGGGTGTTCTAGGGTTTATTTTATTTTATTAAAGGAAGTTGGAGAGTTTGTTTGTTCTAATAAGGTAGAGCTGTAATTGGGAAATGGGTTAAGCTTGCTTCCAATTAAGATAATTGACGTGAAATACCCAATTGCATCCTGAGAGAAAATAAGTTCCCCAGCTGAGTTGTAGAAGTGAGCAGCTTTGTCTAACAATGTAGGTAGAAGCAGATGTTTAGAAAAACATGTAAAAGCAATCAGGAGGGGATTTATTAATTTGTTTATTAATTTACATGCATGCATGAGCAGACAGCTAGCAAAGTACCAAGTTTAGAATAGGGAAAGTTCCAGCAGCAGGTACAAGGAAATCTCTAGACAGGTAATTATTGGTGGTGGGTTTTTTTTTTGGTTGGTTGGTTTTGGTTGGTTGGTTGGATTTTGGGGTTTTGTTTTTTTTTTTTGTTGGTTGGTTTTGGTGGGGCTTTTTTGGGGTTTTTTGTGGCTTTTTTTGTGTGGGTTTTATTTGGTTTTTAATATAAAGGAGGAACTACCCAAAAGCTTTTTGGAGGATTCAGGGCAGTGCGTCTCCTTGCATAGTCTTCCTGACTGTTCCCCTGATCCTAGGAATTTTTTTCTCTTTTGTCTGTATACATGATAAAGTAAGGGCTGTAAGTATCTCCATAGCTAGTAAAAAATATACATGGTTTTGTGTACTCTGTAGTTTTCCAAACTATAAAAAATAATGAATACTAGAACGATTCTGAAATAAGTAGTGACTGAGAACTTCTGACAATGCTCATGTTTGCCTTCTAACTTGTGGGAAATAAGAAAGTGGAATCAGCTTTTCTGATCAAATGGAAAGAGCTTGGGGCTCTCTAATGTGAGGACAAAGAGCTGCTGAGAACCTGTTGGTGTGATCAGTTTGTAAAGAATAAAGTGCAGAGGGTGGGTGTTTGCTAGATAGCTGCCAGAGCTGGAAACAGGGGAAGATGTACTAGGGCTGGTAAGGCAAAAGAAAGGCTTCAGAGGCTCTGGATAAGAATAGGTTGGTTGTTTTACAACCTCTATACCTTGTGCAGCATATTTGGATTTCATTTGAAGCATCAGAAGTAATGTTATCTAAGATTAAAATTGGAAGGACCATTCACTTTGTGGCTCATGTAAATGATCATTCCTGTGATTTTTTTTTGCAAATATTAAAGCATTAGTTAGATGTTTTGTTCTCTTTGGTTTCCTTTTTTGAGCTGTTCTTGAAATTCAACAAGGATTGGTTATACTTTTTGAAGTAAGAGATGGCAGGCTTTGATGGCTTGTCTGGCTAACTTGTCTCTATGATGACTTTGGTAGTACTAATGAAAGATGAAAACTGTGAGGATTTGTGTGCTGTACGGGAAGTTGTCTTGCCTAGATAAAGCTCGTAAATCAATGTTTGAAAATCATTTTTATGGCTGAAAAGCTAGTCTTTAGTTGACTTTTCTTTGTGATTGAGGTGCTCTTTGATGTATCAAATCAAGTCAGAACATAAGAAACATGGCAGATTCCTCTTTCATGTAAAGAAGAGTAGTGGGGGTCCTTCTGTTCTGCTTCTGCCACTCAGAGCCTCCATGCACTCGGAGGGTTGCTGAGCCTGGACCACCTCTCAACAGGTAGACAACCAGCATTACTGCTGCTGCTCCTGCTGTCTTTCTTTAGAAGATGAAAAACTCAAGCTGGTGTTCTTTGTAATCTGGTAGGGCTGCTCTAATGCAAAAAACAATGGAGCCAAGAGATGAGGTGACTGCAGCCTCTGTGCTGGCACCTGCAAGTGTATATCCTTACTGCAGGGTGTGGAGGGGAGGTAGATAAATTGTCCATGCACAGTGCAGTGCTTTGTTTCTGTGATTTGGTGTTCAGCAAGTGAGATCATAAAAATAATAATTATTGTGTAGACCGATGTATCTATAGCCTTACCATCTACTATTGAGTGTCTAAAAAAAGTTGGTTTCTTGGGCTATTCATACAGAAGTTTTCTTCTGAAGGTTCACCAAAGATTGCAGGTGGACTAATGGAAACTTAAGGCTAATTTCTCTCCTCAGTTTAAAAGTTATTCAGTTCTTTCGTAAAGCCCATATGGGTTTCAGTGCTAAACTGGTTGCTTTTTGTTATTCTTTCTAATGCTTTTGTGAAGTTTTGCTTCATGGTGACCTTTCCCACTCTTTTCTTTGTCCTTGTATTTAGAAAGAAATTTAAGCGTGATGGAATTTCTGGAGATCCAGACAGATCTTTTATTGAGGAAGTGTTAAAATGAATAATTTTCCCTGGAGGCTGTTCTTATGTTAAAATATATTGCAAATGCCATTTGGTCACTCCATAAATGAACTGTGCCTTTAAGTCTTCTTTTAGACTTCATGTAATGAAAGGAGAATAACTGAACAATGCTTTTATAAATTACATGATCTTTGTATGCTTCAAGGAAGGCATTCCATATGCTTTGCTTATACAAAGCTCCTGCTGACTTCCTGGGAAATCTTGGCAAATCACAATATGGCTTGTGATCACAGATGAATATCCTCACAGTAAGCATCACTAAATGATGCTTTCTGAAATTATATCACTCTTTTAGGAGGCCTCACTGATCACAGAATAGTGATTCTACTGCTCTTATAGCATGTTGCAAGCCAGACACTTACAAATGGCATTTAAAAGTCTGAGTCAATTTACCCTTGTGTCTTTAAGTGATTACAGAATCTTTGTGAAGGTTTATCTTTATAATAGTGTTGTAAACACAAAACATAGATTGACAGAATTAGGAAAAAACCCACCAGGTTAGAAAAAACAATTTATTAAGTAGTATCATATAAATAACTTGTTACAAAAATCAATTTGCAAAAAGGCAAATTTACTCTGTGAGAAATTGTGGTTCAAATTGGTTTCTCATTAAATCGTTAAATTGAATTTCCCCCTGCCCTCCACCCCCCAAAAAAGAAGCCAGTACAGTGAATGGGAAATATAAGGGAGAGAGTGCACACTTGCTATCTGACTATAACAAATAGCCCATCCACACTTCAGAAGAGATAATCATTCCAGAACGGGTCCCTTTGCAACACGGGGAAGCTTCTAAGTATAAATCTCTTGGGTGTCAAAAATCTTATTGCCCAAATCAAATGTCCCTCTGTGCTTGAGCAGTGAGCAGATCCATCCGTCAGCCACGCTGAGGCTCCTTTGGCATAACCAGGGGATGACATCGTGAGAGACTGTGGCTGGAGCCTGCCAGCAAGTAAATCTTCCCAGGTGCTGGCATCAGTTTCAATCTATGCTTGAAAATGTTTTTAATTAAAAAAATCAATACCGAAAAGCATTTATTTTAAGGGTTTTAAAATTACAAATCGCAATAGGAGTTTGCCAGATTGATTTCGCTCAGTAACACAGTTAAGATGCACATAGCATTTATTATAAGGCCTTTCTTTTGACTTTTCAAAGCAATGAAAGGAATCACAGAATTAAAACAGTATAGTGATAATGAAGAGTTTCCAAAATTTTGTGTGTCAAAATCCAGGACAATTTTGTGTTTGCAGTCTTTTCTCTTTGTCATGTTCACCTGAATGCTTAATAATTCTATACATTTTATTCTTTAATAAACACCAAAGTAATAGATCATAGAAAACTAAAAGCTTATAGAAAGTGTCTCCAGATATATTTACATAAATAGTGCAGTCTCATAGGAAAGGTCAAAAGCCCATGGGAGTGGAAAAGATTTCTCTATGTGGAGGACTTATGCCTTATATATCAAATCAACTTTGTGGAAGGAGAAATTCGACGTTAGCAGCGCCTTTTTTTTGTTTGCATGTGGTTGTTTGGTTGGGTTTTTTTTAAGAAAGCAGAAGACACATGCAGAAAAAATCTAAGAGCAGATTTTGTAAAAATGCCTTTGAAATACAGTAACTCTACAAATACTACATGACAGCTTTGTGTATTTTAAGTGACATGAGCCCACCTTGTACAATACTGATTGCCTCCATCACACCTCCTCAGCCAACTAATTTTCTGTTCTGTTCTGTTTCTGAAACTCCCAATTCTATCACTCTGGTACTCCCTGCAGCATCACCCATGACTTTTGGATACCTGCTGCTGAATTTTATGAACTATTCTTTGGGAAAGTGTATAGTATATGTAAAAGGCAGGTCTGACCTGAAAAGTGTAATGTTGAAAAATGATGGGCAGGATCAAGCTGTGGGGTTTCTTTCTGTATTTTTGTTTTGTTTTGTTGTTTTAGCATTAAAACATTACATTGGCTGCTGTGTTTTATCCTCACTTTCTGGAGCAAGGCATGTAGCTGTAGACATTAAATATGCTTTTGTTCCCTTCAAGTACAGAAACAGTCACTAAGAAAACAAGATTTTCTGAAGACTAAACTGAAAATAAAAACGTTGTGACTTTGACATTTATCAGAGGAGGCTACTGTTTCGCAGGCCTAGAGGGGCTGGAAAAAGCCCTGCCTTTCACAACTTACAACATAGTTCCTACTCATTGGAAGTAGCATAATGACTGTTAATTTGTCAGCTCTCATTTGACAAGGGAGCTCAGACTGAAGTGTTAATTGAAACACAGATGAACAGAAATCGAAACATGAACAGGGTATGGCAGCATCCAGTTGGGACAGTGGTCTTCTGAAACATTTCAATAGCACTTAAAGCCAAAGGAAACATGGAGAGATTTAAAACAGACAGAGGGAGGGAGAGCTAGCACAGCAGTGTTCAGAGTTACCTGCTCAGAATCACTGACCATAGCTCACCCTGCAGAAGGCCATCAAGATAGGTATGCTGTAGAAATTAAACACATTTTAATAATAACCATGACAAAAGGACTTTCTTTCTTAGAGATCTAGATTTAATTTGCTTGGTCTAAAAAAATGATGTCTTTCTTTCCATACATGCAAATCTCCCTCTGGCTGCTTTAGGAAAACTTGAATTTTTAGAAGTGACTGTGCACTCTTGGTCCTGCTCAACATGGATGAGTCTGGTTTTGACATATGGCCAACTTCCAGTGCTCGTTATTTCCCTTCTTTTTATTCATACCGTACACGTGCAGACACACATTCCCAAAGCCATTTCTCCCTGCTCTACTTCATGACCATTCTGCTTTTTATGGTACTACAAATATTCAGTTAGCTGGGTTTTTTTTGGTTTGTGAAAGAAAAATAAAAATGTTATGTTTATTTAATGTAGCCTGCTACTTCCAAAACTTGATAATTTGAAGGTTGCCTCTCCCACTCACATTTAATAGCTAGAAAATGCCCGTCTGTAGAATGACATAAGACTTGACAACTAACAAAATTTTAAAAATCAGAAAAAATGTATCTCTTTCTTAGGACAAGTTTAGAAAATATTGGTATTTGTATAGGTGGAATACTCTTTCTCTGCTCAAGAATCTTTCCCAGCAATTTTTTTTTACCATCAATAACTAAAAACCAGAGCTGAGTTGTTCTTCTCATGGTTATATACCTCTCTGTCTAGGTCAGGTTTGAGAACGCATTCCATTCCTTTGGATCTGTTGGTAGAGCCCTGTGGAAACCCCCAAATTCCCTTGTTCAGCTCTTCCTGCAAGTTTCTGCCTCAGCTCTCTTCAAAGACCTTGTCTACATAGAGATGTTCTGACACAACTGGGAGGTGCGTGCTGCCGTGTCTCCTTGTACTGGTGCTGCTCTGGGATAGAACTGGTTTTAACCTAGAATAACCATTGTTCTGGAGTAAAAAAAAAAAAAGAAAAAACAATCATTTTTTTCTGGAACAAAAAAGTGATTTTTTTGGGACCTGGAATGAAATAACTCTACTAGAAACTGTACTCCATTTCCAGTGCAGAGACATTGTTCTGCAGGAGCAAGGCTGGCAAAATCTCCCATGCTAAACATGCCCCTGTTTCATGTGAACTCCACTGAATTCCTTGGTGTCTTTTAATACATTCCCTAGTGTTAGATTGGATGTTTTTCCAAATTAAAAAACAACTTCATTGCTCATCTCTCTGCCTGGCTTAGATAAACTTCCTTATAATATTTCTTCTTCTCAAACAGGTGTGATTGGAAGGAGAACAGGCTTAAAATAGGCAGGAAACGCTTGTCACAGCCCATGGTCTTAACACTTGTTTTTCTACAAATGGCAATTCTAGCATTGTGGAAAAGCATTGCCCAATATTCATTTCTATCCTTAAGCACACTGGCATGCAACAAAGTGCAAATATATACTACTGTAAAGTTTTGCATTCACTGCAATATGGCACTTCCAAGATGTAATATGCAGCACTGATTTTATAAATTGCACTCTGTTACTGCCAAGCAAGAGGAAAAGACAGATTTGGATTAGTCTTGCTGTGTGAGAGATGCTAATTCTGTCTAATTTTCAGGAAAAAGTGGATCTTAAAACCTAAATGTATAAATAATAATTTGGATGCAAGTTTGCCTTGAATTATCTTAGAAGAATCCATTTGCTATTCAGGCACCACATTCCTGGTGACATAACAATTTTATATACAATGTATTTACATAACAGGCACGAGTAGCCACTCGTATTTACTCTGTCACTCACTGGACAAGATAAAACCTGCTTGCAACTAAAAGAAAAAAATAGAAGAAAGAAAAGAAACCCACATCTTGTGCTTGGACTGCTACTAACAATCAGTAAATCAGACAAAATCACCGAGCGGGCATAGGAAAGTAGTTACAAGGGCATCAGTGATCCTCCTGTTATGTTATTCCACCCCAAATGGTGACTGATGCATGTTAAAGACTGACCTGCAGGGTGGCCCATCCCTTTCAGGGTGTGAGGTCTGTCCCCAGCCAAGTGATGGTGACTCCTTCTTTCTTCCCTGTGGGTGAGAGGGTGGCTCGCAAGGCCAAATATGTGTGTGGTTCCACAGCTACCTCTGCCATCCCTGCTGCAAACAAATCTGTTTCCTCAGGGCTTCAGGAGGGGAAGGGATGGTTCACTAGCTTGCACTGGGGGATCCAGATGGACTCTGAGCTTGAAGCAATTTGCTGAAGCCAACCCCATGCAGTGAAGGTTGGGACACAGGGGTGTGTTAAGGAGCCATTAGGATGGAGCCCCTGGAGGGGATGTACACTGACTGTCTCCACCGACTGTATGAGGAAGGCAGCCTGAAGTTAAAGTCACCTGTGGAGGGTTGTGCTGAGCATCTCTGATCCTCCACATATCTGTAATCCAGATGATAGATTCCCCCCTGTTTTTCAGAACCAGCTTTTGGACTGGTTGCCTCTGATTTCAAGAAAGCCACAAAGGACAAGATTTTTAAATGACAAGCAATTAGCTGCCTTGTCTGAAAGCTGTAATTGTGCAGTGCTCCCCTCTGTGAAGGAGTCCTTCCCTATCCCATCTGGGCACCACAATGTGGCTCTCATCCTCTTCACTGTGAGCTGGTTCACAAAACCTGAAATTGTCATCATACTTGTATAAGTCTAATACTCGGAAATCTTACTGTTCTCTTTATTTTACTCTCTAGGAGTGACAGATCCCAGGGATTAATTTTTAATCCCTTTAATTTTCTGTTTTACCTTTTTTCCCTTCTCTCTATATTTAGCATAAATTGGAGCTGCTGTTTAGTTTTCAAACTGATTCACTTATAGTTCAGGAGAGAGGGGGAGTAGATCCATGCCTGTAATTCTGGTATTAAATATTGTTTCAAAATGAAAGAATTTTTTTTTTTTTTAATATATCGGATATATTTAAAAAAATAAATTTAAGAGATTCCTTCTTTCCTCTGCACAGTGCCATGGGATGTGTCCCTGCTTTGGGACACAGGGTAGCTTTTATTTCCTGGAACTGGTTATGTCCCATAGCAGCCCTTTAGGGTTTTCTCCATATAGCCTCTCCCAGTTGGATCTGAAGAGCAGCAACAGCATGCATTTGAGAGACCAATAGAAATACTGAGTGGTGCACAAGCTGTAAAGAAAATTGTTTTGGTCTGAGACTATGTAATCTTCCCCCACCAGGTTAAAAATTACTTAGCTTGGCAAAGCAGATAAACACACACACACACAGACTTACGATTAAAATTTTACCTTTTGATGAAGTCTTTAACAACCCTGGGTGAGTAGTTCATTTTTAAAAAGTGAATCATAGCTATGAATCCTAATCCATTTCAGTAGCCTGAAATGACAACTGATTCTTGCTTACTTCAGCATTAAGGGTTTGAATTTGGGAAAAAAAAAACCAAAAACAACCACCCAAAAGCACAAGAAATTACTTCCTCTGGCAGAATGCCAGCATTTTCCATACCTAAAGCATTTTCCAAATGACTTCTATAACTCTTGCAACATCCTGATGAGGTAGGCATTATTTCCCCACTTTACAGATGGCAAAAGTGGGTAGTCAGTGAGGAAGCCACCCTGGGCATCCAGGCAGGGAAGGTCAGGACAACCAAAACACTCTTTCGTCCTTTGCAGTTGCTCCTTTTGTCCCAGGGGGTGGCAGTCACCTTGAGGCTACCACCCCACCATGAGAACCGCCAGAAGTAGATGGACATAAAAAGCCTGACTCCTGTCTCCCCGGCACAGTGGCCATCACTGAACTGATGAAGGTGAAGGCCCATTGAGGAAGTTCAAAGAAAAGCACAGTTACAATCTGTTCCTTCCTCCAAGTCGTGATCTAATCTGGAGCTGGATGAGAGGACTTTCCCTACAGCACAAGGCAAGTCCAGCTAAGAACTGGGAAACCATCTAAGAATTAGATATCAGGGCTACTGACCACACACATGCACACACGCACATCTCTCCAGCAATGCTAGGTCAGAAGAATATATACATAGCAGTTGATGAACTATATATATGTGTGTGTTAGTATGATTCAGTGCATTGGGGGCAATGGCGAGTTCTAGAAAAACACATGGGTTTAAATGACCATTTGGCTTTTCTACCCTCCTTATGAGTAAAATGCATGTTTGATGTTTTTTTCTCAGCTTACTCTACTTGTATAATAAACCTTCATTCCATCACCACTACTTTTGACTATAATACATAGGGTAAACTAGGGTACCTCATTACATTGGGATGTGCAATACACAATCAACAGCGCAGTCGTCTGAGCTGAATAGTCTGAATACAAGTAAAAAGAGCAAGTGAGCTTAAACATATACTATACTCCAATTTACAATATAAGCAGAACAAGTAAAAATATTGCTCCCCATCTGATCCCTTTTTCCCCCTCAACTACTGCCGTGCCTGTAAGGTTGACTTGGTAAACTGGATGCACTAAAAATAAGAATTTTGCCTCTTGGAAGCTCATAAAATGATAATAGAAAAAAGTTTTCTGACGGCTGATCCACACAGATTGCAGTCTTTAGACAATTTGGATGGGTAGAGCAGAAAACCCTTTCACGCGGCTGTGGAGAAACAAAGAAATAGCCACTTCACAAATCTCAATGCTGTTTCTGAAAATGAGGAAGGGAAACAAAACGAAAAAAAAAAAAAAAAAAAAAAAAAGGCAACATATTAAGAGTCTTTGTCACTGTCCATTGCTCCATACATATCTGCCAGCTTTTTAAACCGAGGCCCCCAGTCACTGAGGTAATCATAGTCCTGATCTCCGTCCGTAGTCACCGATTCCAAGGAGCTGAGGGACTCGGCCACAGAACCATTACCTTCGTAAGCGTAGGTTGCTAACGAGTCATATGGAGGTGCCGCTGGATCTGCATCATTTTCCTTTAACCTTTGGTTAATGAAATCTCTGACATCCGTGTTGTCTCGTGCCGTTGTAGTCCGCCGTGGCATAAAAAGTGTTTCTGGCACAATGTCCCTGCGCAATTTATTATCGTCTATGGCTTCGGGATTCCTCAGCGTGCCGATATCAAACGCCTGCGTGTCTTCCTCTCCACCACCTTCATCATTATAGCTGACAATGTTGTCTCTGATGTCTTCTTTGGAAATAATCAAAGGCTCTTTTTTCCGCTGCCGTCTCAGTGCTGCAAACAGCACCACTGTAACTGGAAACAAAAAAATAACACGGGAAGAATAAGGGGAAGGTTAATCCCTCGCTCCATTAAAACCCAGAAGAAACTCTGCGCCTCAGCTCGAATCTGAAGTTTTAAAAGATGTTTTTGCAATATTGCAAATGCGCACGGCAGGTTTTCAGACTGTGCTTGCTCTGCCTGCAAGTACCCTGGGAGATTAAACGGCATGGATATGCACTAGAAGAAAGGAGATGTCAAGCTCATAAGAAGCCAAGTGGAGTGAATTTTTGTCAGTAGACATATTTTTACCCAGGGTCATATAGCAATTTTATTGCTTTGAGAAAAGAATCAATTTCATGTGAGTTGGGTAGTGGAAGAGGGCGGGTGAGTAAGAAATACTTTCTCCAAAATAAGTAATATCAGATGTTATTTACCAACCCCTAAGGATGAGATGCAACTTTTGCTATGGACCAGGCTACTGGGCTAGCATAAAAGGTTAGCAAAGTTGCATTTCAAGATAAGTAAATCTATTCTCCAATGGCAAAAAGCTTGGAATATGGAGTAGATTTTCAGCTAACAGAAAGTTCATCTATTATTAACTTCCCTGTCATGTTTTCACAAGGTACATCACCTTAAAAAAAGTACATGACTTAAATCGTGGACTGATGAGATACAGTAATCGTATTTTTTAATTTGTGGAAGGCTTGAGATTTCTCAGATAGGTATTTTATGCTTTTCATTCTAAAATGTGTGTGTATACACATTTTTTATTTTTTTGGAGGGAAGTAACTTTTTCCAAGGCTATGATCCAAATTTAAATATTTTTACCCAATAATGACCCCTCGAACTGGTGGACAAGTGGGCACAGAGGGTAGAAGGGGACACATTTAATACTTTTTTTTCTTTAAAAGGTAATTTAAGATTTCTTCATTAGATTTTACTGTAACGTGATGAATGTATGAATATTTAAAAATGAACAGCATCAAGAAGCAGGGATATATTACTACTATCATTGTTTCTTTGATAGTCTAATGCCCACAGTGCTCCACGGTGAAAACTTCAAGAAAAGACACATCTTGCTGTTTTTATAGTTGTTTCACAGCAAAGGAAAGCAACTAAGAAAAGGCCTGAACTCACTGATATAAGGTAGATGAAAATTATCATTCATGTCAGCTGTATTTCTAAACCGGTGTGTGAGTCAAAGCACAGTGACTATTCAAGACTTTTTTTTTTGTCCTTTCCTCATTTTTAACCCTATTAAGGTCAATTCCAAAGGCTAAGGACCAACCCCAAAATTTTAGTCCACTAAAACTTATCTTAGATTCCTTCAACAAACAAAAAGCTGATTTTTTTTGTTTGTTAGTTTTGTTTTTAAATGATGGGCTTCATGGCAGGATTGCTTAAAGCTAGGTGCTCTCTGTTTAGTGTGCTCAAACATTTGTGTAAGAGTCTCATTTTTTCTGCCCATTGATTAAAGAAGGATCCCGAGAAGACAGCATAAAGTCAGAAAATGCTCTAATTCCTGCTGTATCTTTTACTCAAAATAGTGTAAGGGCGAACATCTGTAAATATGAGTTTAAAGGAAATAAGTTAGGTGGTGAAACTGAAGGAATTAGGAGGGTTGGTTCAGATGGTGAGTGTTTCAGGCTCTCACCCTAATGATGTGGGCTTACTTGCAGTGCTATGTAAAAGCTGCAGCCCCAGTGATGCTTCTTTGTGCTGCAGTGGAAAAATGCAGTAAAAGAATTCTCTTAAGAGCATAAAGCTGTGACATTATGTGGGAGGACTGGGGAAAGGTCTGTGTGAGAGAACAGAAATAGATAGAGAAAATTCTGGAGAACTTAAAAAACACAGCACTGATTTTGAAAGGGCTTCTGAAACAGGGACTGATCTGAGAAAGTGTAGCGATGACAGTTCTTACGTGGAAGGGTTGCAGAAATATCCCATTAACAAAAAAGGTGTTACACAGAATATGCAAGGATTAGACTGATAATTATGTCACATCTCTGTTGCTTGGGTTTTCTTGTTTTGTGCTGGACTTGCAGGCAAAAGAAAACCCATTAGAAGTTATATGTTAAACATTTATTTGCATGTCACTGTTTAGCAGTATCTGAGGCCTCCAGATAAGCTGCTGGATGTACTCAAACTGCAAATAAACCTACCAACTTACAGGCACTTTTTGTTACTACTAAATTTTAAGTCGTGGCTCAGATCTGCCCAGCATATTGTTTTTCACCCAGTAATTGTTGCACATGCAAACCCTGCAACCAGCCTGAAAATAGAAAATTATATAGCTGAGTTAATTGAAAATCTGCTTATGGTGCATGGTGGCGTGAGCAGTAATTGACATAAAGTGCTGCTTAGCACACAGAATCAATTATTTTCGATTGACATAAACCAGGAAATCGTTTAATGTCAGATTGATATTAATGAGCACAGTTGTACTAACAAGTGAGAGACTATCTGAAGCATTAGATTTCTTTTACTGGTAAGGAACTTGATACAAAGAGAGCTAAGTCCTTAGAGGCAATGGTACCATGTTTAGAAAAGTGAATTTAATGGCAAATTAAGGGAAAAATTGTTATTGTGGGAATCTTTTCTGCAAACAGGATAGTGCTTATTTCAGCAACTCATTGCTATATTGTTAAAGCCTGAGAATTACAACATGGTCTTTGACTCTTCACTGGACAGGGAAAACTTTTTAATAGCAGAGGTCAGGGTGATTCTGCAGTGTTGGTGAGCATGTCCAAGGAAGATAGAAGCATGGTAGAAAGAAATGGATTCACTGGGGAAACATTTCCTTCCCTGCTTGACCCTGCTGCTATAAATTTGATCTGAATCTTTTCTTTCCTGGCCAGATACTAAAGGTGACTAATAACATCTCCCTGAGAATTGCCTGTGTTGTATAGTATAGTTCTCCTTGGATTAATAGACTATGGCTAATTGCCAAGCAGATTGTCTCTGCTGTACAAGAGGGATGGAACCTGAGTGAGACAAATGGGAGAGATGTTGTAAAGTCCTTATTTTTGTGAAAAATAAAGGTTGAGCACCTGTAAGTGCTGTAGCCAGAGATCTGTATATCTTCCACACTCAGGATCCAATCTCTCCATATTCACAGGTGCCTGAAAGGGAGGACCCTGCAGCCTATGAGAGGGTGCTTGAATAGACACCCCACTTCATCATCCTTTTCCAGCAGAACAGAAGCACTGAGAGTTGCTTCTCCTCAGTTTAGACATGGGAAGTCCACTGTTTAAGTTATCTGGCCTTCTTCTGTGGTCAACAGAAAGACACCTACAGACGGTGATTAGTCTGATCCACCTCAGATACCAATAAAGTAATTTTGGGGGGCTTGAATCATAGAATCAGAATTGGCTGGGTTGGAAGGGACCTCAGAGATCATCAAGTCCAACCCTTGATCCCCTACCGCTGGGGTTACCAGACCATGGCACTGAGTGCCACATCCAGTCTCTTCTTAAATATCTCTAGGGATGGAGAATCCACTTCTTCCCTGGGCAGCCCATTCCAATGCCTGATCACCCTCTCCGTAAAGAAATTCTTCCTAATATCTAACCTAAATGTCCTAATGTCCCTCTAGAGCTTCCTGTCGCTTTCCATTTAAAAGAGGGTGGAATCCAGCTGTCTTCTCTTGTTTGGACATTGCTAACTTTCAGATAACTATCATCAGGCAGGATGTGTTCTATAGACTGTATCTGTAGCAGCCCTCAGAGGAGGAAATACAATAATATAAACACAGCATAAGACAAGGATATCTTTTCTTTGCTCTTGCTTTAGCTCTGGTATAATGACTTGTAGCGGTACAAATACTAATGAATGGAACAAAATGCCTCTGAGCTACTCACCGAGTAAAATAATTATACAGAGAAGAATGGCAATAAGAGCTCCAGTGCTAAGACCAGTAGGATGAATCAAGGCTTCTGCATTACAGGACAGCATCTTTCCTCGATGGTCACAAGCACACACTCGAATAGTCACTGTTTCAGTGCTGCTCTGGATAGGGTAGTCATTGTCTGATATTACCACTGGCAAGAAGTAGGTACTCATTTCATGCCGGTTGTATCTGTTTTTACGGGTGAAAATCCCTGCTGTATTGTCTGAAACACAAAGCACACATTAAATCTTCATCTGAAGATTGAAAGCAAGGATGAGATAACAAAGAAAAGTCTTCCTAGAAATTCACCTCTGTTGTCCTGTAGTGTAAAGTTTGAGCTGCTGGCTGCCTCGGGAGCTAAGGAGAATGAAAACTGATGTCCACTGTAAGAGTCATCTTTATCAACAGCACTTAATGTTTGTATCAGCTGAAACAATAAGAACAAAATTATCTTCAAAGTCAATAGACCTTATGCTTACTTTTGTACTCCTGGGTTGGAATGAAATCTTACTGTATTCATTTTTAAATTCTGCTCCAAGGCAGCTGATGCTGCTATGGTGAGCTTAAGAAAAGTGGTCCATGTGCTGCCAGTGTGGTTTAGGACTGTATCCCATACCACCAGCCAGTAACATAATGACTTTGAAAGTTGTCCAGAAAATCATGTTGAACAAGAAAGCAGGCTTGGGTTGATGCCACTCCAGATGGGTAGGAAACCTTTTCATGTGACAAGCAATAGAGATGAAAGGTGAGACAGTCCAAGCTGGCTGTATACTTAACTACCCAAATCTCATGTAAGAGGAATTGTTTGGCTGAATCTTTCAAATTATGTTACTTTGAACCACTTAGTAATGGGACTGGAAGAGTGAGAATTATTTGTCAGGAAACAGTTGTACCACAGACAGGACCTGTAACAGTTTTAGACCTGAGACTCTTTTTGAAGGAGACAGTGGAGGAGCCTGAATAAAGCAGAGAATCACAAAAGGAAAATGTATCAGGGATAACAAGGTGCAGTATGGAAAACAACAATGTAAAACATGCTGTCACATTAGCTGCAAGAATACTAAGTGAAATCGGAAGCTGTGCAGCCACTGTTTGGTTTAATTTTGAAAAACTGACAGTTCGATGCAGTGCAAAGTATACCTCTTGAGGAGGTGATGCAGGAGTAGTGGCAAAACTCAATTAAATTGGAATATTTTCTTAGTTCATGCAGACAACACACCTGTTCTGCCTTTGCATTTTCACAGACGAAGGTCTCATAAAACATGGCAAACTCAGGAGCATTGTCATTTACATCCAAAACCTTAATGAACACTGGGACACGGCTGCTTTGTTTTGGGTTGTCTGAAATGATAAAACCAGAAAGAATATTTTATTTAGCCCAGGCACTGACAGTGCAGGAGGAGAAAAAGACAGACTAAAGGTTTCACTGCCTTAACTCCTCTCACTTGCAACACTCCACTTGTATTCTGTTGATTTCTGGGGAATGCATTATGGGGTGAATTCCACAAAGCTGTGCTGTGTTTTCATTACCTAGATTCTGTGTAATCTATACAGTTAAGGCTGAGTAGGAGTCAAGGATATAAAAAAATATTTGAATGCTCCAAGGACAATTATGAATGTGTGACACACACACACACATACATACACACACACACACACACACACACACACACATATGTATAATACTAGAATTAAATAAAATTGATTTTTTTAACCTAAGTGATACTGTTTGGTGGCAACAAAGTTTCTAGAACATAGTCCCTTCCCTAATCTGAAAAAGGAAGACTGAAGAGTCATGAAAATGGGCTTGAGCAGTTTTCCTCTCTACCTCTTACATATAATATTCAGTCTTGTACAAATCTCATGACACAGTTCCTTAAGCTAGCATGATGACCATTTTCTTATATAACTAGTAACTGTGGCTGTGATCACCGATACTTTCTAATCCGTTGTGAATTAATTTGGCTGATATTCTAGAGTTAACACTAAAAGCTATCAGCTGAAGAACATAAGTACTTCATAGAATCTGCAAATCCCATTATGTAAATATTATTTTTTTCCCTATAAGGACTGTATAGTGCCAACAGGTCAAATTTTACATGGCTATTCCTGAGCAAAAAATACTGATGAAAATACTGTCAACTTTCTAGGTAAAAATGAAACCATTTGGCGATGCACCACACTGTATAGAGCAGTCCTCTTCCTGTTAGGGGGAGATTAGGATTTTAGTCACAAAATAAGAAAAAGGCAGCAGGCAGCAACCTTGCCTAGGAGCCATGAATGGTGAAATAGACAAGATTCTAAGGCAAAGCACCACATCATAGCAATCATCAACTCCTAAAAGGTGAAAAACTTTCCCCAAAAATAATTTTTCATCACCAGTTAAAAGGAAACCACGAGACATTGCCAGGACTCTATCTGTGTCCTTTGTGCTCCATATCACAAAAAATCATCCAGGTCTACCTGCCCCAGTGCTTGGGAGTATGTGGATGCAGAAATGGGAGAGAGGGAAATGAGTGTCATTTAAATCAGTTTCATTTAAAATAAATACGTTTCCCCTCCCTTTCACGAGAACTCATACTGAGTTTTGCTATGCTAATTTCCTACCCATGTTAATATAGTTTATGAATGCATTTTTAACCTATAATTCAAGTGACAAAAATAGTGTGGTAAAATATAGCAGATCTGAGACTCCGTACGCTTCTACAAGCATTCATTATAGTAGCTTGTTGAGTCAGGCTTTAATGGAAGTCCTATTACTGTCTTTAGCATACTTTTATAAATATGAAAATGCCTCCTTCAAAATTGGCACTATATTTGTATTACAGAGCTCAGTCATTTGGACAAAATATTGTGCTTTAAAGCTCCACAGTTTCATTGAAGTTAATATGATTCCATTAGGCATAAACCTCTTTCTAATACGAACCATTGGGTAAATTCATTCAATGTATAAAATAACAGTTTACATATGATATAGACTAGGCTGAATTCTATGCTAAACTACATCAATACAAATGATAATTTTTTATACCAGGCAGAAAACAAAGGTAGTCATTTGAAGTTGCAGGTCTATCAGAAGGACTATTTCATAAAGGTATACCTTTTGAATAAATACATTCAAATATACGGGCAAATGTGTTTCTACTCCACTCAAGAATTATAACTCTTTTCTTTCCTGCTTTTTGAACCGTGGAGCATGTATTTTCATTTTACTTCTAGCTGTTTAAGATTCTTACAAGTTAAAATGGTACTGTAATAAACAGAAATTTCATAAAAACTGTGCTTTATGGGCACAGGACTCTTTACTGATTTAATGGAAATGTATGTTGAAATATATTTATACATCTTTAAGCCTTTTTTGCCATCTTTCAAATTATTTTTGCAAATTAATTGATGTAGTTTAATGCGTTTGAATTATCTTCTAATTACTACTGGGCTCCATCTCCAAAAAAGGCTCCATGTACTCAACAAACTGCTTAAATCTATTAATCACTATAGTGGCTCTGTTGAGCCAGCAACAAAACTATTCCAGGTTTTTGGGGCGATTTGTTTGTTTGTTTGCTTGTTTGTTTTTAATACCTCCTCAAAGGCCTGTAAATGTTTGATTTACCCCTAAGTGCTAAGTAAAGAATATTTAAAAAAATACTCTTGGAACTATGTCTGGTAAATCAGCTGTAATTCTGCAGCTGTGAAGCAGCAGCCCCAGTGTACTGTGCTTTGTTGCCAGTTTGCCTTCTGACTGTGGCAGATGTACAGAGCCCGTGCTACACCAACTCTTTGCAGCATTCACAGCACGATTCTCAGGGCTGCTGAGCAACTGCAGCTCATAATAGAGAAAAAGAAGAGCACTAAAAAAATATGGAGATATCTACATTTACTGACAATTCTAGACAACTAGAGGCAAAAACAACTGTATTTTTGTTCCTTGTCTACTGTAAAATAAAATCAAGAACAGTCACAACTGAAAAGTGTTTCTCCTTATAACTTTATCATCTTTTTTTTACCAGTTTTAATAAGAAAGAGAGTATCCATCTATCTGAATGTAAATCCTGCCTGTGACCTGACTGGATATTTCTTTTAGATTACTCCAGTGAAATATACATGGAGCATGTGGTGGTATGCAAACAGGGATTAGCTAGAATTTGATGGACTTGGACTTCAGCTGGTCTGCCTAGAAACTGTGATTTTAGCTAGGGATGCTAAGCAGTGGTGCTTTCTTGTGTAGTTTCTTGAAAGTAAAATCAGTAAAGTAGGCTTGTTTAAACAGGAGCTGCATTTCAGGCAAGAAAACTGGATTTGGAAGGTATCTACCCCAGTCATGCCAAATTAGGTCAAGGCTCAGTGAAGCACAGCCTGGGAAGCAGCTTGCTGCAGCCTGGAATTAGGCTAAAATCTAAATCTAAGGATCTAGACTAAAGAGGAGTGGTAGTTAAGACAGAAATCTGTGTCAGACACAAAGGTTTAGTTGAGAGGGTTTGGCCCAGTAGAAGGTCTGTCCTAAGGGGAGAAGGCAAGGAACTAAATGAGTATTTCATATAAATGCTAAGTTGGCTTCCAGACAGTATACAATGTTCTGTATATTATTCCAGTTCCACTGGGATCAGTGCAAGTGTGGTTCTTAAATGCTCTTGCTATTCCTGTCTTTTCAGGTGTTTATTTTTCCCCTCCTCCTCTACCCAGGAGCTCAGTCCATAGTGTACAGCTCTTGACCCTAGATCACTCCTTCAAAGACTTACTAGAAACACCCACCAACAGTCAGCAGGAGGTCAGTGTTTAATATACTGACACCACGTATCCAGGGTTAAAAGGTGCAGACTTTCAAAAGAAGGAGAAAAGTATTTAGAAACATCACTCCTGTAGGCTTTAGCCCACTACCTTTTACACAGCCCCATCTGCTTGCCTCAATAGTATTGTTCCACATTAGTATTCAGTTTTTAAAAAGACCTACAGAATAATAAAAGCTAGAGCCAAGTACTCCTAAGTTACACACTTCTCACACACATGCAACATAAGAAAGTAGGATTTGTATTATCTGGGATTATGTTTTTTAAAAAAAGCCATCTGAGCTGTACAATACTTTGTGACTGCCACAGAACTGGTATTTGTAATTAGGTTGGTCTACCATTCCAACATATTTCACAATTGTAAGCACGGTGACTCTGCAAAAGTGAATAGAATTGCATTGCCTAATATTTGAGCATGTCACATGCCTATAGTTGTTATAAGAAAATATAGAGGATTGTTCATTAAAGCCACCCAGCATACACATCCTTATCTAGATTCCCGGCATTTCATCTTCTGAAATCAACACGATTATTATAATCACAAGGTTACTTCTGAGCAACGCCAAACCAAGTGACAGACTGATTTGTAACTGTAGCTCGTAATTTCAAAGGACTCTAAAGAAGTTTAAAATGGAAATCCTTAAAACTGATTAAGATCTGGGCACCTAGCTCAGCCCAGCTGCCTTAGTCTTACTAAGGCTTATCCAGCCTGTCCTATATTCAGTGTGGATGAGACTCAATTCTGCCATGGAATGTCGTTTGGCTTTAAACCACCTTTTTTGCTGCATGCCAATTTCAAAAGTGGAAAATGACTATTACTGATTAGAAAATGTAGAATTATTATCTTTCTTCCCTGCTCGGCTAAGTTACCTCTTCATGAACTGTGTCCCTAGCAAATGCAGAACTGCAGACCACCTCTTGCCATTTCCGCTTCTACATTATTATTGAGTGGCCTGTCCATATAACCTGACATCTGTCCAGCTGTGCTTTCCACACACTCAGCTAGAAGGCTAAATTCATTACATCAGGGACAGCAGTGGTATTTAGGTTTGACTTACTGATCTCTGATGCTATTACTGTAATGTTGTGCCACAGCAGTGTTTCCCGGTCAAGGGGTTTTGAAGTAAAGATCGAACCATTTCCTGAATTGATGTTGAATACTCTGTCCATATCAGTGTGTCGATCTACAGAGTACCTGCGAATACAGAGATAGGGGTTAGGAAAATGCTTTCCTTTTAATTTCTATGTTCTTAAACCATTTTCTAAGATAAGACATCAAACAGCTAGTAAATGGGGTCGCCTTTTGTTTCCAGCGCAGGCTTCAGAGTCTTTTTATATTCACACAAAGAGCTTGTTCGGAGAGTCTGCATAATGACACATTGGAGGTTTGATTTAGAAGGTGGAGCACTGTCACTGAATAAATGAATTCCTGTAGAATTTACATACCTCTGAGAACCATCAAAGCTTTGATTTTAGTGAGAAAAGTGAAGTCTCTGTCCTGAAAGATATGACATTTATTTTAAAGCTGAGTTGGTTTTCCCATTGGAAAAACCTATTTTTATGGTTTTGATATCTCAACTGTTCCAAACAATTTCTTAAATAAAATTTTAATGTTGGGGTGCATTCTTGCCTTTCACTTCCCAGTGTTTAAATAGACTGCCCCTCCCAAACAAGTAATCAGGAAACACAGGTATGTTATTCTAAGGTCTGTATCATGTAAGTTTGCTTTAAATCATTAAAACTAGCATGGTCATCCCTGCTTGATAGTATCTAGATGTAAAAATGAATGCTATCAAGTTCTAGAGGAACTCAGAGTCAAAACACAGATTCAAATTTCAATCTGATCTTTCACTTTTCCTGCTGAACTGAATCCAACTTTTAAAAGCAGAACTATCCTGTCTAGGGGAGAGGGTGCTACCATCCTGGTCCAAATGCTGTGACTTGGTTTCATCCCTCTTAAAAAGAAAACTCTTGCATAAATTAGAGGTTCTGCTCTTGTTTTAAGCCCAAGTGTGTGCTGATGTACAATTCAGGACAGAGCCTTAGGGAGCCCAGTGTGCTCCCTTGGTCTTCTTGCAGGACACACCGAGGGAGACAAGGCAGCTAGTGCTGTCCCTTGTGTCCAGGCAAGAACCAGGATATGGATGAGCAGGTATTCAGTCAGATGAAAACTGGGCCAGGAGAATGACTGACAGAGTTTATTGCCACTGCAGGATTTCAGAGAATGCAGAGGCTGAAGAAAACAAAAGTTTCCATTCCCTGCCCTGCCTTGGGAGCAGCTGTATGACATGTCCCTTATTATGTACAGGTTTCCCATTGACTGTGCAGTGTCTCTTAGCTTCTCAGAAAGATATTGCATGGAAGGAGGGAAGAGAATAGTCCAGTTGAAACATCCAATTCTGACAAAGTTTTAAAATAACTGACCTCCTAATTTTCTTGTTACTGCATTGTTTTTTCTCCCTTGCAAGTAAACAGATGGGATACAATACCCACAACAAATTAGATTGGTCTTATTCTACAATGACAATGTTAGTGTAGCCTACTTTCTTAAACAAAACTGTAGCAATTTCTAATTATTTGCAATAGCCTGTTTTTCCATCTCTGCATTCAATTCCTATGGAAACAATCAAATGAGATTCAAAGGTGCTCTCACAAAAAACTAACTTCCTTTGGTAGGACTTGCATAGACACACCTTGCTAGTTTGTCAGGTGTTGATTTAGTTTTTCTTATTTGCTGTCATCTGACTAACAGTACCTCACTTGACTGTAGTGTCAGCTGTGGTGTCACTAACCTAGCTCCTTTCTGCAACATTATAATGTTATCATCAGCTTACACAGAGTATGTGAGGAGGTTTGTAATAGGCAGTGCTGACTGACAGGACAGCTCCAGCAAGCTGTGTTGTTTTGTCCAAATCTAAATAGTGCATGTGAATTTGTTGATGTAGCTGAAACATTTGATGGAAACAAGTTTATACAAACTGGTCTGGCTCTCTTATATTTTGACAGAGTATGTATTTGATATGGTAAACATTTCATTTTAACCTTCATTCATTCAGGCTTTTATATGATATTATGTTGGTATTTTGTGAATTCAATTATTTTTTCAGATATTCTGTAGTTCATTTCCATATCTTTCAGCTGAAATACTTTGGTATTTCATTTTTGCGCTAAGTCTAGATTTTGCATTCCTATTTGAAATATCAGGATGTTCCATACATTAGCTGTTCCAGCCAACTGCAATAGTATGTTTCAGCTCTTATACAGCAAGATATTTAAGTAAGCAGCTGGCTTTAGGCATGAGTTTTCCATTTGTTGTGGGGTTTTTTTTTTCAGTTATCCTTTCACTCATGCTTCATGTTATGAATTGACTTAAAATATCTTACTACCTTAGCACATTTGAATGCCTTGGCATATTGTAATCACTATCTTTCCCCAAATTCAATCTGTGGAAAAGTATCTGGAAGAAATAAAAAAAATTAGAAATATATTGTTCTGTACTTCTTTCTAAGGTTACCAGAGCTGCAACATTAAGGACTGCTGCTTAAAGATATTAAAAATGCTAAAATTTAAGTCCTTTTAAAACCATGTGTGTGTTCAGTCATTTGTGCAGTGGAAAGTTAAATCACAAAAAACCCCAAAAAAACCAAAACCCAAAAAAACCAGCCGGAGAACAGCTTCTTAATGAAATGTTAATTTTATTACTTCATATCCAAAAGAAAATACATACAAGGTCAATGCAGTTAAAGTATATTCTAATTATACCATTAACCCTGGTCTAGAAGGATGATTTTAATAAGCTAGACTGTCAGTTCTCTTTCTCGGTTTGTATAAACCAGTCTCTTTTGATCAAGGACTGCTAATTATGTTGAATTAGTGGTGATTCTGACTTATGGATCATAACCCAGAAAGAATGAAGTAGACAATATTAATCTCATTTTGCATTTATTTAATGAAATTACTGGTGTGTATTTGTCAGATATCAGGAGTTCATCACTTTCAAACACTGAGGAATTGACAAGCTAGGAAGTTAAAAGGTATCTATGTAAATTTCAGTCTCTCCTTGTACATAGCAGGAAGAACAGGAGGGTGAAAGAAAGAATCTAAGGCATGTAAATATGTTGTCAGTAAAATACACAAACAAAATTAAGCCTTACATTTGTTTGTAGATCATTTTCATCTGGGATACTTTAGTAAATCAAATCACAGCAGGGAAACAGTTCCAGTGACTGATGAACTTCATTATGCATCTGAGGAGTTACTATAGCAAAAAAACTCAACTAGCAATTTAAAAAGATCTGATGTACAACACAGCAGTGCTAGTTGCAGCATTATCTTTTTCACTATGCACTGGTTCATAATACTTCTGCTTAGGTCAAACCCGAGCAGAATGCAAAACTTTTATTTTTATGACAGAGCTGGACAGTGGAGTGTTAAGCATGAGTGTATTAATGTCACTAGGGACGGATGCATGCTCAAATACAGTCAAACATCTATTGGTTTATTTTTGTGTTTTTTAATATCATGTCACAGCAAAGCTTATTTATAAGGGCTGGACTGATGAAATGTAGCTCTATCAACACACAGGTCACAAATGATTATGCAGTCTTACAACCAGGGCAGATATCTGCTTCACATTTTGCTAGTGCTTCATTGTCTCCTGATGTTCAGCAGCTTGCTTTCTAATGTAACCACAAGTCAGGAAGATTTGTGGGTCAGGAAGGAATATGTTTGTGAATTTTTCATAAAGCATTTTCATAATTATATTGTGAAGGTTTCCTTTAATGGAAGATCAAAGGGACTTTCATCTAACAGAGTTAGGGCTCAGTTTGTTTAAAAAGAGAAATCTTCACACAGGAGAAAATGGAAGGTTTTCATTGTAGTATCAAGTGTCTAAAGATTTTATTTTTAACCATCAAGAAAAATTGATGAGCAAGTGACAAGTCATATATATACAGTCTAATTGCATCTTCCCTGAAGCTCAGAGTGAAAATCAGATTTAGTATCTCTATTGCATGATGAAAAAAAAAAAATCACCCTGTCAAAAAGATGCAGACTCAACCCATGGCCCTAAATTCTAGGAGAAACCCAAGATATTAGCACCATAAAATTACATTATTGCAAGCTAACAAGTCTCAGACTACTGCTGATTTCCTTCTCTTACTGGCTTTCATGTTTCCTCTCCTATGTTTATTTCTGTTACTCTAACCTCTTCCTCATTTTGCTTTTTCTTCTGCATTCACCTTGATTTTTGCATGTTATTAGAGATAAAGGAGACAATTTTTCTGATAAATTTTGCTCAAAAATTATCTGATACTTTAATATGCAAAGTACCTATGCTGTATTAAGCAGCCTCTGAAAGACAGGTAAGTTTTAGCACATGCATTTGAATAATAAGAAAGAGCCAGAAGGCAGGACTCAACAATGAACACTATAATCCCTATCCACTGTAAATTGCTTACAATTAGGAGCTGATGGTACTGTGAAATGCAAATGATTGTGGCTGTCACCACAGGGAAGTACGGGGAAGCAGGGAACTACTATCCTCACTCTCCAGTGCCACGAGATATAAAAAAAAGGAGATTCATATGAAGACTGCAAGGGGCCTGCCTGGGTGTCAGCCCAATCAATTTTTTTAATCTTCCTAGCATGCCCATGACAACATGCTATAGAAGGTGTTCATTCTATCCCTGGGCTGCACCAAAGTCAGCAATTGCTCTTTATGTTACTATGCTCTGCTGGTCCAGAATTCCCTATCATTGTTACACATTGTGACACGAAGGAAAGCAACCTTCATTAAAAAAAGAAGGCTTAGTCTTGACCAAGAGTTGTGTCTCTGAAGGCAGACTGAAGATAGAGAGGATTTCTGCCAGTAGTATTTTAGATTTAGTTTCTTCATCTAGGAAATTAAGATGATATAATATTTACCCCTCTCACAAGGCAAACTAAGAACTTAGAAGATTCATGCCTCATAAACATTGTCACATATCTTGAGGAAAGAAAGTTGTTTGCAGAAGTGCAGAGTCCAGATGGACTGGATTTTGATTAAACCTGAGTTGTTCTATTTTGATCTTAAGACTACTGCTGCATTTCCAAGTTGTCCAAGTGAGAGACATGCTGAAAACTGACACGGACTTAATACTGCTGCATTTTTTGTTTCCTCCTCTTACTATCTTGTCAGTAAAAATGAACTTTAATTAAAGCACGCAACTAATTAAAAGTTCTTTTATCCTCTACCCAGTATGACTTAAGAGCTTCAGTATGTTTTCATATATACTGAAACTATGTACCTAATAATTTACAAAAAAATCAAGGCTTAGGTGTAACTACTCCAAACTTAATACTTCCTGTAAGACTAGTGTATTGATTCATGGCAAGGGTAATTTATAGTTTGTGAGACTGATTCTTATCTTACTAAACTTACACTGATACAAGTGAGATCAGCCTGTGTGTGCACACGAGCTGCTTTTAAGCTATTATTATAATAATAATTATTATTATTGTTATTATTTTTAAGCTACTATTTGCAGGTTATAGAAGGTAAATATGACTTTTGTTGAGCATGTCAGATGGGAGAAGAAAGGGCTGCTGAATCACACACACACAACCAACATATAGCCAAGAGGATACACTGTGCTGCACTGGAAAATGTTAAAAAGGTTGAAGAAGAACATTAACATCTTCTTACAGCTCTCTTTGCAGTAAATTCTTCCATGGTAAAAATAACCACATACAATTGTCACTGAAGAGGATAGGATGTAATTCAAGATGCGAGAGCCATGCAAACAATCACACATACATAGATAAGCTCAAGTGGGAGAAATCATTTGCCACCCACAGTATTCCATATTTAAGTATACGTGAACAATTTTGTTGTTAAAAGTAGTTTTTTGTGTGTATTCTGACATGCAAAAAGCAAAATTAAAGATGTAAGAAATTCACACACAAGCTGAAATAGTCTATGCTTACTTGACAGGGTTCTTTGCAGCATCTGGATCCTGAGCAGTTACTGTTCCTATTACACTGTTTATTGGAACATCTTCTTTCACTTCCATTATGTATGCTGGTCTGCTGAACACAGGGGGTTCATCTACATCCTCCACCTGAATTCTGACTGTAGCTGAGTCCTTGAAAGGCCCCAGGTAGAGAAATCGAGGGTCCACATGAGTATTGGTAGCTTCCACTTTCAGGATATACAGGTTTTTATTTTCAAAGTCCAGTGCCTGGGAAGAGGAAAAAAAAAAACAAAACTTGAGAGGTCTATAGGGATTGCTGTAGCTTGCAGCCAGATGGTCCATATGAACAGGGGGATGTCACAGAGAGGCCTGTGCTAGCTAACAGGAGCCTAAACTAGAATTAAAATGCCAGCAGACAGGAGAGAGACAGAACTTTATGTCACTGACGATGCATTAAAGAAAAAAACACCTTTTCGAGAATTCTATACCTGGAACTCCCCAAAACCAATTAATCTTTCTTTCTCAAATAACCTTAACTCTTCTTGTTCAGAGAGTTGTATTCTTGTCTTCTTGTCTTCTTGTATTCTATAATTTTTGGCATTTGATGGTATCTTGACTATGCCTTGCCCCTAAGCACCTCACATTAAAGGGGGAAGATTTTCAGTGAGCTACTTGTAAAAATATTGGCATTCCAAAGGAAACACCATGGAACTTGGTGTCTGGATATCTATGATCACCCACCAAGAAAAACATGATTTTGTGATATGCTATGACTATATCACACATTGTCAAAAGTATGAAGCAGCAGCATTTAGTGACTCTCTTCCAGAACTTAGAGAAATGTGGGGAAGAGAGTAGTTCCCCCGTTTTTCTGTTATGTTGTGGAAGATTCACAGCTTTTGTCACCAACAGACAGAAATGCAAACAGAGTTAGACTGATATCATAATTATCCCCTGGAAGGCAACTCTTAAAAAACAAGTAATGACAGGTGTCTTGGTGACATCAACAAGCACTGCATGTTTGGAAAATCTACACAATGTCTATCTAGCGGTGACTGAACTTGAACTGATAGAGAATGATATCTGTAACCTTATCAAGCATGCCTGATAACCCACTGTAAACATTTGCCAAACCATTTCTGACAGCCAATGTGCAACCTAGTAGATGATGTCCACTGCAATCCAGTGAGGTGCTGCGATTTTTTTTTTTTTTTTCTATAGCAAAAAGCCTGCTGCTGGATTCATTAATTATATTTTTCTCAAAATGTGAATTAAAAAGTAATTGTCTATGAACTTTAATACATTAGAGCTATATAACTCAGCATCTTCTGACAGCACAAAATAGGCAATGTGATATTGATTATTTACATGGTCTTATGAATTTTCTAGTGAATGGACAAACCCTGTAGGCATCACAGGGACAAAATCACTGTTGGATGGTGCTTCCTTGAGTTATTCTGTGGTTATGTTCAGACTGGAGAATTTTTTTCTCAGCCTTGTACCATTCCATAGATTATTTATTCAGATCCCTCAAAGTACGTGCATTGGTTTAGCAACACCACATGTTGCACTGAAAATGGGAAAAACACGTTTGTGCAACATGAAGTTTTGACTGGCATTTCACAGGCTGGGATTAAGCATGTTAAAAAGCACACCTTTTTTACTGTTATAATTCCTTCCTGTGTGTCCTTGTCTGTCGTAATTCCAAACATGTCGTATCCATCCCCCTCCATGATACTGTATTCAATCTCTGCGTTTTCATCCACATCAGCATCATTAGCTTTTATTCTGCCAACTGGTGAGGCAGGTGGCGTAGACTCAGGAGCTCTGAATTGATATGTGCCTACAGCAAACAGAGAAGAAAATTTGGTCAGTCTCATGGTATTTTGGACACCATGTCCAAGCCCAATACCCATGCTGGGCATGCACGGACGAGCCAGTGAGTCCCTTTGTCTTCAGGCCTTCCTGGGGCAACAGTCTTCAGCTTCTACCTTACTTTCCTGGGATTAAACATAACTTACTTTTTTATCTATTTTCTAGCATGAAGATTGGGCATTTTGTTTTCCTAGATACATGTATCTTTAGCAAAATGTGTCCCTTTCTAGACATTACCAGGGTCTCTGTTGAACACATTAAAATTATATACGAAAAATATCCTGAGGCCGAAAGACAAATATTAATAGCTGCCAAAGGACAAGGCAGCATAATAACACTAAAAACAAATTCAGCCCAAATGCCTGTTAATAATGTGCTACATTGAATTATCCGAAGAAACTACTTGGGGAATGTTGGCATTATGAAGCTGTATCTTTGGCTTTTAGATTGAAGACACTTATGTCCAGAGATGTATAATTAACTCATTAGAGTCAGAGTGCTATATTCTTTCTTAAGTTGCTCTAATTTAAATGGAAACACTTTGCCCACAGCTAAGAACAGACTTTGAACTTAAATGACAAGTTGCTTCCAATAACTTTCCCAGTGACTTAACTGCCAAAGCTTGCTGATTTGCCTGATAGTATCTGCAATTATTTTCTCTAACAGATGCGCTTGACTTTGACACAGACTGACACTGTGATACACACACATCGTGCACAGAGCACTGGTTAGACAAAGCAAAAAAGAAGAGGGCACAGGGCAGAAAAGAAAGAAAGAGAGAAGGAAGGAAAGAGAAAGAAGTGGATGAACACTGAATCACTTTGAATCACTTATGGCCATGAATGGTCATTAATAGAAATTACTTTCTAAGAGATCTGGCTCAAGTGATTCCCTTAAATATCACACACATATATCTACCAAATCATTCAAGACAGGGGAAGGAAAATAGCCAGAAATATCTGCCTTTGTTTCTGTATGCAAAAAATATAGGAAAATCTACAGAAGCACGTGCTTCTTGGATATAGGTACTCATTTTAATAGAATTTCTCCTAGTATTGTTTGATGCATTTAAATATGTTTCAAAACTTAAATATGTTAGATTGGAACAGGTATCTTAAAATGCAGTCAAACACAAGGTCTGTTAGACAAAATATTGATCAAGAAATACATATTATATCAGTCAAACTATTTAATGAGTAGGAAAAATAATGCTTCTATACATTAATACACTTCTCAGACTACCTACTGCATCTGGAATAAAAATATTAAAGATTTGTATCCCAGTTATTGCAATTAACACAGCATGACCATATTGCTTGCTTTTTTCTTTCTTAAAGGGAGCCTGATACTCAGTAAGTTCGTGACACTAGAAGAAATAACTGAGGTGAAAAAAAAACTTATTTTTATCCATTTTAGTGTGAAGACACAGAATGTAAATACTCCATACTCTGGGGGAAGCGAGGAGGATTGTCGTTTACGTCAGTCAATGTGATGTTCACAGTGGTGGTTCCTGATAATCCTCCCATCTGGCCTCCCATGTCCTTAGCCTGGATGACCACTTGGTACTGCTCCCTATTTTCACGGTCCATGTTCAGCAAAGCAGTTTTAATAATGCCTGAAAACATGAAAATTAAAGAGTTTAGAAGTAAGGTACTGACTTTAATGGAAATTCTTACTAAAAAAACCTCCACAACCTAAAGAACAAAACAATCTCTGAGTAATAAGTAAACTTTGCCCAGGACAAATATTTACTGTTATGAGATGGCACATTGAATTACAGTCTTGTTATAGCCTACCTCAAGCTGCTGCCTTTGTGACAGACATAATATCAGTGGCATACCCAGAAAGCTGTTCTACCTATTTTTGAGCAGTCTTATTCTACATAACTATTACCCCCTTTCAGTTTAATGCTAAAGTCTCTCACTGAACTGAGAAGGGGACTTTTGTTCATTATAATGTGCTCCATATTTTCTCTCCTTTTCTGTCAGTATTTTTATTTTGACAGATGTGTCAAAAAAACCCCAAAAGCTAACTTCAGCAAGACATCATTAAGGGGGCAGTACAAAAACATTCAATGGGAGAAGAGAAATTAATTAAGAAAATTATGAGCATCCAGGCATGCCCAATACATATATTTCTATTTCTACAATATCTGAAATGATTTTGCCAATCACTTCCCTTTTCAAAGGCACAAATAACAGTTATGAGACCAATTCCCATTGAAATTTAAAGATTCAGATTTACCGTGAAGAAAAAGGTTTGCATTCTGGTCTCTTCAGGCTAAAAGCTAACTCTTTTGTAGGCAAAATGAGTGAAATTCAGGTAGCAAAATCACTGACAAAATATACAGCAGCTTTGACAGAGATTTATTTCACTCTAGGAGATTTGCAATTGATTTCCATAGCATGAAGATCAAGCCTGTGGCTTACCTTGCTTCCTCTCTGTGCTCCATACAACCCTCTTGCTAAAAGATTATTACTGGTCAACTCCCAGCTACATTATCCTTATTATAACTTTAGACAGAAGAACACATAGTGTACTGTCCAAGTCAGAATGAGTGCAAAAATCCTTGCCTGTAATATCTCATACCTTTTGCTCAAAGGACTGCTCCCTTTGATCTTAGCTCTCCCTCTCTTTAGAATTATGTACATTTTTCTTATGTACAGGTTTTCCTTTGAGACATCTAATCTCTCCCTCCTTTTCCCTGCCTGAGTCTCCAAGATTTATTTAAGAAACAATGGTAAAACCTGGTTAATTGTTTGGGATAATGCATTCCTTTCCTGTAAGGATACAGAGGACAACCAATTTCTCTAGCTTCCAGCAACTTATCACAGTGAACATTCCCATTTATGGAGCTTCTTATCATAGAATGTTAGGTCGGAAGGGACCTCAAGGATCATTAGGTCCAACCGTTCTAACACTACTGTTTATATGAGATGTCTCAGCACCTGGTTCTTGAGATCCTCTGTTTCTTGTTGGAGAAGTTTGTTATGTATCCTGGGAAGAAACTATCTATGTAGTCAGATAGTCAATGGTACAGAAGATTCAGTTAGCAAGAATTCATATGTTTTACCTGCACAGGTTCCAAAGCTATCTGTTAGTCAGCCCATAAAACATTCCAGTCACTGTGTATAATTTAAACATCTTGCAAAAACAGAACTCAGAAGTTTAGGATTCTATTTGTGATCTTCTAGCATAGCGCAATAGCCAATTTTACCTCTTCTATCATTATTCTTAATTAAGATTTCTTTCACAAAATTAGCATTAAAATGATATGTTACAGATGTACAGAAATGATAATTACTTTAAACAAGTTTTGAAGAAGCAGAAGGAGAGGAAAAAACCTCACCACCCTCCTGAATAAATCCTCAGTCTTAATTTAGCCATTATGAAGATCTATGAGGTTTAAGCACTTTTTTCCACACCCACCTCTTTCTCTTTTTCTTCTAAAAGCCAACCTATTTGGTTTAATTTAAGCTTTCATGGCACTATCTGTACCTGCTGCTTGCTGAAAATGATTGAAAACTGGTTCACATCCAGTACTAATTGTATTTATTAGACTGTGCTGGTGCGATTAAAACAATGTAGGTGTCATGTTTACAGATATATAGCTCTATTAAGTTTGTCAGATTTTGCACTGAATAAAATGCAATCTCTTTGAAGTTTTTGTCTAATATGTCCTATCTTGGCTTAGCGTGTCATTCTGAATTATAGATGTTGTCACAAAATGACAGATAAGGTCTCCTGACCTGTCTCAGATTCAACAGAGAAATATGGTTGTCCCTGGAGAATGCTGTAGACAACTTTGGCACTGTTCCCATATGTAGGATCGTCAGCATCAGTTGCAGTGACTTGCACAACAAAGGTACCTGTAATGACAAATTAAAGAAAAATAAAAATCCACAGGCTTTTTGCAAGGCCAGGACACTTTATCATGTAGCAAAAGGATAGCTCAGGCTCAGGTCAAGCACATGGCAAAAATTTAGAGATATTCTTATTTTCTGGAAGTTTCTTTGTTCATAAGTAACATAAATACAGAAGCAAAATGATTGCTGCCTTATACTCAGTTGATTAAAATATACAGTTATTGATTGAATATATATATAGATTTTCATTATATTTCTTATGAAGAAACCAGAAACCCACTCTTTCCCAGATACTGAAGACATTCAGAGTTTGAATCTAGGTCATGATATACTATTGCAAATTTACTCATGCTCATGAGGTGTTTGACATAGGAATATAAAACTGTTTTTTTCAGGTGTCTTCAAAAGAAAGAAATGGTGTTGAATCCTAGGCAAAGTGTTAACAAAAAAATGAAAAACTGGCTTAGGTTTTGGCATTTTAAACAGATATGTGAATAAAGTATTCACTTCAAATATTAAAACGTAAATATTAGGTTCTCTATTCACCAGATGAGGTTTAATCCATGAGACAAGTCCCATGAATGAGAGGAGAGAGTATGGCCCAAAGTCTTTATTCTCATATTGCTTGAGCTTTATTTTAATCTCCTTTTTGATTAAGATTAATTAATGCTTCTCTCCCTAGATACCATTTCAGATTACAAATGTGCCTCTTGCAGTTTAAGCATCCATTGCTCTCTGACAAAGAAATGAAAATGACCTCCGTAAGATTCAGAGACAAATAATTAAAACATATTTTTTCTCTGGAAGATACATTCTTGAAATTGTGTTTCAAGGAAGTTGTGGTTTTGTTTTGTGTTTTTTTTTTTTCTTTTATTGATTGATTCTTACACCTTCAGACATTTTAAATCTGTAGAAATATTTCAGTGGACTTCAGTGGACTTCTGTGCTTTTTCCTATTGCACAAAAAGAGCAACAAATGTTGTAGGAAGTTAACTTCTGGTGTATCTCAGAATCAGTGATGAGCAGATTCAGGTGACAGTTTTCACTCCTGAACTGTGTACAACCACATCTGCACCTACACTTTTCCATTCTCTTTTAAATTTCCTGAACTAAACAAGGATGGCTGAACAGTTCTAGGGGTTGGTTTGGTGACACTTAGGTGACAATAGATTACCATATTATTATGTTCCTACTATATAATGCTAACAACACATATTAAACTCTTTATAGGTATCATGTAAGAGTTTATCTCAATTCACTTTCACTGGGAGCTAAACTAGATTAACTTACATTATTTGTGGTACAACAGAGGGATCTGGTTTCACTCAGCTGATGTCTCTGATTTCAGCAAACTACTGTCACTGTTTTTAAGGAGTTAGATGTATGGGTTTTTTTAGTGGTTGAGGTGGTTTTGCTCCAGACTCAAACACTAGATATATTCAGTGGATATACCCAGAGCCTGTAAACTTTGGACCTTTCATTAACTCCACACAAAGAACCCAGATCACACACTGAAACCAATTATTAGTTAGCACCTACCAATATCTGACATCTCAGGAATGCTGGCATTGTAAACGTCCTTGGTAAACATTGGCTCATTGTCATTGATATCATGGATCTTAATGATGAATTCAGACTCTGGTTCCACTGGTCTTCCAGTCCTTCTGTTTATAGCCTGGGCACGGAGTATGTATACAGGCTTTTCTTCCCTGTCTAGTCTCTTTGTGGCCTGGATGTCACCAGTGTTTTCGTTGATAATGAAGAGGTCTCCTGCCCCATCTCCAGAAAGGATGTACTTAAGTGATCCGTCTCCTTTATCCTGGTCTGAATGCAGCTGGTGGGGAAATGGAAATACAGAAAAAAGAAAGGAAAATAATTGGGACACAATTCTAGATACTTTAACTAATACCATACTTTGCTATTATTAATACCCAGCCTAAAGGCCGTATACTGCTTTTGGGAAATGAAATGATACCACATTAGAAGCAGTGAATTAATATAGTTGAGCCTTGTGGAACTGAAACATCCTGCAATATTATAATAAACTGCTGGAGAAAAAATATGAACTGAAGCTGCAGATGAATTTCCCAAGCTAAGTACAAATCAATCAGATCTAAATGCTAATAGCTGAGGTCGAATCCTAGAAATATGTAGAAAAGAGAGGTCCTAGAGTGGAAAAACATTGGATTCAGGAACTTTGGTAAGCAAAGAATTAAAAAGTGTCCAGGACAGCCACTTCATAGGTTTGAAGTCTGTGTGTTTTGCCCTGTGAACATTATGTAATATACTGCATAGTATACAACACAGGAACACCCTAAATACATTCATGAATAGGAGATACATGCATTTGCAGATGCAGAAAACCGAGTTGAGTCAGGCAAGCATACTAGACCATTACAGCACTGGCAATGAAGAGATCAGTTGCTTTATCTAAAGGGAGAAGGACCAAGCCAAAACATGGCAGGGGCAGCGGAAAGAAGAGTGATTTTTTTTCCCCTCAGCAGATTTCTGAGTCTCTCGAAATGTTCTTTAGCGCACGCACACAAGGTATGATCAATTCAGTCATACTCTTATGGCTGTTGCCTTGGTAAAGGCTTATTTATCCCTCCAAATCTTAAAATTGAAGCTAATCAAGTACAATTTATTTTGTTGCGACATTAGAGAAAAAAAAAAAAAGAAACATTAAAATAGCTTCTAAAGTCAGGGTATAGGTGATGAAAATAATGAGAAAAATTAATCTCTTAGGTGGCAGATTCATGGAAATTGTTGATTTTGTAGGAAGATGTGTTTATCAGTCACTGTGCTGGTTTCATGGGAACTGCATCATAGAATAAACATGGAGGACAGGCCATTAGCTGCCCTGAGTCAGCTGGGAAGTTAAGTCAGGGTAGCTGACCCAATCTGACTGACAGGTGTATCCCACATAACTTAAGTCACTTCCATTATAAAAAATGGAGGTGAGCTGGAAAAAATGAGCTGGAGCCCCTCCCTCTTGGTTTGTTGCTTCCTCTGCTATTCTTGAGGACTAGGTTGAGTATGAATTTGTATACTTTATGTTGGTGCTTGTATTAGATCTGTTATTTCATTGTATCTTTTTATATGTCAACTTGAAAGGCTTCTTCTCTTCCTGATTCTTCATAGCTGGAGAAGGGACATTGTGTGAGCTGCTTGAGTTTAGACCTGGATATGGGCTAAATGAAAACACCCACACTTTCTTAACTAGCTTTTTGAGACTCTTTTTGTGCATAAAAAAACCCCGAACACTTGTTTGACTGTGTGGCAAAATACTTGATGAAGAGAAATATTTGTAGGTTGAAACAATCTAGAAAACCTTCACATAGGCTTTACCAATGCTTGGCTATGTCCATAGCATTCTGGAAGGGCAGCCTCCAGCATGATAATGTTTTGGTCAATGTTTTGGGCTTCATCCAACTTTCAGCCTAGAGCAATGCTATGCTGGCAGCCTACTGACAACCTGCTTGGTAGCTCAGTGCTTCACAATGTGGGGCTTATGCCTATGATCCCTACACAAAGCATGTTCCATGAAACAGCTCTGCCTTTAAGGGCAAAACTCTTTGTCACCACATGTTCCAAAAGTGTCTAATAACACAAAATATCAGAACTGTAGAACGTTTAACCATTAGCAGATGTGCTGAGGCACTCTTCTTAATTTTCTCCTAAGGGAAAATATGGGCATTCCATGAAATTCTGCACAGAGCTTTTCTCTTGGTAATAAGAAAACCAACAAGTAGCTGGTATGCAGCATTTTTCAAAAGCAGATTTCAAAAGCCTTCATAAAAGCAGTCAATACTATTTTTTCTGGGTTTTTTTAATAAAAAAAGCACAGAAACCTGAAGTTTGTCAGGGGGCTAGTCTTGGAATATGGAACTGGTTCTTGGAATTCAGGTCTCCTGAGTGCCACTCAATTGGCCAGTACACTCAGTACACAGGGCCTAGAGGATTTATATAAATTACTAGGTATTAACCTCAGCCTCTGACAAATATGTGTTAGACTTGCTTGCCAAAATGTCACACTAGAAGTCTACTGAGGGAAATAATTTCAAATAGGAATTTGAATATCATTTTCCTCAAAGGCAACCTGCAACAGAAAAGGCACAAAAATAATCTTGTCTTTATAACTGTGTACTTTTTATTATTGTTTCACATCAAAAATTCAACTTCTGTTGCCTTGAAAGCCTCTTTAACATATTGGGACAAAAACAGCCCTCAGTCACAATCATTAATGCATATGAATCATGGAATAGTGCTGTTGTGAGACTTCTAATAGCCTGAGCTCCCAGACCTGGTTTTTTTCATCATTTTAATTAAACCTGGCTTCAGTGAACAAGGTAGCAAAGAAAAGGTCAAGCTAGAAAAGGTGTTGGAACCACCGGGAATTGCCTTCCATAATATCCTTTACCTAGCCCAGGCCACCTAAAGAGCTAAAATCAAAACTATGTGCAATTTTTTTCATGTCCAAATTTTATGAACTTTCCACTCATTCTCCTCAACTAATCCACCCATATAAAATCAGCGGTGACTTTGGATATAAAGACAAAGTAGATATCAGTGTCATGACTCATCAATTTTAAGGATGAGGTGATCTACCTCAAAGGTTGAATCAGTAGCTCTTCTGCAAAAGTATTAACTCTGGAAAATAAACATTCCCTCTAACAAGATCATTTCCTTACTTCTACTTTTACAGCTTTCACAAGACATGACAAAACAAACTAAGTGTTTAGTTGGTGAGGGTGTACATGAATCATTTACTGTGGGAGTGAGACCTGGGGGAGGTCATGTGCAATGTCCCAGTGTACATTACATAGAGTTAAGGGTGGCTCAGTGACTGCTCTTTAACCCAGCACTGAATTTACTATGTGTCACCATGTGTGGTCTCAATAACCTGGTTCACAAAAGGTCTCAAAAGGTATGATTGCAATCTGTTTGATTTCAGTAAAGTAGAATAGTTCTCTAACTGTGTGCTATAAAGGTATTCGTAGGATAGGCCTTTATCATAACACCAGCATTGCCAGCATACCTAGGCAATAATAGTTTGGATCTTCTTCTCTTCTATTCATAAATAATTTTTTAATATATATTAGAAAAAACAAGCAGTTCTCTAGAATCTAAAGTTTCACCTAGATGATAAATTTGTAGCATTCAATTATGAGAAAAATATTAAAAACCCCCAGTTTACTATTTTAGATTACATTATCTGTTCTCGACAGTTTGCTTAGTTGAAAAATTTTATCCAGAAACAGATAATAATTTATTTTTATTTTTTGAGTGCCAGTTTATCTAAAAAGCAATATTTTGTTCATGTGACCTATGTAAGAGGGAAATTTTTATTGTAACCAGGTTAAAGAAAAAAAAAACCCCAATTAAAGAAGAAACAAATGGTGCATGTCAAGGTGCAAGATGCACTTAAAGTCCAGTTGATTGTTTTGTGTATAAAACTTAACACCATTGTTGGGTTATGAGGGTAAAATGAGTAATAATAAAAAAAACCCTTTTCTTTTAAGCTGAAATTATTTTTTGCTACCCAACTACCTAGTTACAAGGGAAGATTGCTGCTAAGACATATATGTATAAATTCAACTGCAGGTACTTTTAGCAGAACTGACTTGAGCCAACATAAGATATTCCAGTTTCACTTCATGTGTTGCAAAATGTCACTCCATCTTGCAAAAGAATGCTCATTATTCTATGCATAAAGTTGGTCAGATAAATGGGCCATGGCAGGAAGTCATGAGGTAGAATAAAAATGTCTTGGGACACATTGCTCATGTTATCTGGACTGTATTATATTACTATTCCAAAAGACAAAGTTATTTCAGGCAAAGGTTTTCAGGACTCTAAGAAAAGGCAGATATGGCATTCACTTAAACTGATGACTGAACTGAGTAACACCCCAAAGGTAAGCAAAATTGTGAAGAAATAAGTCTGTGCAATAAAAAGTAAATGCACCAGGAATAGTACTATATTAATATTATAGTAAATTGATTCATTCAGAATTTAATCTGGACACTTTTGGAAACTGTCCATCAATCACTGGCTAAGGCTGAAGATGAATGACAAATTAAAGATTTTACTATGCCCTAGGCATCCTTTCACTCGTTTTACTTTAATACCACTATTAAGTGAACCATCTGGCTTGCTTTTAATGACCTACAGACAGCTAAAAGCTGTCCAACCTCTGTCTTTCTTCTGCTCTCTCCTGCAAAATGTCCTGGCCCAAAACATTCAAACACAGCTGTGTGAAAGCAGGTAAGGCTTTATGCCCCTAGGGAGAGATGTGGATGCAGGACTGCAGCGCTACCTACCTGTATTTGACAGTCTTATTCTTGTCACATAAATAATTACTTTAGAAGGAGAAATGTTTGTGTGTTTGTTTTGCTTTGGTTTGATTTTTCAAATTAACCATAATCTGGAGTAGCCTCCTTTCTGTGCTTTTTCAATATGACTATGAACTGATACAGCATGAAAACAACAGACCCAATTGGCATTAAGTTGTACAGCTCATTACTACACATCTCTGGTATAATAAAGTGTCCAGTTCTGGGCCTCTCAGTTCAGGAAGGAGATTGAGGTGCTGGAGCAGGTCCAGAGAAGAGCAAGGAGGCTGTGAAGGGACTCCAGCACAAGTCCTGTGAGGAAGGGCTGAGCAGTAACACAAGAGGGCATGGACTTAAGCTCTGCCAGAGGAGGTTTAGGTTAGATATTAGGAAGAAATTCTTTACAGAGAGGGTGATCAGGCATTGTAATGGGCTGCCCAGGGAGGTGGTGGATGCTTTGTCCCTGGAGGTTTTTAAGAAGAGACTGGATGTGGCACTCGGTGCCGTGGTCTGGTAACCACAGTGGTAGTAGATCAAGAGTTGGACTTGATGATCCCAGAGGTCCTTTCCAGCCTGGCACTGACTCTATGATTCTAAGTCATGAGCTATACTCCAGAGTGTTGGTAGCACTTAAAAGTGGAGTGAGAGGGCATTTGAGCAGAGGGCTCAAATTTGGTCAGGGCAGGGCTGCAGAGAGCCGGAGATCAGCTCTGCAGCAGCTTCCTTGTGTCAGGGCCTGACGTGTAGTCCTGGGCCTTGGGCAGGGTGGGGGGAGCCCTGGAGCCGGGCAGGGACAGTCAGGGCTGGCAGTGCCACAGGGCACTTCTCTCACCATGCTAAATTCACCTGGATGTGAAACTGTGTGAAACAGCAGTACCAAACTGCAATGAAAGTGTTTATCCTGGATATTTTAATAGGCTAAGTGTCAACTTTTTTGTGTGTGTTTAAATGGAGTACGTAAGAAAGAAGCAGTTTTCCTAGCATGCGTATTTGTAACAAGGTGGTACTGAAAATGTACTTTTATAACTCTGCTAATTAAATTCCAAAAAAGTGAAATAGAAGGCCGTGGGTATTCTCCAGAATGAAATACTATCCCTCCTCAACCTCACTCTATAACACTGATTTAAAGAGCATAGTTAATCTCATTTATGAAGTGGCTTTAGGTTATGCAAGATGGCTGTAAATTGCAGTTTAGCTCCCACTAATGTCCTATTGCTGGTTATAATACCTGGTAATTTGGTGAGCAAGATGTTTTTCCATCCACCCTGAAGACCAAGTTCTGTATCCCGCTGTCAATATAACACCTGACTCAATGAATTTCAGAGCCATTACTGAACTCTGCAAAGATCAAAGTCAATTGACCTTGGGATGTACATACTGAGCCATGAACATGCAATTATTCAGAAACAAGCTGCCTATTGCATCTTATTATTTGTATATATAAGAGGAACTTGCAATTCTGGGGTTGCTCTGGTCACATTTTTGTCCCCTAACACAGTAATGAAATAGAAGTCAATTGTTAAAATAGTAAGTAGGCAGTAGGTAGCTAAGAAAGAGAATCACAGATTTACCCTTGGCAGTATTCATAGTGCATGATTTCATTCCAAATTGAAACAAAGAGCAGTACTGTTTAGTAATGAACAAATTAAATCACCTCTATTGCTTGAAGTTACACAGTACAGTACTACAGCATTCAGCAAAACTAAACCACTCAAAATAAAACTGCTAATACTATAATAATGCACAGTTTCTTTTTCATAATAATAATAGCCTTGTATTCTTCCCTGTCTCTTCTGATGCTCTGTACCCCTATATCATCAACCAGCCTCCTCAATGTCATAAACAACAAAATCAATACCATCAGCACCAATCAGCACCAAAGTTTTTGCTCCACCTGGTGACTGTGTGAAAAAGGAAAATGGCATTGGTTTTGTGCATTAGGTAATAAGTGTTTATGTATATTTCGCTGAAAGTTAAGTAAGTGTAGACTTCTTCCTAATGTACAAAAAATACCCCCCAAACACTTCATATATGTTCCACACACATGATATCACGTATCATCAGGGCAAATACCTACACAAATAATCTATTTCAAGCCATAAAAGATCCTTTCTTCATGAAAGATATTTTGCGAGATCCACAGGAAGATCTAGCATCTCCAGCAATGGCAGATTTCCTGTGGATTTGTGTGCCAAGTTCTTATGGCTTCAGTTATGCCAGGCTTTTGTTCTTTTCATGGTCCACATAACACCTCTCTATCTGATCTCACTTCTAACACCAGTGTGTCCTGCTCTCCCTCATATCACTTAGCCCACCAGCAGGGTATTTTAAATTCCCTGCTCCATCTTGTATCCTTGAAACCTCTGAACTGCAAAATACTGTTCCTTCTTGTGTTCCCTAAATCCTGTATGGAGAGCACAGTATGAAGTGCAGTTGGTGGTGGGTTGTTACATGCATTTAGGGAACAGAAAGCTGACAGTCAAGGCACAATGCTTATTTGCCTTATGCAGCTACTGTTCTTCCAAACTGTATATGGAATTAATGTTTTTCTGACATCTTTATTACTCTATAAAACTTAATTGAAAGTGGTGAATATTAAAAAATATTTAGAGGAGATCAATGGAGAATCTAGAGTACTGAAGCTAGTTATCTGCACAGGTGAGAAATCAGGTCAGGACTTAGGTATTTACCCTTAGGAACCTCTATTTCAAAAATTTAGCTTACATTTCTGCTGAAAACGGCAGGACAGATGCTAAAAAAGAATTTGGAAGACAACAGGCAAAAGATGCTTCAGCACCAATACTTCTAACTTTTCTTGGTGTTTAGAGAAACTAGAAAAGGTCGTTCCTTTCCATTCTTATATAAAGTAATATGATTAAATGAAGTTTTATACATCCTCAAAAGAGCTGTAGAGCCAGAATTTGAAGTAAGACTCAAAAACTGTCATTTAAAAAAAGAAAAGATATTTGATAAGATTAAAACAGAAATGCAAACAGGCTGAGCCTTAACAGATCACAGCACCATAATTCCAGATGTACAACTGCTCGAAACAGCACTTCCACACAGGGGCTGTATTTAGACTACTACAATAGGTGCTTAAAGTACATTCCTGTTTTTTTATATTAACTTATTAACCCAAGATCTGCTGCCCTAAGCAATCACCAAATTTAATTTTAGGCTTTCTTGACCTTACAGATGTCATGCTTTATAGAGTACTTAGTTAACTATAGTAAGTAATAAATTTATTATTTTATGTATAATTACTATACTATAGTTAATAAAGTAAACCAGAATATGGCTCAATGTAACAGATTCCTGACTGAATTCATTAATGCAGTTTTAACTTGCTTACTTCCCATCATGACTAATCAAGAAAAAGGTGCAAAAGGTACCAGAGCCTATTTGAAGAAATCACTGCTCTACTGATTAGAAAGAATCTTGTTTCCCAGATTAGATGTGCTGTTCTTGTGCCCAGAATTATTTTTCTGTTTAAAAAATTTCCTCCCACATACATACATTCTTCTTCATCTAACATTTATGTATAATTATCCCATATACTCTCATCATCTTTCATTGCTAGGCTACGAGCCTATAATCAGTCTTTGCTTGTAAAATAGGCAGTTCTAAGTCCTTGGCTTGAATCCTGTGTACAACCCCAGTTCCTTGTTTTCAAGTCACGTGGATTCTAAAAAGAGACAGTGAAGAAAAGGCCAGATATGAAAGGTTGATGATCCCAGTAATGTTTTCTTCAATTGCTGCATTTCAGTGGGCCTTCTTTCTGTATGAATGGACGGAGGCTATATAATAATTTTTATCTGTATTAGAAATCAGTATAAATATTTTCCATATTCATTGCTATATCAAACTAGCTGCTTCCTGTTAAAAACATCTCTGGACCAAAATACTCAGGTTTATCTCTTTCTGCTGCTATTTCTAACTTATGACTACTCGTTGTGTATTTTTTTTAAATAACTTTCATGAGCATTGCATTTTTATCTTGTTTCTATTCCATTTTTAAAATCACCCTTTTCTTCCTACAGATAGTATGGTCATCAATAAATGGCAAGTCAGCACTGAGACCAAGAATAAAAATAGTAAATCTGTAACGAATTTATGAAATACAGCACTGAAGAACTATGAGATTTCTGTATTATAAGGTGTTGGTTTCTTTGGAATTATTAGAAAATATACTATGATTTGCTTGTATTGTGCTTACTTTTTTGGTCTATAAATACTTGTTTAGCATCACCAGAAATAATCCAAACTCTGGCTCATTCACCTGTAGAATCCTATTAATTTAATAATACATAACAGGTGTTGTTTTATATAACTTCTATATCTGCAAGGCTACTTTGTTGAAGGAAACCATACCAGCTCTGATTCCATGGAATCAGGTAGTTTAGAAGAAATATTAAAATTCTAATAATAAGTATATAGGGATCTAATATGTGGACTATTAAAATGTAAATCAAATGTTTTGTCAATAAAACAATAATGCCCCCTAGAGCCCCGCTTTAACCAAAGTACTCATTCTTAACTCTCAACCTGAGCATTTTACATACACAAAAAAGCCATGAGATTCAAGGTGAAAAATAATACTGAAATCGCACCTACTGCAGATGGGGAAAAAAGTGAGATATCAGATAGAAGTGTTCAGTAACAGCTGCATCATCTGAAAAAGAAATTGTCCTGATAGCAGGAACTACAGGAGGAATTAATTAAAAAAAAAAAAAACAAACTAGAAAAAACCACCAGGGTGATGCTATATTTCTGTGCCTTAAGAGTATGAAAATGTGAGTGAACTTTCTCATTCACTCTCAAAAGTGGAAATGCCAGTCTATTCCCTGTAACTGGATGACACTAGGAGAAGCTAAAAGCAGTTGTGCTGCTGATCAGCTTCAGAAAATGAATGGGCCAACAAGCACTGAGCACATGTCAAGATTCAAAAGCAACCAGGAACTCAAATGGCAACCTGAAAATAAAAGATGGTGACTTTTGGTTTAAAAATGAACAAAGAGAATGTAGAAAAGGCACCAGACCACGGACAAGAGGGAAATTTCCCACTGGCTGAAAAAGGGGAAACACAACCCCCACTTTTAAAATTAGAAGAAAAGAGATGATCCCCAGATCTCTGGGGACTGCAGGCCAGTCAGTCTCATCTCTGCCCGGCAAAGACATGGAGCAGAAAATTCTGGAAACTATGCTAAGGTACATGGAAAATTAGGAGGTGATTGGTGGCAGCCAACAAGAATTCACCAAGGGCAATTGTTCCTGAAAAATTTGGTGGCCTTTTACAGTAGGTTTCCAATGTTGGTCCTCTAATTGGAGAGACATGGACTTGATGGATGGACCACTTGGTGGATAAGGAATTGGCTGGATTTGCTGGAGAGCTGACCATATCCTGGGCTGCATCAAAAGAAGTGTGAACAGCAGGTCAAGCAAGGTGGTGACCATCCTCTACTCTGCTCTCTTGAGACCTCACTTGGAGTACTGTGTCCAGTTCTGAAGTTCTCAACTCAAGAAGGGCATGGAGCTGTTGGAATAAGCCCAGAAGAGAGACATGAAGATGACCAGAGGGCTGAAGAAGAATACAGGCTGAGAGAGTTGGGGTTGTGCAGCCTGGAGAAAAGAAGATGTCTCCAGGGAGACCTTACAGTACCTTCCAGTAGCTGGTGTGGGCCTACAGGAAAGCTGGGGAGGGACTTTCCACAAGGGCATGCAGTGATAGGACAAGGGGCAATGGCTTCAAACTGGAAGAGGGTAGATTTAGGTTAGACATTAGGGAGAAATTCTTTCCTGTGAGGGTGGTGAGACACTGAAACAGATTGCCTGGGTTGGATGAGGATGCACTCTTCTTGGCAGTGTTCAAGGCCAGGCTGGATGGGCTTTGAGCAGCCTGATCTATTGTAAGGTGTCTCTGCCCATGCAGGAAGTTTTGAACTAGATGATCCTGAAGGCTCTTTCTAGCCCAAACAATTCTATGATTTTAAATGTATGAGGATAAGAATAAACATCCATAGTCTGATGACTCACACCTTTATTACATGTTTCAAAATCACAAATGTGATGTCTGACCTGAAGTTCAAACATGAAGCCACAGCTAATCAGCTTGGCAAAAAATCAATTGGAAAGTGTCAATCCTTTCAACATGGCCTAGGCCGGTCAACTCCTGTACATCTTGGGTTCCCAAACAGCTGCTCTTCATTGTGAATAACAGGGACAATGGCATAATATCTTTTGTCCTGCACTATAGTGCCTCAAACTAGAAAACTCCTTATTCTTTTTCCCCTTCTCTCTAGGGGCAAGTCATTTTAGAGATCTGAATGAATATTTAGCAAAGCTGCAAACTAGGTAAAGGTGTCTCCATGTTCTCCCAAGAGAACACTCAGCTCTTCTGTGGTAATGCAGTTCTATTTGTTCCTCCTCCAATTATCTCTAAACTCAATTATAGCAGAAATTTTAAAAGTTTGCCTTCACAGAGACAAACAGGTCTTTATATAAGGCACAAGAGACTGTAGTGTCAAGTCTGATCACACATATGGGCCCTTGATTTTCATGTTCTTTTATCAGACTTATCACTTTTCTAACTACTGTGTAACAGTAAGAAAGATAGTCAATCTTCCCTTTAGACTCTAAGGAACTCAAAAGAGTTCTGCCTGTGAGTAGTAACTGACCTCTCACTTAAAAAATAAAAAAATTCATTTGTGTAACCTTAATTTTACTGGTTTTACTTACAGCAATTGGATTTCATTATGCCTTTGTCTGAAAGATAAAAGAGCTCTCTCCAGCTAAACAGTAGTGATGGTAACAAAAGAGCATGGTACAGACTTCTGCAATTATTCTCACAAAAGCTGGAGACCTGGTTGTTCTCTTAAGAAAGGCCAAGGCAGTTTTAAAATCAACCAAACAAATTGGTTTATGCTTTCTGGTCCATCTCTTTCAGCATCCAATATTTTCTTGTCACACTGACCATAATTCAGGGTTTTTAAAATGTGTGGCAGCAACAGCATCTGGTAGATCACGGAACCACAGAATCAGCCAGGTTGCAAAGGACCTCTGAGATCATCAAGTCCAACCCTTAATCCAATAGATGTGAGGACTGGTTTCAGTTGAGGTATCAGCATTCACTTACTGAACAGCAAAAGGGACCAGATTCATCATACCCTTTCTCAGGTACTAAGAAAACCCTCTTACATGAACAGCCGAGCAGATGATTGAGAGTTTAAAATCATTTTCTTAGCCAGTGTATACATTTCAGTGATCAGGAATGAAAATTCAAGCCTTTGAATTCTTGGAAACCATAAAGAGCAGTACAAGTAATTTTGGTCTAGGGGACAGACTCTCTCATGACTGCAAATTTACCAACATAACTGAATAGTCAGCCATTGGATTTAAGTGTGTGTCTTAAAGACTAAATGGGGAAATTAGTTTGAGGCATTACTGATTATTTGCTTGGCATGAACAAAAAATATAAGCATGGAATGAAATACATTTAAGTGTGATGCTTTGAGAAAACACAAGATATGCAAGGTAAAGATAGGCTTGTAGCTGCAAATGCAGGACTGGCAGGTTTTAATACTGTTTCTGTCACAGTCTTCCTGTCTGTTCTTATACAGATCACTATTTGATGCTTCTACCTTCTCCCTGAAGTAAAATGTGAGCTGTTAACAAGGTCCAATTCTGTATATAATGATTACAACATGATTTGAGAGCCTTGGGTGTAATTTGTTCCATGTTAGTTTGTGGAAAGACTGAGGACTGTTTAACCAGAGTAAAGATGAGCAATACTGTGCCTTTGCCACAGCCTGCTGCATTTAGAGAGTGAAGGCTGGCCTGTTCCTAACCCAGCTGCAATGCCAGGAAACCTGATTGCTCTCAGGAATTTGCTATTACCCACTAGCTAAAGGTTACTCTCAGCCCAGGTTAGCAAAGGGATGGGGTCCATAGGGAAGTTTCTTCACTCTGGGGCTGGCTATATTAGCTCAAATAACATTTTGAAGTGTCTTAAGACTGTGTGGTAAAGTGAAAAGGAAGATATGTACTTTAATTTCTACCGGGTGAGCTGTGGGGTTAAGGAAAATGCAGTGCCTAAATTGCAATGCCTTTTCATGGGAATACAATGAATCCCTTATGGAATGTGTGCCTCCCTGGAAAATCTCTCCCTTAAGCCCCCATTTTTCAATAAGAATTGTGCATATGCCTGAAGAACACCAACTTTTGCTGTGGCTTTTTTCCAAGTCAGAGCAAAATAGTTCCTACATCCTGATATATCTAAAAGGTAGCAGGAAAAGATACCTACAGCATAGTTAATGTACCTTCATTGTAGGCTTACAACTTACTATATAAATTTATCCCATTTTCCTCTTTTTGCAAGAAAAGATACTCACTGAACCAAAAGGCCCAGATACATATTTCACATTTTTAAATATTATGCAGCAAAAAACCATCAACATATGAGTGGTTTTGTGTACCCAGTCATTTTGTGGCAGAATACTTTTGTGAGTTTGATCTAAATATTTTTCAATCAATCTGAAGCATTTCACAGGATTATAATGGCACTTTTGTCCTGTACTGCATTACCCAGTCAAAAAGGTAACTCGCATAGTAGCAGATGACAAAGGGTATTCTACTGATATTAAGAAAGAATACTTCTTCTCTGAAAAGACTGCATTCAACAAATATGCCATTCTATTATTGATTTGTTTATGATTCTTAACCTCTAAATTATGTGATGAGTACATTTAGTTAAATCAGTCAGTATTATATACCAAACTTTGATTGCCTTTGATTTTTCAGGGAATTCAACCAGGGAGAGCTGCTCAATCTTTATCTGTGGTAAGAATTATCAATATCATCACTGTGATGATGGTTTTTTGGGACTCATGAACTTTCAAAAATGCCTCAACATTATATGGTAGGCAAATACGGCATCGTAATTCACTTGTATGAACAAGTACATTTCTAATTCAGTGAAAATGTCTGCTCTCCTGTGTGAGCACGGGTGAATATATCATAAAGATGAATGAGTGAAAAACCAAACCAAAATGAAAACACCCTTTGGCACGATATCCAGAAATGTTTTTGCTACGATATAGTTGAATAAAACATCAGGCTTCTTCAGCAAGTAACAGCTTCTGACTACTCCCTGATGGATGTGCTTGAAAGCAAATGCTCATCCTTTGCTTACTGACAAAGGTGACCCTTTGATATTCTGAGCACTTGATGCTGAAAATCAAATCCTGAAATATGTCTGTGAATTTTATATGCTATATAAAAGTGTGTGTGGCAGGGAAGAAAGTAGGGGGATAGAGAAGAGAGGATATAGACAAACACTAAAACAAATGAGAAACCACATTCAGATTTAAATGAAGACTTAACAGGAAGGAAATTAATTCATATCCTCAGGTTTAGTTGATAATCTATTTAATCTGTTTGTCATTTAATCTATTTGCATGCCTGGACCATCTAGATCTAGAGTTCAGAAGCTAGGGAAAGGAAAAGTATCTCCATGATATGTTCTAAAACTTCATTTCAAAGCAAAGTTTGTGCCATGCAAACAGATAATTAAGCATTTGTGTAAGACAGCAGGTACAGTCTAAAAGGCTGCACATTTAAATATCAAAAGGACACTCTTGAGGAAGGTTGCTCAACCAAGCATATGTTTATGGGAAACTTCAGCCAAAGAGGACATTGAGTAGGTTCTTCTTTCACATTCGTCAAAGTCCATTAGTCAGAATGCGATCGGATAACTCACATGACTTAAAAGCTACAACAGAAGGATGTAGGCCCTTTAGAAAGGCCGGGTCAGGAGGGCAAGGAGGTGAATTAGTAAAAGATCAGCTCAAGGGGATGAAACTTTGCTTTGGAACAGGTGACAAATAAGTCAAGAGCTTGGGGATAAAAGGACAGACCAACACAAAGCATTACTTTAGTCATGTGCTGCAGTCTGCCTGCTCAAAGAGATGAAGTAGATGCATCTTTCTTTAGAGAGATGGAGAAATCCCTATGGTTGCAGGCCATGGTACTCATGGGAGACATTAATCATTCTAATGTTTGCTGGGAGGACAATATGTCTGTGTGCAAGCAACCCAGGGTTCTGCATCATGTCATAAGACAATTTCTTGACCTAAGTGATTGATGAGTTGACCAGAGGATGCATTATGTTGGACCCACTATTCATTATTAAAGAACTGCTCAAAGATGTTAAAGTGAAATTTGTCACAGGGCCCAAAGGCCCCTGAGCCTTGAAGAATATTCTGGTGGAGTGAAGCATTATACACAGCAGAAAAAAAAAAATCAATAAATTAGGAACCTTTTAAGTTAATTGGAAAAACTCAGTTCCATAGGACAGCACTGGATGCATGCAAGGATGGTGATGGAAGGTTTTCTTTCTATAATGCTTGGAAAGTCATGGTAATTGAGGAAGGTTCTTAAATCTGAAAATAGGGAAAGCAACAGTCATTCTACAAAAAGGGCAAGAAGAAGTATCTGAGAACTAGAGAATGAGCAGCTATATGTCAGTTCCAGGGAACATCATAAAAAAAAAAATCCACTTGGAGGATAAATCCAGACACATGAAGTAAAGAAGGTGATTTGGAACAGCTGGCATGTATCTAGTAATGGAAATTTATGCTTAACTAACCTGATAGTCTTCCAAGAATACACAGATTGTGGACAAGCAGAGCATAACCAGTCTTCTATAGTACCTGCAGACAAACCAGAGAGGTATGGACTGGAAAAATGTCCAGTTAAGGTGAGAGGAGAGCTGGCTGGATAGCCAAGCTCAAAGAGTTGTGATCTGTGGTATGAAGTCAGACTGGTGGGTGATTACTAGTGGTTTTTCAGGGGTTGATATTGGGCCTCAGTGATGCTATACGTCTTTATTAATGACTCAAATCATGGAATGCATCCTCAGAAGTTTTGTAAATGATAAAACATGGACATTTGTTGAGAGAAGCATTCTCAATACCAAGAATGCTGAGAAAACCAACTGGCTTATTTCAGCAAAAGTACAGACTATTTATTGAAGGCATTGTTCATCCTCCTCCATTGAGAGTTTGTGAGAACAGAGCTGGAGTACTGCATCTAGTTTTACTTCTCTACACAAACAAGGTATTAACACATTACAGTGAGTTTACAGAAAGGTCACAGGGAGAGTTAGAGGGGCTGGAGTGTATGATGTATGAGGAGAGGGAAATTGGTTTATTTAGAATTAAGAAGAGAAGGCTTATTGTTCACCGTGACCTAATGGGGAGATGTAGAGAAGGTAGAGATAGAGAAGGCAGTGATAGAATGAGAAGCAATAGACACATGTTGCAGTGAGGGAAGTTCTGATAAGGTTTTGGAAAGGGAAAAAAAGGAAGATGGTTAAGCAATGAGAGAAGTGACAGAGAAGTTGTGTAGTCTCCATCTTTGGAAATTCATAAAAATGGACCGGACACTGAGCAACCTGTTGTAATTGGACCTGCTTTGAGCAGGGAATTATACCAGATAACCTCTCGGGTTTTCTTCCAGCCTCAACTATTCTGTGATTCTATCTGGCAGGAGTGATATTCAGTCCCAGGCTTAGGTAACAGATCAAGATCCAACAGTGCTGGTCTAGGAAAGTGGGTTCATTTTGACTGGACACCCTGGAATTCATTTGGTGATAATACTTGCATTTTTACCCTCCCAGTTGTATCATACCTAGTTTTCATAGAAGAAATAATTATCTTTGAAGCACATATAGTTGGTGTGACCCTATCAGTCTAAATGATGTAAATGGAATTTTTCATAAAATATTTTCAGTAGGTAATATAATAGATATTTGCATAAGGTGGGTTTATCAGGCCAGTGGTGACAGGCTTTGTTATTTGGAAGTAGCACGAGGCTTAAGCTCACACCAGTTTACAATTACCATGAATAGCCATGCAAGAGTTTTTATCCACAGGGCACTAACTCTTTGCCCACAAACCCCTTGGCAGTTGTTATTCACTATGTGTACAGGACATTCTGTGAGGAATTTTAGCAGTTGTAAGCAGCGTTAACTCTGCTTTAAGCAAGTGACCTGAAATGTGTAAAACCACAGAAAGAACATACAGTGGAAAGAAGCTATGAATGCTCTAACACCTCTGTTTGCATGCCCTTTAAATCCTCTGACTGTGCCCCAGCGAGCGTGATCACAGGGGCTGCTAGTTAGGAGGAAGCATGTCATAGAGCCAAAAGTATAGTTATACTGTTTGGTCCTTTCTTTTAAGGGGAACTTAGCCTTACATTAATGATGACATGATGCTAAACACAGAAGTTATACAAATAACTTGACTTAGCTTGATGTTGCCTTCCAACACAAAGATGCAGTATGGGCAAAGCTCACAAACATGCTAAAGATGGATGAATGCTCATTATGTGAGCTTGTGTGGGACAATAAAACCTTTGGAAAAACAGACACCCAGTGGTGGAACATCACTTGATGTTTCACAAAGAGACTAAGTAAGAAATAGTGCCAGGTAGGCGATATTCCTACAGAGAGAAGCCATTCCAGCTGAGATCCAGCCTTGCTTTGTACAACATGACTCATGCAAGTTGAAGGTGGAAGGACAGCAGCCTTCTTTGTATGATATGACTCCAAAATAAATAACACTGAGAAGAAAACAGCGGGAATGACAGTCCTAGCAGGAACCTTTGCTGTTGTTTTTCTGCTTTAATGTACATTTTTGACTCCTGGTGTTTTATTTCTTTTTAGTGAAATTTGTTCTGTTGTTCTGTTTGGGTTTGGGTTTGTTTTTGTTTTTGTTTTTCTGTGTGTGTGAAATTAGAAAAGAAGAGAGGAAGGATTTATATTTTTCCATTCTCCTTTCCTTCCAGAGGGTGATTCTTCCCTTTCTTTCATCTGACACCTCAGACTTTAATGATAACTACAAGCTTCACTGAATCCTGAAGTACTTGCAAGTGCATGCTGAGGTTTGTTTCACCTCATTGATGGTGAAAGCAAGCCACAGTCTGCATTAGTGTGTAGGCATCTGCAGTAGCTATTCACATCACAACACATTTTCAGTTTGTGTTTTGAAATGTTATACTGCCTGGCTACAGCTCTCAATCTGCTGCTGCCCTGCTGTGAACCTGTGTTCGCCAGTGAGGGAAACATCAGCAAAAGAAAAGGGAGTCACAGGCAATATGAGCTTCATTTAGTAAAAGCCTTTTGCTAAGCTTTATGGTTTAATATTTTTGGTGAGCCAACGGTGAAAAACAAATGGAGGAATAACAACGGTTCTTTGTCTTGATCCTGAGAAAAAGGATCTTTTTTTTTAGCCATCGCTAGCCATCCACAAGTGCTTTATTCATGGCACTGAAGCTTTATAATGAGGACTTTGCTGCAGTGTACAAACAAATAAGAAAATGGTAATCAGAGCTCCAAAGACCAGCAATCTAAGAAACCCAAAACATAGCATGAATTCACCTGCTGTCTCTCATTGGGTTGGAAGATTAATGTGTTCAGCTGTTTTTCTATAGCTAGAAGCCTAGGAGCACACAGTTCATGAAGATGTGCAGATTGCTAATGAGTAGGACAAGATGATCTGTAAAAAGATGTGGCCCAAAATATAAGCACTGGTGTGAGAGGGTTATTAGCATATGGAAGAAAAAATTGTTATTTCAGGACACACACACACAAGAATTAACAGAAATATTGGCTTGAGGGTCCCAGGATTTGCTAGCTTCTCTGGGTGAAATGAAAAGAAAGGGAGGAGGTTATGTAGTGTTACATTGTAAGTACCATCATGTATCTTAATGTCGGATATGTGGTGTGTGTGAAACAGATGGTTTTAAGGCTCACATATTGTGTAATAGGTTTGGATAAAAGGATGGTGCCAAGTAGATTCACAATTATAATGATCATAAACATTAACCACGCTGTATTTCCTGCCTTTCTGAATAACACTCTTGCCCATCCCACCTAGATCTCATTATCTCCTTTCTTAGCCTCCATACAATAGTTTTAAATCAACAAGTTCTTTCCGTATTTTCATGCTGGGCCTCCAACCTCTCAACTGTCCCTTACTTCAGAGGTATCTCTATTCCACAGAGACTGACAGTGCAGAGAACTTCTGCCAGTGCCAGTAAATCTTTCAAAGGGGAACATAAGACAAGTGTGTGTGTATGTGTGTGCAATTCAATATAGAAATGAAGGGCAGTTGGGAAAGTCAAATGGTGGAACATAAAATATGAATGATGGATGAGGAATAAAGGAAGTGCAGATGTGCCACAGCATTTGTTCTACCTTTTAAGAGAATTAAAGGTATTCAGCCTATTGAAGCAGGAGGCAGGAGATTTAATGATTTAAACAGGGGGGCTAAAAACTCTTTGTGGGTTTTTTTTGTGGTTTTGTTTGTTTGTTTGGGGGGTTTTGTTAGGGTTTTTTTTTTTTTTTTTTAAGTATAGAAATTTCAGACTTTTAGTTGTGCTTAAAGTCTCTTAGCCTCCCTGAACATCAGTTTCTTCATGTCTAAAAGGCTGGTCTTAATGCTCTTTTCACCACAGTGTTAAGCGTATGATTGCAATCAACTAATATTGGTACATGTAAAGAACCCTGTGACTTTCTTCTCAGGAGCAAGAGCAGGAGTGCCATAAATGGCCCACAAAAGCCCTGTGCCTCCAGAAGTTCCTCCACAGAGAGTGGTGCTGACAGCAGTTAGTGCTCCCTGAGGACCACAGCATCCCTCACACAGGTGGTGTGCTGGCTGGAGGGAGCCTCAATCTAGAAAGGTTCAAAATTTTAGTTTGTCTCCATCTGCATGGTGAAGAGTGTGGAGGTTCTCCAAGAGGCACAGCATAAAGTCAAATTTCCTGCGCACATTTAGGTGTGAAAGAAAACTGTTAAGGACTTCACAGGGACAGGGGTCCAGCCCAGAGCCCTGTGTACACTGTGGTCAGTGCTGCAACCCACAGAGCACCTCAGGTTGATTTATGTAACCTGGGAATGATTAATAGATTTCTTCCATTTTGCTGTGAGCACTTCAAGCACAGGAATTGTTCAAGATTGAGAGGTTATTCAGAGCCTTAAAGCCTGGCTCTTGAGCTGCAAGTTCTCCTGAAAGTGTAGTACATAATCTAAACCCAGAGAAAGGACATTCTAAGCATCAAAACAAATTGAAAACTGTTTTAGGTAGACTCCCTGAACACAGAGAAGGAACAAGTGGAAATTTTACCATTAGGCCTTTTATAACAAATAGCCACTGTGTTTGGAACATTGGGCTGAAAGCATTAGGTATCTATCATAGTGGGAGTTACAAGGTAAAGAAAAACATTGGACAAGTGTTTGCCAATAGAACTGCATAAAGGATGACAAAGTGCAGATGGGAAGAGTAATTTTAGTTTACTTTTCACATCTTGCTTTTTTGGTAGAATACACATTTTGATAAGTACAGAATGCTAGTGTAGGAAAGATATGAGAGAAAGTGAAGTTTTCTCTTGATAGTTGTGATGTCATCCAATTAAGATATGATGCCTTTCAGCCATTGGTGTAATGTGACCCATTACTGCCTCAAATGCTGAAAATGAATTCACTGTATTACATAACAATAATTTCCCTTTTTTTAATAGCCCCTTTTTTAAAATAGCCTCACAGCCATATGTTTTTGTTTCAGTATGTGACTTAGTCTCATTACTATGGTTTGGAGAGATTCTACCTTTTGTTTTCTTTGCTTCCGGTGAAATACACTGTAAGAAATGGTTCTGTTTGCCTTAAGAATAGTTACATTAATAATAATAAATAAATAAATTAATTGTATTAACAGTTATATTAATAGTTCTGTTGCCTTCAGAAATAGAATCAGGCAACGGAAAGAAAAACAGTACCGAAACTATATTGTAAAACCATTTAGTTCATCCCCTTCTCCTCCAAAGGAGGATCAAGGGTACCTTAAACCATTCTTAACAGAGGGGAATTTATCTTTTCCAGCGGCTCTTTCAATACCAAAGAAAAGGATTCTGGTTATGCCTACAGTAATGCAGTATTCTTTCTACTTTGCCAAACCACACAGCAGCAGGACTTTGTCATCATTGAAAAATGGAGTTGTCAGTGGAGGATGATTGTTTATGATGGGTTGTACAGGTAGTAACATCAGATAGCTTCCAGGCAAGCATACTGCTTGAACTATATGAACATCAATAAGACACAGCAAAAATGAAAAGTATGTCTGGAAGTTTCCTTTTAGTGCCAGCCAGCCAGAATGTGACAAAACTGTTACACGGCTGTGCCTGCTGTTATCAGAAATAGTAAGTTACTCCTTTCCACTGTAGGCTAGCAGAAGTTATTCCTGGGTCAAAAAGTAAAATTTAGGAATTGTTCAGATCTTTCTTTAGTCTGAAGGAAAGAGGTATTCTATCCTGTTATGTAACAATGATTTGCATGTTTGTGCTCTGGCTAAACCACTCAGTGATGGATACCAGTACATGGATTTTATGCAGCCAATGGGACAGCCATGAAAAGATATAAAATGCATACAAATTGTAACTATACCTTTGAGTGTAATCTTGGAACAGAGCAGGGTTTTTTTCACTCTTTTGCCCAGGATTAGCTGAAGACCTCTAGGGAACATAGCACATATTTGTATATACAGCTGCACTACCACTTCATCGTTTGCCTGTGATTTAGAGAGGCATTCACCCCAGCCCTTTAAACTTGTACTAAGTAGCCACAACTTAGTAGGTACAACTAGATCTCTCTTCAAACCCAAATCAGATGCTGCAGATTTTGGCTAGGTAGTAATGCTGGGCACTTTGCTGCTTTGATGCTCATGTAATCCTTTTATTTTGGGATTGGATCTCTGCCAAATGCCATAATTTCTGAACCAGAAGAAAAGATATCTTCAGGTTAAAATGCCACCGTGCCTATCAATCACACTTCAATGAATAGCTGTAGTTCAAAAGTTATTCAGCAGTGCAATGAATAATTCCATTCAAGAAGTTTTCTGCATGTTTCTAATATTATTATGTCTGAGACTAACCAGGACTGGAAATGTGAATTTCTACTCTTTTAAAATGGCTTTATTTCATGAATATATAGGAATTAAATGAAGGGATACAAGAACTGTATAGTAAAATGGTGGATCTGGTGTCAGAGCCACAGCACATAATTAACTTTTATTGGTAACACTGGGACCTTCTTATTGGCAGCTTCTTATTCTTACCCAGTGTGATACAGCAGCATATTTGGGCTGACAGAAAAGTGAGCAGCACACAAAACTAGGGAGTACTTTTTAATATCTTACAGTACCCACGAGTACCAAAAAAGGGCTATTTGTTTTTGTGTGTGTTTAGGCAGTTACCTCCTAACTGATGGAAAATATCTGGATTCACTGGATATAGAGTATACAGTTTGGAGAACAGTAGTGCTCTGGTCCATGACTCAGATGATGCTTCAGTGTTGTTTCCAGCACTGCCCTAAGCTCTATCTTCCAAGAGATTACATTTCTTTTTTATTATCTCAAACCTGAATGCATTCACCTTCACTTTTCCTCCAAAACTATCACAATAGAAACCTCTTTTTTATAGTATAAACAGTTACAGGATTTACAAGAGTAATTTGGGCCATTATAGAAATAAAGCTGTTAGAATCTTTCACAACAGGCTTCTTACATCTCAAATCTTGATGTAGATGTTAAAATTAAACAGATGCTACCAAACAAAAAGACAACTGACTTGAACAAACTAATTTTTTTTCTTGCAGCTTATATGGAATATTTTTTTAGAATTATGATGTTAATGCTCACCAACTTTAATCACTAAACACACAAAACCACAGAAGATCCAGCCAGCTCTGACTGCTTATACTGTGGCGTAAACACAATTCCCCTTAACATACATATATTGCTATTGGTTTAAAAGATTTTCCTGCTCATATTTCTCTATAATATTAGAGAATAAAAAGACTATAACCAAATATTCTTACCATGTTCAGTTCATATTTAAGGTTAACACTCAGTCCTCCGAGAAAAATATGCTTCATAAACATGTTCATTATCCTCATTTACCCACACCCATCAAGTTTAATTGCTCAATTAAATTGCCTTGTTACCTCTACATGGAGACATTCAGCTGTTTCTATCATTTATCCTCGCACCAATACTCAACTTTCTGTGATAATAAATGGCTGCTCTTTCATGCCTCTTGGCTCATTGTTCAATTACAAGGGTGTGAGCAGTTCTGGCATTTGAAAGACATGTGAAAGGCCACTTATGAACAGCCCAAGGACACAGAATCAATGACATTTTTACATTATGTGTCATTTCTATGCTTTGCAATAGTAAGTGTATTAAAGTACCAATAGACAGAAGAACAATTTATAAAAATAACATTCACAGTTTTTTTTCTCTCTCAATGACTCCAGTTCAAACTACCTTTCTTTTCTGGTCCAACTAGACTATTTTTTAACTGACTCTCAGCAAACTCTTACTCCAGGAATATTTGCTCCTCCATCTTTGCTTGAGTCCTTCTGAATCCAATAGCTTCTATTGAAATTCTTCAGTGGAGAAAATTGGGCACTTGGTGCTGAGCAGGTTTCATGTCAAAATTCACAGTGAAAATGAGACGTTGTAGGACTTGCCTCAGCACCACATGCTTTATCTCTGGAGAAAGAGATCCCCATTAACCCCCGAGTATACTGTGTAAAGGAGAGTGTGTGGAGGATTGCTGTCTCTCAATGTTTTGTTGTTTGTTTTTTTTTCCCGTGACTCCATATTTCTTACCTGTTGGTTATTCTTCCTTTCACTGTCTCTCCTGTTTTTGTTTGTGCTCTCTTTAGGTAACCTTTTTCTCACAGCTCCTATCCTCTACCCCATTTTACATCCCTTTCCCCTCCTCTATCTTGGTTCTTTCCTCTTCTTCCCTCTCTCTCTTTCCAGTTCTTCCCTCTTACTCTCTTAGGGCTTTTTTTCTTACCCTCTAATCTTCCTTCTTTACTTGTCCTCTCTTAGGACTCTCTGCCTTTGGCTTTTTCCCGTAGATTGTGCTCAATGGTACCCTTTCATGAATGCTGATTATCCTGGTCAGAGCGCTATGAGTATTATACCAGCCGAGTAGCTCCTCATTTGAATGATGCCTTGCAGCCATTTAGCAGGAAAGGAGTGCCACAACCAACTTTGACTGACAGCTGATTGGCAGGCAAGAAAAGCAGCCACCATCTCTCATGGGAATGCTCAGAAGCTTGCAGAGGGAGATAAAATTTCAAACCACTGTGATCTGCAGCCTTTGCTAAGAGGTTTGGGAGAGCAAGCTAGATCAGACACAATCCCATTTTAGTTTGGAAAACTAAACTGTATTGTTTCTGCTTTGAATGTCATATCAATAGCATAATTTCTTTGTTCTGCAGAAGAGACAACTTTGGGCAGTGTAGACTCTCTGTAGACTTACCACAGGTGCATTACCTTGACAATTGACATAAAGTTTGTCACCTACAAAGGGGTCTTATGGTCAGGAAGATGGATGTTCTCAAAGTTAAGATGTGAATATTTATTTCATAGTTATTTTTTACCAGTTTTTTCTAACTCTCAGCATGTTTTGAGCTTGGAAAATTTCATCTGCTTGTTGCTTCTTAGTGTATAAGCAGAGCATACCTCAACTCTTTGTAATGGCAGGGCTTGTGGTATTAAGGTTATGTCACAGAGTCCTTAGTGACACCACAAAAATCTCATGGTTGCAGCATGGTTGTGCACCACAGAAAATAAAAAGGAAAATAGTTGCCTTTTGCTGGCAAAAGAGAATCCTCACAAAATATGGATGCTGTCAATCCTAAATATCTTGGACCAAAACTACTCCTGGTTAAATAGTTTAACTCTAGCAAAATTTGTAAGTATGACCAGTTATGCATATTATAATTCAAACCTAAAAATCTGGGCTAGACAGCCCTAGACTTAATCTGCAGTATTTCCAGACAAAAATAAAAAGGAAAATCTTTAACATAATTGTGCATGATTGGCAATGGGACTTGCCGGTTAATTAAGGAACTTCCTGTCACAATTTCAATCTGAAGTGTACTAATCTTCCTACTGATTTATTATTCCTTGGCAGAAGCTGGGCAGACAGGAAGTCAACTAAAAGTTGTAGCAGGCATTGCTCTTACTGCTTGCTATTGCTGTTTCCAGCTCTTCAAAAGTCAAAACATATATGTCTATGTAAAAATCTTACCTTGCCAACATATTGGTAGTCCGTTCCTGTGTATTCTTCCAATAAAAAGAACTGATTCCACATCCAGCTCCGTTTGGAACGATGGAGATCTTGCCTGCTGTTTCCAGACAATACCAAAACCTTTTCCTCTTCCGGAAAGCCACTAGTCCTTTTGGATAACGGAGTTAACAAACTTTGGTGAGGCTGACCAGCCCAAAACAGCAGCCAGAAGCAATGGTAAGGTCTCATCATGACAACACAAGAAGGTCGAAAGAAAAGCTTTTTTTCTTGTCCTCCAAGTAACCTACTTTACTGCACTGAATCCAGTCTCATGCTGTCTTCTGTCTTTAAAAAGTCTTTGAAGTTTCAAAGGATCTCTGAAAAGAGAAACAACAACTTTTAAAGCATTTTCAGATGCTTAGCAGCAAATAAGAACAAAAAGTTGAAGAGATTACTCTGTTGACTGTTGAAAAGCTGGGCTGGTTTTAGTTCCATGAATTTATATTTGGTAGAAGGAAGGAGTCCTCATGTTTGGCTTTGTGGTTTCCCCCCC